>OX359280.1:26624784-27194517 GCA_947179155.2 Hedera helix
TCATTTTCTAACCTTTAAACTTAATATGTTAATATTTAAAATATTTAAATATTAATCCCCAATATTTAATATTTTTACAAATATATTAAATTTAATGCCCAAATATCATTTCTATATTTTTAGTATTTTTCTATAATTTTTAAACAATTTTTAAACATTTATTTAATTAAAAATCACTTTCTGGGGGTATTTTGGTAATTTTTGCGGCTTTAGGGACATAACCGGAATTTCGCGAAAAGCCCAGGGGCAAAACCGTAATTTCGTCCAGCCAAGGACACGGTCGACATTTTCTGAAAAATATCGTATAATTTAACCTTATCAATGATGTGTCTTTTAAAGGCATGTGGTGAATGTTCTCTTTGACATGGGGCAAAGATGAACTGTTGTTTGATATGATTATGACCAAAGGCTGTAGATTGGTATAATCATGACCAGTGGTGCTATATTGAATATCTTTGGCCCGTAGTGTAAAGATGAATTGTTGACTTGCATGATTATGACTAGGAACTGTGAAATTGTACTATCATGGCCAGTGATGTTTCAGATGATAAAAGTTGATGGTGTTTTTCCTTAAAAAGAGACGCGAGTGGACATCATGGTCCATATAATTTTTCTAATGGTTGTTATTCTGTTGCAGTTATTGATTTGAACATTGTTTAAAAACTTAACTGCAGTTGTTGAATTAAAACTTGTTGTTTAAATTATTCTATCAAAAACTCAACTGTTGGAGGCTAATGATAATTTATTTGTCATTATCTTAGTCATGATATTCTTTACTGGGCTATTTGAGCTCACCCTTTACTTGTGTTCTATTGTTTTTCAACAAGAGATGAAAGAGTAGCTGGGTCTAGTAGGGAAATGGAGTGAAGGTCCGAGTTGTAGCTGTATTAGTCTTCATAAGTTGTAAAATAGTGTGACAATAATAATGAAGACTTAGTTATGTATTATTTGAATATTGTATTGTGGTACGTTGTATTGTAATAGTTGTTGTGTATTTTGACAACTCAAGTTTGGGCTGTGTGGGCCTAGATTTGGGGGTGTCACATGACGGGTGGGTGGATTTCGATCCATAAACAGCACTTCATATTTGGTCTCCAATTCCCTTTAGTGTCATTCGTTCTTGAACTCCTCTATAGCACCAGTATCTCTTTAAGTCAGTTAACCCTGAATTCTCTTATTCACCTGAATAGCTTCATTGCTTTTTGTAAGGCTAACTTTGAGACCCATGCCCTAGATTTTTTAATCATTTTTTCTCTTCTCTATTATCGGGGGTCAGGAGAGAGGATTCTTTCATATTATTAAGAATGTAGGCAGGGAATCTTTGATGGATACCCCTTTTAATAATAAAGGGAGGTACAGGAATTAATTCTTCATTAAGGGGCCAGACACTAAATTGGTCTATCCTTGGTTGAACTTTAACAAAGATTAGTTGAATTCGAATCGTATTAAGAGAGCAAGGTTAGAGAAATTTGAGGTTTTATATGGAAAAAGACCTTCCGAGAAGATAAACTAGGACCTCCTTAAAGGCTAGGATTGGTTGCACCATTATGGCTGTAAGTTCGTTTAAACTTATTAGTTGTTCCTTGAAGTATGTATTATTAGAATACTGACCTATGTTTATTCTTTAATGGCAAAGCAACCGAAGAACGACCATAAAGAAGCTGTCTTGGATGCAACTGACAATTTAAGGTTCAAGCTGTCTGGCACTGAAAAGATCCAGGCTACCCGAAGAATGAAGATGAAAGATGATGCATTGGTTAAAGGGGCACCAAAGTCCAAAGAGAAAGTTCTAAATCTTGTGAAGGCAAGGAAGACTTCGGAATCTTCAAAGAGTTAGAAACCGCAGGAGGTTCCTAAGCCTTTGAGGATAAAGAAGCCAAAAGATACTGAATTGAGGATCGAGTGACTGAAATCTAGAAAAAGTTAATACTTGCTGACTTGTCCCCCTCTCTATCCCTTAAAGTAGTTCATGCTGTAAAGGATATTCCCTATAGTGCTCCCGATTTCTTTGATGTCAACTCGAAAAAACCTCTACAGTCACCGTTTGTCAAAGAGGCGTTGTCCTCAACTATTGAAAAATCGGGGACAGGGAAGAGGAAGCTAGGGGAGGAGGGGCCTTCAGTTCCACTTTCTACTCCAAAAAAATCAAAGTAGGATGGGGATGAACCGAGATTTAAGGCTTTAATGACTTCTATGATCCCATTTGATTTTCCTGATATCGGGAAGGCCAATATAAAGATAATAATGTTGATATTGTTCGCTTTCCATTCTCAGGTATCTACCATACTTATTTATTTGACCATCATTCAGTTCGTGTATCTGTCTTATCTGACATCCGAACTTGTCTTTGCGTAGGGTAACGGAGTGCTCCGTCGCCTATTTGACGAGCAAAAGGATTTGGAACACAAGCTGGAGCTTGCCAATAAAAAGTTTTCTGAGGTAGAGGAGTAAGAGAAGAGATGGCATGACCGAGCAATTCGACAATCCGAATTCTTCCATAACATGAAAAAAGACTTTGAGCAGACGAAGAAAGATAAAGTTGATTTTGAGGCTAAAACAATGCCAATAGAGGATGATGTTAAGTTAGTCGAAGAGAAAAAGGGCTGAATATAAGGGTCTTGCCTGTGAGACCAACAGGAAGATGGAGGCTGAAGAGCAAAAATGGCTTCTCCCGAATAATGAACAAATCCAGCTTGTTGCACAAGCCAAAAAGTAAGAGGAGGCTATGAAGCTACAAACCGAACAGTTGAGCCATCTAAAAGATAACATCCAGAAGATTTTCTAGGATTGGTCTTCAAGGGAAGCTAACTAGCTCAAAGGGTTGACTGCTTTTGCTTCTCCAAGCGTCATTCTTCTTGATCTTGAGCAGAAAATCATTAAAGAGTACAAAGACTTAAATGATTTTGAGGAGGATCTATTTAAGGCGACAATCAATGAATATAATGATGGGTTCGAGTTTACGAGGGATATGCTTCGTGAGATGGTCATGATCCTGATGTGCTCGGACTCATCTAGGTTGATCTAATTACTGAAGGTCAAGATTCTGAGGAACTTGGGGCTAAACTGGTTAATCCTTTCCCAAAAGGTTCTAGAGTGGTTAAGGCTAGTTGTCCCAATCTGATGTTTGGAGATAAAGATGTTGAAGGACTTGAAGCTACTTTTCTTGATCCCATATCCGAAGATCAACCTGCCCAATATCAAGGTTGTGAAGGGCCTGACACTTCTTTGACTAATGTTCCTCCACAAAATTGGACTTTGTTTGTATTTTTGAACAATTAATGAATTTGTGTTTTAAAGAGCATCTTGAATTGAGAGTAATTTAACGGTATTTAATGAATCTGATTTAACGGTACTAGTACATACGTAGCCCAACAACACACAAATGATTTAACATATTATTATTATATGTACGTTTTAACATATTATTCATTTTTATATATGTATTATTTTTAATATAATTAAAATAAGTATTTTTTGAAATAAAAAAAATGCACTAAACATTAGTCCCCGCAATTATTTAAATTTACCGTGAGAATGAGGTTGATTTTTAAATTTTAATCTCCGTCGAGAATAGAGCGGATATGAAAAATAATTATAAGATTAATGTTATTCCTAGAGGGCACAAAAGTGATCTAGAAGAGAGGTTGAATAGATTATTTATTTTTTAACCATATTTTCTTATTTAAACAACAATTACCAAATAATTAACTTTATGTGATTAATGCAACGAAAATGTTAATTTGGTAAAGAACCCTTCTATGATATGAGGTTGTAAATTTTTCAGTTTTGGTTTTAAGCAATGCTACGGAAAGGTTGTTGCAAGATGTAAAACAGTTAAAGTAGTTATAATAGTTGTGACGCCCCCAAATCTAGGCATACATTGAAATAGAGAAGGCTGAAGAAGAGAAAGATGTCTGTTCAGATAAAGCTAAGAAGGAAAAGGTGAATCTCAAAGAATCTGAAGTGAAGAAGAAGAAGAAGAAGACAGAAAAGAAAGTTCCTCACACTGCTCCAAGAAGAAGTTGGAGAATCAAAGAACAGCGGAGAAGTTCAATCATTACAGGACCACCTCAGGTGATAGAAATTGATGATGATGAAGCAAGTTCGGATTCTGAAGAAAGAACATCTAACAGTTCAAAAGAGGAAACATCTACAGGCTCTTTAGAGGAAAGATCAGAATGTTATAAAAATAGCCTGTCTGAAAAGGAAGTCTCTTTGGGTTCTGATCAGGAAATTGAACCAGTTGAAAAAGACTCAACACCTGAGTTCAACAAGGATGATGGTGTAGCTGAAGAAGATGATGTGCCAAGGGAACAATGCTCTGAAAATTCTGAAGCTGGAAAGACTGAATCAGATGAGAAAGGAGACTGTCAAGAAACTGTGGTGAAAGAAGATAAACACCTTCAAGAAGAGACCAACACTCATGATTTAGAAGAATCAAAAGACGGGTTAAGAAGGTCAAGTAGAAGAAGAGGATTAAGTGGCTTTATGAAGAAAATAGGCAGGAGCACTAAAACAAGTCATAGGAAGAGATAAATAAAGATGAAAGCTGAAAAGAAGCTGAAGAAAGTAAGACTGCTGAGAAAACTGGAAAAGCAAAAATTTAAAGCATATCGTCTGAAGCAGATAAAAAGGAGACGTAGAGAAAGAAGGAAGCATGCCAGCCAGATGGAAAAATACTCTATTACTTGGGATCATAATCATCTGTTGAGTTTCATTCCCATTTTACCACTTCTAAGGGCTATATTCATGAATGATCAAAGTTCTATTAGTTGGAGCTACTCAACTTTTCCAAATCTTTCATTAATAGCTCAACATTTCACAAAGGCAATGACCCTTGCAACCACACTGATAAGCAGTGAACCTTTCTATTCTCACTACCAAAGTTGCCAAGAAATATCCATCTGGAATCTGTCCAGCTCTAAATCTTCTAGCCAGTCTGTGGGAAATCAAAATGCAGAAATTAGAAAGTCCTCGGTTGTGACTTACTAAACTCTTAGTCATCCTGCACCACCTCCCTGTTCGTAGAGTCCCAAAACTTTGCAAACATTTCTCAAAATACCAATTCTCCAGTCATAGAGTCCCAACACTCTATGGACCATGAAAATGTACTTACTCTTAGTCTAGTAGAGTCTCAAAACTCTGTGTTAGACTTCAATATATCTTTCTATTCCAGCAGATACTCAGTAAGCTCCATACATATCATAATTGATGATGTCAAAAAGGGGGAGAGAATATAAGGAACTAAGGGGGTGCAAGAACTAAGGGGGAGCAACATCTTTGAAGAAGGAGAATCAAGAACTAAGGGGGAGCAACATCTATGAAGAAGGAGAATCAACCAACTAAAGGGGAGACAGCAAACAGCCAGCAAGGGGAGACAGCAAACAAGCCATCAAACTAAGTAAGAGAAAAGTGAACCAGGAAGAGCAGCTGTAAGTATGTATAACCTGTTGTATAATCTTTGTAAAAACGCTCATTTAATGAAATCATTATTTTGCACTAGCCATACATTATTTCGCTGTATCGTAAGACATAATTTACCTGTCAAGTAGATGCATTATATGAATGTCTTATCAATAAGTCTACTAGTTTTGTCATCATCAAATAGGGGGAGATTGTTGGAGGTTGTTTTGATTTGATGATGATGACTGTTGTGTAAAGATGATTGTGGTAAATGTGCTTACTTGGTTGATTGTCAATATGTATCTGACAAAGTGCATATGTGTTAATGTGCTTATGTGCTTAATTGATTATGTGCTTAGATACTCTGAAAGTGCATATGTGTTAATGTGCTTATGTGCTTACTTGATTATATGCTTAGATGTTCTGAAAGTGCTTATGTGGTTATTTGACAAAGTGTTATTATGTTAATCTAATTGTGGGTTTACATTGTCATGTGTGCTTGATGCATATTACTCATTTCAAATACTGTGATTTGCACACTTGTTTAAACAAATATGATCTTATTGTAAACTATCTGCTGCTTATTAAAAAGAATGAAAGTGATCTGGTTCAAATGTTGTAAAGTCATTTTAAAAGATATGTGTACAAAGGACTTAGATTATAAAGATCAGAAATGTTAGGTTGATCTTTCAATAGAAGTAACTCTGTATAAAAGTTGTATGATATAAGCAGAGTAGAATAAGAATGAATCATTGCTGTATTTGTGTATGTTAGAGTCTGTAAAAGTCCTTTCAATATGTAATGATGTAATAATGTAAGAAAGGACTTAGTTAGAAAAGACTTAGTTAGAAAAGATCAAATCTGTTAGGTTGATCAATCTATATGATCGTAAAATGGACTCTACGATTCCAAGCAAAGAGGACTCAACGATTCGGCATGCTCGTAGAGTGAAAGGTACGACTCTCAGCCCGGACAACTCTACGATCGTCAAAGAGAGACAGATGTGCAAGAAGTCTACATAATATATAAGTAAAATTAAAGAACTGATCAAGTACAAATCGTAGAGTTGAACTCTACGATCGTCGAACAGACAGCCAAGCTAGCCTGCAGATAAAGCTGAACCAGAGAAGAAATGTACTCTACGATACACACTCTCTAGCAAAATCGTAGAGTAAACTTAATGAGCAAGCTTACAAGAACTGGAACTTGCACAGATAGAAGAAGTCGTAGAGTGGAACAAAATGACAAGGCAATACAGAAGATTGCTTTAAACATGGAATAATCGTTGAGTAGAATTAAAAGGATGAAGCAACAAAGACTACAACTCAACGATTTCACTAAGAAGCACGGCAATTCACAAACTCTACGATTTGAACAAAAGGACAAGATCGTAGAACGAAATCATAAAGCAAAGCACTGCAGTCAAACTCTACGATCTGTTCACAAAAGCAAGATCGCAGAGTAAAAGAGAAGTACGCTCCATCTCCACCATTTACACGACATACTTCAAATGACGAGTGGAGATGAATTCGTAGAGTCCAGATGAGCAGACAGTCACTCTACGATGACCATAAACAGCAAAGAATCATAACTGCAATTTAGTATGAGAGAAAAAAGAATACTCCTCACCCAGATTCAAGAAAGAGTAAGTGTTCTTGAGAAATAAGATGCATGTCAGAGTCACAAAAGACTTTGTGCCTAAACGACTATAAGTCAGGACCCACTGCTCAGGAAGATGGTGAATAAAGTCAGAAATGGGACATCTCTGAATGCATCAGAACAGTTGGTTCTAAAAGTCAAGGAAGGTATTTATTGATGAATCAGAAGATTAATTAACAAAGGAAATAATAATCCTTGCTGAACAAATCTGGGTGTGCAACGGCTATAAATTCAGAGAAAGCTGAGCCACGGGCTAATATATCAGAGCATGTCAGAAAAGGGAAAAGCACTGACACAAGCGGTAAGAAAGTCAACATTATTAAAGATCTGCACAAAGCCAAAGGAAACCAACGGGATTTCTTTCAACGGTAAAATTTGCTCTGAGATATAAAGGCTTACATAACAAACAGAAAAGGTGTGGTTGTTGAAAAATATACGAGTGAAATGATGGTAGACAACAACCGATCGTAGAGTGAAACAGAAAATGAATATGCTGAAGGACTCTACGATCCATCAGAACACTAACACTGAATTGAGAGAGACATAGAGATGTATAACTCTATTACAAGAGAAGTGTTCAGAGCTGCTAGGCACATGGAAGAGAGAAGCTTAAACGCCAACTTGATACATACATGGTAACAACTGAGTACCAAAAGGAAGGAGCATCACAGTCATCTCAGAAGCCCATCTCGAGAAGCTATAAACTGTCTATGACAAGAAGGAACAACTGAGTACCAAAAAAGAAGAAGCATCACAGTCATTTCAGGAGTTCATCTCGAGAAGTTATCAAGTACCAAATGAGCTGAAGTGCAAAAGCCTAGCAGCACAATGGATGATCATGAGCAGTTGCTGAATACAGAAAGAAGAAGAACATCAACGACAAATATCAGCAGCGTTCAAAGATTGATCACAAGCAGCTGCTAAGTACCTAAAGATGAAGAAGAGCAAATGTTTTACTTAGCAGCACAACCCAACGAACAAACAAATCAAGTCTGCTGGACTTGTTGAGTACCAAAGGGTACAAGAGATTCTAAGTCTGCTGGACTTAGTCTACAGTCCCAAGGCTATTAGCCTTGATGAGGGCAAAAGTGTCCTAGTCTTAATGTGACTAAAAGAGCCAAGCCTGCTGGACTTGATGAGGGCAAGAGTGTCCTAGTCCGGAGGACTAAACCTTAGTGGATTTCCTACTCGTTGTAGTAGAAGAGTGGAGTAGGAGTTATTCAGTCTCCGAACCACTTTAAACTCTCTGGTGTTATTTACTTTCAGTCATTTACATTCTGTCTTATATATATATATATATATATATATATATATATATATATATATATATATATACATACATATATTCACATATGACTGTGAATTAGTTTACTTAACAAGTGACTTTCTTCAATGTAATCTTAAACCCAACGGAGAAGTTTTTCAAATCTTTAAGGGGTGTTTTTCAAACTAATATTCCGCTGTGCAAACAAATCTTGATCAAATAAATTATTTGGTAATGAACTCTTAAAGTAAAAAGTTTCTAAGAGATCTATTCAACCCCCCCTTCTAGATCACTTGTGTGCCTCTGGGAACTAACACATTCATTTAAAAATCATCTTTTAATCTATACCATTCAATTTACTTTATATATAAAACTACTAACTTTAAATAAATCAATTAACTTTATATATAAAAACAAACAACTTTATATAATTTATCATAATAAAAACAAATAACTTTATCAATTCAATTATTCAACAATAATTCACAATTATTTATTACTATGGCTAATTGTTGTAAATGCAGTGTAGTTGGCTTTTCGAGTTAGATAAAAAGGAAAATCAACTAATAATAGAATACAACAATTTCATCAATATCATAAGAGAGATAACAATAATGCTGAAAATAAATAAGAAAATAACACGTTACTGTGTAATGACAATTATTGATTCAGTAGTGTGAATTATTGTGCATATGCTACTGTGACAATTATCAGCTCAATAATATGAATTATTATGCATGTGACAATTATTGGTTCAATAAAGTCAATATAGTACAATAACCACTTTATCAGTTTAATAATATGAAACACTGTGCAATACCGTGTGCTACTGTGCAATACCGTGTGCTACTCTGTAATACCGTATGTTACTATTCCTTTACCACCGGGTATTTTAACAGTTCAAGATGATAGTACCGTTGACTATATTTATTTAAAAATGTTACGTATGTCGCTTTCTATATCCGACAATAATTCGTTGTGGGGGTCCACCATTATTTTGTTATTTCGGCGCCGTCGTACGAATCGAATATTCCCCGACAAAACGAATATTCTCCGATCAAACGAATATTGTCCGACATAATAAAATTTGCACATAACATCCTTAACTTTTAACCTTATCAATTTAACCACCTACTGTTTCAGAAAAAATATATATGAAGAAAAATTAAATTTTGTATTTCATAAAATTCAGGGTCTTTACAATAGTTATGACAATTATGATGCAAACATTAAAGGGATAATATAAGACATACAAAGATTTTAAGTAGTTCAGAGCACAAAGATCTCCCAGTCCACTCTTTTGTACTTTTGATAGGAAATCCACTAAGGATATTCTCAATCATTACAATTAAATCACTAAGATCTGTTACAACACTGAATCACTAAAATTCCTTCAAGTCACTCAAACTTGGTATAGGTCATTCAGACCAAGGTTCACTAAGAACCATCATCACTGGACACTCAGTCCATCCCACTCAGGGTCTAATTCACTATGAATCGGATGAGCCACTCGGTCTCGCCTTTTACTGTTGTTGATGAAGGTATTTGAGGTACTGCTAAGTTAGCGTTAAGTCCTCTTTTTCTGATGGAACTAAAAAATTGAACAATTTCTCTCTGACATTGATCTCTAGATCCACTAGATATATATTTGTTTCTTCTGCTCTAACCTATTGGAAATCACTATTTCGTCGATCCTCCAAAGTATGTATTAACTTTAGTTTGATGAAATGTTTGTTTAGCAGATCGATTTTCTTCTCATTTTCTTATTTTCTGTTTCTTTTCACTCTAAGATTTAGGTAGTTCCTTTTCTCTATGTCAGCAAGCTTCTTTTCTCTCTCCTTTTCTTTTCATATATTCATTTTACACCATCCCTCTCAGTGTGCATCCCCCTTTATTTTGAATTTCAAATGAGAGTTTCTATTAATAAAAAAATGTTTGATAATTAGTTTGTTGAAGAGTAGTCGTTGCTTCAATTAATTATCCAATCTTAAAAGATCTTTGATACTGACATTTAAAGGTAAATGCAAGCTTACTTTTAGTTCTGTCTTCTTTTCTAGTATGCTAAAAATAGAAATCACATGGTAATCATCATACTGTCAAAATAGTTGTTAGACACATCTTTCTTTTTTCTTTCTTTTTAAAGCATCTAACGATCAGCTAATGTCTTGAGATCTTTACTATTCAAGACTTTTCATTGCCTATTCCATATCAAATCAAATGCAATTTCCTAATTGTAATGTACCTTGGAAATTATAGAGTGTTTTGACTTTGCTGACTTTACGATTTGTAGTTCTACGATTAGCTCTATGTTTTGGTGACTCAACGAACTGCTCTACACTTTACAGACTCTGCAATTTCTTTACTTCAACAGACCGTTCTACGATCTTTAATTCACTTTACGATTTTGGAGTAACTTCTATGACTTTGTAACTTACTCTGCAAACTCTGAAAGTATTCTACGATCTTCAACTGTATTATAATATTTCAAAGTTACCTTGTTCGCTGATTTTCTATGTTTGCTGCTATTCAATGATCTTGCATTCTGCTCTTTAATCAGCTTTACAGTCTTTCAGTTCCACAAAACTTCATTCTGTTTTACGAATTTAAAGCTATCATTGTGAAGTTTTCTTTGATCTACGAATTCTGAGTTAGCTTTATAAACTGTGAGCTTTGTAATATTCCATTCTTTCTTTCTTTTCCTGAAGTCATTTGATGATCTTCTAGTTAAATTTAGTTCACTTTCTGAGAATTAAGACTTCTTCTTCTTTGAACTTGATCTTCTATCTTTCTTAAGTTTACTCTTATTTATCAACTTGAATAACTTAATTGGATACTTGATGTTCATAGTGATGTAGGTACCACATTGGCTTCTGCTTCTTTTTCAGATCTTGATGTCTAAACTTATGTCACTTGATGTAACTTTCTCTATTTGATTTTTGTTCAATTTCACCTGAACTTCATTTGAAGACTGTACTTCTGCCAGTTTGTTTTGTATCTGAACTTTGCATGTTTTCTTCTCTTAATAAGCTAATTGTTATTGAGTTGTTCTCTGTTCCTTATTTTCTTCAACTAGTTTATTTCAAATTACTTCTTTGCTGGGAGAATTCATTTGTAAGGCCATCTCAATCATCTGTTGTAGCGAAACCATCTCCTTCAGCTCATCTTTCCATAATGATAGTTGTTATGTTCTCTCATTCTTATAAGAATTTAGTGCTAAAAAATTATAGTATAAGTATTTTTAACCTTCTCTTTACATGTTTTCTATCACCAAAATTTTACGCAGGTTATATCCTAAGGTGCTCTTACCCTATAGCTATAACCTAATGCTTTGATACCATTATTGTCATACCCTAAAATCCGCCTCCTTTTCCTAGCAGATCTGGTGCTGACTTATACAAGTTTTATTCATAACATTCATTAACTTAAAGGTAATGTACATAATAAGTTTTCATAAAAACTAGTAATATTATTGATTTGAATCGTATTATAATGCCCAGTTTCTTACTTTTCATTACAAAAGTCATTTCGACTTAAATTCTATTACACACACAAAGAGTACAATAATAAAATTCCTCTTCAACTTTCTTTTTACAGCCAGATACTTATGGTATTCTTCCTTAGCTAAAATTTTAAAAAAATAATTGCAAAAATGAGCTACAAAATGTTCAACAAGTCTAATATATATATATATATATATATATATGAAAAGAGAATCACCTTTTCAAGATATATATACAGAATAACAAGATACAATATTTCAACGATTATCAATATATTAAACTGAGTGGTTCCTAACCCATGAACTGATGAATTAGTTCCCCGTCTCATCAACATTTTTACAAATGTCTTAACTAATGTGCCTCGATTACATCAACACTTCACACTGATTTGACCACATTTGTATCGACAGTATAGTTAGATCGGTTTTCTAACACATCTTAAACTCCTGCCTATACAAAAGAGTTGTTCAACTCAGATACTAACATGGGTTTTTAATTAAAATTCAACAATCACTATAATGTTGCACATAATAGATAACAAGCACGTTAATGCATGGGGTACTAAAGAAACAACACTTGTATAACAATGAACTTCATAAATAAAACAAGTTATTGTATGGAGTGCAAGGTAAGGTTCGAATTGCTCAATTAACATTTCACATAATAATGAATTTCATAAGCCAAATGAATTTTCACAGTTTGAAAACATGTTATTACACATAGTGCAAAAGTAGAATTCAACTTGCCTGATTCACTTTGATCATTTACGCTAATTCACGTTTCCTCGTTTAACCTTCACATGCTTATGAGATTGACATACTTATTAGTTACAACTAAGACTTATTACTATCTCAATTCAAGTTTCTAACTATGACTCGTTAGGTTTTACAGTGCCCGAAACGATCGACAAGCGAAAACCCAAAAAATTGCACAAGGTAATGCCCTGGTGCCCATTTTTCTCCCACCCCGACGTCCAACTAACAAGTTCATGCCTCAGTGCCCAAAAAAAATTTGTGCCCTGGCGTCCGGCTAAAAACTAGTTTTGACTGCACGACCCTTTTTTACTAAAACAGACATAACTTCTTTATTTTAAAATATTTTTGAGTGATTCAAACGCCCACACGTCAGTAACTTCCCCTATAGAAATAATCTTCAGATCAAGCAAACTGATTCTAGCTACAAGGGGTCAAAATTTTCCTTACAAGAAAATGATAAAAACTAGTTTCATAAATCCTTTATCCGCTTGACAAAACTTGATGTTACAGGCATTAATTTACTAGGCCATCATGTGTTATGACTCTATAACATCCTAATACATAATCGTAAACCTGAGTATGCTAGATTTCATGATTCCTACTCAAGAACACATGAACTAGAATGAAGAACATCAAAACTAGGTTTTTTTACCTCTTGAAGTTGTAAGCTTTTACTTCCTTTGATTACTTAAGCTCCTTACTCTACTAATTATCAACTCTTTATAGCTTTACTTGTAAGTGAATTGGTGAGGAATTAATGAAATGAAGGCTTGGTATTTATAGGTTTTGCAAGATTAGGGTATAATGGACTTTAAGACATGTTTACCTCCTAAAATATCGTGTTTGACGTGCTTGGGTTGGTTTTGTTCACAAGGATTATGGTTTTCTTCACTTGGATCATGGTTTTGATTGGTTGCTTTGTTTGCACAAGGATTATAATCCATATCCTTGACTCAATTGGTCTAGAATGGTTTTATTTAAGTCTTCCTTGATTTTGATTGGTCCATAAGGTTTCACTTAGATTGGTGTAATAAACCTAATTTGCTTAACCTTAATTAGACTTTTAACTAGCTTGATTAATGATTAAACCTAAGTAACTTACAAGTAGCTTATTACCGAAGCACGACAAAGCAACTTGTCATCGTAAGCATGACAAAGCAGCTTGTCAATATGAATATATTCTCAAGCTCGTCGGTGAAAAATTTTAAGCACGACGTTTTTTGCGTTTTTTCGCAAAAATATTTTTCTTTCACGAAATAATAGATTTAGGTTTTAAACTTCCCGAAACCTAATTGTATGTTATAAGTCTAAACCCTAAACTTTTACGATCGTGGTTTCAAGTCGTATTAGGTTTTCAAAGTTTACTCGAATAGTCGTTCGTTAGGTATTCTTGGGTTTTCTTTCTTTAACCTTTTTAATATCGTATTTACAATCTCTATAAAATTTCGGGATATTACACGCACCCCAATTTATAAGAATTTGATCCTTGAAATTACAGTATATTTTTCTCTAATCATTTAATATCATATTTATAAGTTTTATAAATATTTGAGATATTACATTCTTTGATTATGCTATTCAGTGTTGTTGGCATTAAGTTCTTTGATATGTATACCACTGAGACAACTCATCAAAGGTGTAATTATGCATTCTGAAGTAGCTCAACGAAATTTATAACTCAACAATCTGAGAATATTTTTAGTTCAGCTTCATTCTACGATCTTGGGCACTTTGACTTATTCAGCATTTGTGAGCTTTCATAATCACCTCTTTAGCTAGAGTTTATTGTCTTTGTTGTGCGATAATGAGCACGTTTAACAAAATTTTACTGACTCTTCCTCCTGTAATGATCTTGTGGGATTAATTACTCATTCTGCTTCTTTGTCCTATGTTGAAGTATTTTGCTGATCTTGTCCAGTTTTGTGCTTAAGTATTCTCCTTACTTAGCTCAGTGTTCTCTTAAAATCTTCAGCTAGTTGTTCAATTTTTGTCCTTAGTGGATGTAGCTCCTTTTCTAATCAGTGGTTTTCTTGTTCTGCACTCTACTGTCTTCACCTTACTCAACGATCATGGATTCTAAATCTTTGTCCAACAATCTGTGAGTTACTTATATATATCGTTGAGTTAATCCTAAGGTATTTTCCTCAACAATTTTGATCATTTTACTCTACAAACTCTTAGTTCTGCTCGACGATTTCTTTATTATGCTTACCAATCTTTGTTCTGCTCAACGATTTCTTTATTTTGCTTGTCGATCTTCCTGAAGATATTTGTTCTACTCGATGATCTCTTTATTTTTCTTCCTATTCTATTACAATTCTTAAAACTGGATCAATCTAACAAATTTGATTCCTAAGTTCTTTTACATTTGATTTATTTATAAGGATTGTTTTATATTCATCTTTAGATTAACCTAATAGATTTGATCTTCCAATCTAAGTCCTTATACATCAATTTTTATTTAAGGACTATACAAAATCTACTGATTACAAATATACTTTAATACTTTATTATTTCATCTGAACTAACAGAATATCATCATTTTATTAAGTATATAATCATCATCAAATCAATGCATACATTTGTACTAACAATTACAATTAGGAATGAGGATGGAATGTGCAATCCCTCCTTGCCTGTTGCCATTCCTATATTCATATACTACATTTCTTCCAAAATAAGAAATACAATTTGACTTTTGAGATCAAATGTTATATTGAATTTTAAATTGATGTGAATTTATATAATTTTAGTTGATACAATTATTATAATTGCATAGTATATAAGAAAAATTATTAATCAAAAAATTTTAGTTGATACAATTATTATAATTGCATAGTATATAACAAAAATTATTATTCAATTTTTTTATATTTAATTTTAAACTTTTATAAGTCATATCAATTTTAAAGTTTAATATGTCATTATTTGATTTCAAAAATTAAATTGTATCTTTAATTTTAAAATGGAAGATACAATTTTTATTTTTTTTAAAAAGCCTAATCATATAGATCATTCTATAATGAAGAGTTGCAGTACACAATCTATGTATCTATAGTCACCCACAAGTTACGTATAATAAGTAATCCTAAATAATATCGTACCATGTGAAAATCGATCTCGAAAAATCTTAAATTGGATATTTTATTATTGGTCCACTCGATTAAGTTGTTGCAAAATCCTTGTTGATTAATAATGACAAAGGTATCTATCTTTTTATTGTTCCTCAACAAAATTAGAATATCTTAAGTAATGTACTACACAAAGAAAGTAAGTTTTTTCTAAGTTCCACATAAACTCTTATTAGTCCCTTCCCTAAGTTCTGTTGGTCCTAAGATGCAATGAATTTCTAACAGTGCCTTCCCCAGGTCTCCCTTATAGGATTTAAGATGAAATGTATTTCTAGAATCGAATATTAATAGGATAATTTTTTTTAAAAAAAAGTAACTAAAATAAGAATTAGATGAGATATCTAATAAGAAACATTAATTTCAGTCAATAATACTTTGGTTATAAAAAATTAGATACAAAAATAGAATATAAAATAATATGCATGATAATGATTAGTTATAACTATTGATCGCCCATGTATGATAAAATACCAATTAATTATAATTTGACATATCTGTTAGACAAATTTATGCATATGCCTACTTGAATTTAATGATGACAAAACAATATCTGATAACTGTTTTCATGTGATGATAACTAAAAAATTGTTAGGAAAACTTATTATTGACAAAACAATAATGATTCATAATTGTTTATAATGATGTGTTGTCTTGATTATAATGTGTGCTATATAATTTTAATGTGATATTATGTCTTCGTAGAGTTAGAGTGTGCTTCACTGTCATAGTCTTATTTAAAATTATTCACTGTTTATATTTAAAAGAAAAGAAAAGTAAAAGAGAAATCTAACGAATGTGAAGTTATAAACATTTGTTACAATCTCGTACAGTTCTTATAAAGAACAATAATTGTAAAAGGACAAAGAGGATCAAATTTGTTAGGTTGATCTATAACAACAAAAATAGACTAGGATTAGAGGATCAAAAAGATAAACGCTGTATTGTTCCCCAAAAGAATGATGTAATGTAAAGAACACTAGGGATCAAATGTGTTAGGATGAATCCAGATACAGAGTATTATCAATGATGTAATAGATTAGGACTGAAACATCGAACAATTGGGAAGGATAGAAGAAATCAAGACTAAAAGATACATTCTACGTTGGGAGAATGAAGAGATCGTAGAATGTGCTTGAAGTTCGTAAACCCAAGTATAAAGGCTAATTTTAAGATAAGGATCGCATACCCATCACTAATCTTACTGAATTAAGATCGCATAGAAGCTGATGAATTGTATAGCGCAAACACATCGTATTACAAATAAAAGGATAAACATATAAAAGTTCAGATCTTATAGCCAAAGTCTGAATCACAGGACATGTAAAGGTTGAATAAGGATCTTTAAGGAAGAACAGTGAAAGTAAGCTGAAGATCGTAGTGCAAGAAGTTGATCGTATAACATCGACAATCGTAGAACATAATGGAAAAAGAATATCGTGAAGTAAAGATCAAGAAGACTGAAGAATGGAGAACAAGGAAAACTTGTCAAGGCCACTAAGAATGAAGTTGAACAGAACAAGTGAAGATCATCTTGAGCCAAATAAGAGAAAATATTGAACGCAAGAAGTCTGTAAGAGAGGGACAATGAGAATAAAGTAGAAGTCATCCCACAAGATCAATACAAAGAAAGAGTTAGTAGAATCATGTCAAGCAGATTCACCACAACAAGTCAAAGACAAAAGCTCACAAAAACTTAACTAATGAATGTACTTAAGATCGTAGAACGAAGCTGAATTGTATATCCTCTGATTGTTGAGTAATAACTTTCATAAAGCTACTTCAAGACGCAGAGCTACATCAAGGATGAGATACAACAGTGCCTTAACTATCAGAGCTCATGAAATGAATGGCAGTGAAAAATAGACCCACTATAACACATGATTGGGATGGTCCAACAGAAGAACTCTCCAGTAAAAAGCAAATGGTGATAACCTAATAAAATAAGATAGATGCTGAATGCTAGAGTTGGCTCATAAGGAGGCATGAAAATGAACAACATCCACAATCATTGAAGAACATTGAGTAGAGAAACAATGGATAGATAAACATAAGATGGAAATGCTCAAGTAAGGGGGAGTTATTTAATTAAGAAGAAGATGAGAACAAACAAAATATGGGTCAATTGAAGGTCAAAAGTAATGAAACAAAGAAAACACCAAGTTGAGCGGGAGATAAGAAAGAAATGAGTTATAAAGTACTCAAGAAGAAGACTAAACTGACTCAGCATAACAAAGAACAAATTTCAAGATGATGATCTGAAGAAGTCAATCTGGAATCTAGAAAAATAGAAAAATGTAAAGTAAATACAAAATCGTAAAGGAATGGGAGATTGTATTGCAAGTACTAAATTGTAATGCAAGATCATATCGTATTCAGCTCATCTGAAATCGGAATTGTATTGTGAAGACTTGATTGTACAAGGACGCAAATCGTAATGAAACTCTGATCATATTGCAAAGCCTTTACTACACAATCAGTCCATCAAAAGATGTTAGAAGAGTGACGATGAAGATGTCTCACCTTGAAGGTCTCGATGCAATCTTTATAGATCAAAATTGAATACTACGAATCTCGAATGCTTATGCTTGTGTCTACTGGCTAGTTTGACATGGCAAAGTCAGTCACATGGTTTCCTTATTTAGAACTCTGATAAGATGCCAAGGAAAAAAATAAAATGACATGTGCAATACCCAACTGACAAACAATGTTATAAAACTCTCTATATGCTGAATGATGCGACAACTCAGAGACAGAAAGCAAGTTGATGCCTCAAGGAAATGTCCACATCAAAGATTCTAAAATAGTAGTGCAATAAAGGCATCAACGACTATCTCCTAACGAATAGATTGCCAATGGAAAAAACTCTCAACGAGCAAATCGCAACGAAAAAATTCTCACACTATAAAAGCTCTAGACAAAATGGAAGAAAAAGAGGAGGGAGAAAAAAAAGAAAAAAAAAAGGGTAAGAGATTACAAGAACAAAGAGAGAGTAGAAGAAAATGAGTATAGCATTGGTGAGGGATATTTAAGATATGCATTCAGAAAACTCACCAAGAAGATATAGTAGTAAATAAGAGATGGTCAAAATATAAGAACAAATGGAATGGGTCATACACTAAAGAAATATAAGGATGAAAAGACCATTCTACCTAAGACTATAGAGAGGATAGATCTACTGCAGAGAAATATCATTAACCTAAAGTCACTCTACGCTTTGGAAGATCGATACAAACACTGCTGCCAAGTTCACTTGATATGAGCTTAACATCAATTTGGCAGCACCCCTCAACAGCAACAACAACAGCAACAACAACAACAACAACAACATCAAAGTTGGGACTTTGTGACCCGCTCGATTCTTAAATGAATCAGCCCCTGTTAAGGGAAGATGACTAAGTATCCTGAGGAGTAAATCAGGTGCAGCCCGTCTGATTGTTAAATGAATCAGCCCCTATTAAGGAAGGATGATTAAATGTCCTGAGGAGTAAATCAGGTGCCGCCGATCTGATTCTTAAGTGAATTAGCCCCTATTGAGGGAAGATGACTTAGTGTCCGGGAGATTATATAAGGACCTTGTGTCCATTTATCCATAGTTGAATATCCCTGCTTAATGCAGTGGAAGAGATGATGTAGGAGTAGTTCAGGCTTCGAACCTCTTAAAAATCACTATGTTATCAATGACTCTATTCCCCTTTTCTTTATACTTCATGTTTATGCCATGTATGTTGTAGTTACTGCTTTCCTTTGATAAAGTTATGGACAGAACTATGTATTTATATTTTGAGATGATTAGAAAGGGGTTTATCAAATATGCTAATTTTCGTTGCGTATATAATCTTTTAATTATTTGATAAAAATGTTTTTAAGAATGAAAAGTCACACATTATTGTATAATGATCTATTCAACCCCCCTTCTAGATCATATTGATGTACCTCTGGTAACCAACAATTTGTATCAGAGTGGGTTCTCACAAAACTTGTTTCACCGCAATGAGTAGATCCCATGGTACTAAAATCAGTTCTGTTTTTAGTAAAAAAAAATTACCTCTGAGCCATAATGTTAGTATTGATATTTGGAAAGCTTAAGTACAAGCATAAATGTGACATACTAAGAAGAAGGTTTAAGAATGTTCATGTACAAATTATCAAGATGGCACAGTGAAGTAGTTTTGGACACATATGCAAATGATATATAAAGAGCTCCAAAAACCAACTGCTTAAAATATGCTTACAGGCTAAGACACTATGGAAGAACTGGAGAGTCTTGTCTGAATGCATGAAGATGCTTTACTCTTCTCAATATAGTTACTCGAAGAAGAATCTTTAGATGAATTCATGTGAGCTCCATCCAGTCCAAATCTCCTGAAAGATGAAGTAAATAACTTGTCAAGAGACAACAGAATATCCTGACAAAACAAGATCAACTTCATCTAACTATTCCTATGGCAGCTCATCGATATACAAAGCTTCTAGAATATGGGCTACCATTAGCCAGATCATCATAAGTGTTGTCATATCCCTTGCTTAGGAAGATTTCAAATGAATCATAGTGACCTACCTAAGCTGATTCATGTTGTTGTTAAAGTTAAAGGTCATCAGACTTTTAAATGTCTGATGTTACCTAAGAATGAGAGGTGGGTATGCACATAGAGAAACAAAAGCATAACCTAGAAAGAAAAAGGAGAAATCATGGATGAATGAAGTTAAGAGCTCAAGCGAAGAAGGAACTAAAGTGTTGCTTAAAGCTGTTAGACAAAAGAAAGAAAAGGCTAAATGAACATCACCACTGATGCTCAAGAAATTGACATTAGCGAGGTATGATTTATCATCCTTCTTCTAAACAAATGTTTAAGTGCATTAATATTTGTTGCTCTATGTGCTATATGTGACATCATTCATATAAACCACACTATTCAGGATGAATAATGATTTTAGTCAATAATCATCAACCTCAAATCAAAGTAAAATTAAAGCATTAACTGAGTTGGAAACACCTCGGGAAACTGCTTCTTTCTATTTAAATCTGAGGCTGAAAATAATACTCTAAAATTAATTCTGAAACAATATTCACTGGGAAACATCACTCTTGAAAGAACTAAATGGATGATTAATCATTCTTGTTGATCATGAAACTAATCTCCCATTTGGTAAATATAGAGTAAAATGAATCCTAAGATCAGAATCTCGAAAGATCGTAGAGTAGGTCAAAAATAAACTCTACAAATCAACTTGATGAACATTGTATGATTGGGCTTTACACTATGAATGCTA
Organism: Hedera helix; assembly: GCA_947179155.2. Lineage (NCBI taxonomy): Eukaryota > Viridiplantae > Streptophyta > Magnoliopsida > Apiales > Araliaceae > Hedera > Hedera helix. The sequence continues at coordinate 26,645,768 of OX359280.1, forward strand.
AAACCTGAGTGTAGTATGACAATGACATGGATAAGAATTGAAAAATGTTCTTCAAGATACTAACTCTCATTCAAAGACACACACCAGCATGCATCATTTAAGATATTGTAATTGCTAAACATTGAGTCTCTAGGATAATAAAGAATGAAATTTTCCTTATCACCTCTCCAAAAGAGAATAAGTGTATTGGAAATTAAATGATATCATTTCTCAAAGTAGTTCTTGTTGAGGAGTTATAAGTTCAAATTTTCTGCAAAACAGTCAAATGTATGTAATGAAACTTCAGATCGATTTTCTCATCAACCAAAGATGAAATGAGTGATATTAAAAGCAATGATATTCTATGCTCTTTGGGAGAAATGAAAATCAGATCTAGAATAACTACACATACATTTGGTTGTACATGATTAATTTTCAACAAACAGTAAGTATTGACTGATAACTACAAATGAACTTCAACCAAAACATGTTCAGTTGAATATACAAATTACTGGATTTAAGATTGTTGAATAATTGGCATTAAGTTATTAAACAGCTAGTATCGCATAATCATGACAATCTCTGAATTGGGAAAGTTACTCCAAACGTAGGAATAAAATGATATTACAATTATCAAGTTCTCTGATCTTTAGAAGAAAATGACCAACTGTGTAACTGTCATCTTATTCTATGAACCACAAGCAAGAAAAAACCAAATAACTGAACTTTATGAGCGTAGAACCAAGTCACAATTCATAAAAATAGTTTCTCGAGTCTAAAAAACTCTATGAACCAGCAAGTCATCAACATAAATCCTCTCTAAGAATTGTAAAAAGGAAAGTATGAACATACAAGCTTAAAGAAAGTTCTGACAATTATCTTCAATATTCCTTCTAAGTTTATCAATTTGGAAAGTATTTTATGACATTTTGACCATGAACAAATTGTAAGGACATTGGAAACAAGAAACACCATAATAGCCTTTATTGATTTACTAGAGTGAAAAATCACGGTTGATTTCATTAAGCACCTAGTTTGGTCTAGTTTCTTGCCACTATTCTATTCTTCAATCAGATCGTAACTGAAGAATTTCTTAATGTTGAAGGCTGGATTTTTTTTTACAATAATATGAGAATCAACTCTCAGATATTTCAATATTTCAAATGTTAGTCCAATTAGCATCCCCGAGAGTCTCGTTGATTTATCTCCCATTCCTTTGAAAGGAAATATTCATTATTCGCACAAAGCAAGTACTGAGTCTTGGTCATAGGATCATTGATTCTATGTCTTTGTGTAAATATCTAAGCTATGCATTAGACTGGACAAAACTATTGATCAGACTAAGATTAATCAAGCTGTAGTTTTTGGTACAGTAGTAAGCACTTGATCTTGAAACCTAGTAAACTTAACAAAATAAGTTCATGAGCTAAAAAGGCATAAAGATTTATCTTGGGAAATTATTGGCTTCTAATCTTACTGAAGTCAGATATCTAGACCTAAATATAGAAGAATCCCAAGAAAATCATAGAATAACCTAAGAGAATTAAATTCTTCAAAGATCATATGCTAAAAATACAAATCAAACAATTAATATGAATGAGTTGCACTATTATGGTCAACAACTTGACAGAATTAAATCAAGATTATAGCTGAATACTACCTAGATTCAAAGGATGAGAAATCAACTAGCTAACTACAATCAGGATTTAATATTTGCCAACTCATCATACTCAAGCATCTGTCTACCTTGAGAAAATATGGTCATTGCTCAGAATTAGTAAACTTCGATAAGGTACCTAATCTTTAATCTGGTGAAACATAAAAATGGTCAAAGTTGTCCATTTAATCATAAAACATAAGGGTTCTAGAAACTAAATCGTAGAGTAATTAAAAGCTGAATTCTCACTCTACGAAAGGCATTTTTGCTTGGTTCAAAATTCAAAATTTAAATTTTCATAGTTCAAATTTTCTAAAGAAATGATTAAATCGATCAGTTCATATAAGCACTGGTTGACGATATAAAAGGTTGAATAGTCTAGTCAAAGGCTTCGTAACTATTTCTCTAAAGATTAATGTTATACGTAACTGCTACCTCTGAACTAGCATCTTGACCAACTATTAAAATCTTAACACGTGTCCCAATTAGTCATTTTGAATGTTAAAATATCAATTTGCATATCTTCCAAATAATTTACCTAGAAAAACAAGCATATCTCGTTAGTTACCAATAACTAACGTCTAAGGATCTAAACAATAAATGATATTTTATCAACATTTCTTTAAATACATATCCTTTCAGAGCAAAGTTCATACACACAAATACATCCTGGATCTCAAACAGAAAAACATGTATATATCTTAGACTCATCCTAAGCAAACTATGATCTCACCTCTCAGAATTATCTCTCACCTTCAAGTAATTCAAGCCAAGTTCCTGATATATAAAATTACTGAAGGATATGGCGAATCAGAAGATCAATGGATAGAGGTCAGAGGATTCAAAACATTCGTTGCTATAGACGAACCAGGACATAACCTAGAGAAAATATCTCGATATAATATCTCATATACCACTTCTGATTGTACATTCGTAAAAGCTAGAAATCTTTTCATCGTAACTATCAAGCATACCCTGAACTCCTCTTTTCCATAAAGTATTAAATGGAAAAAGCGATCATCTTCTAGTAGTTAGTCTTCCAAGGGAATCTATAGAAGAAACATGGGGAACTACCAAAAGGGAAAAGCTCAAAGAAAAATGTAGGGATTACACAAAGAGCCACAAGCAAACTCTGCAGTGTATTCTTCCCTTTAGAAGACCCTCCTTGGTGGCCTACTCGCATGTTTGTCCTCTAGATGGTCTAATGACGACTCATCACCCTATTTGCTAATGATAAAAAGGGGAAGAAGAAATAGATAAAACTAGAATGTTCTCCCAAATGTCAATATCAAATAGGGGAGAGATGGAGGTACAAAATAGATCTAAAATATATAACTTAAGAGGAGTTAACGAAAGAAACTTGCAATTCCTAATCTGAGATGTACACAAAGTATATGAATAAAATCCCATGGTTAAAAATCTATATGCTTTGCTTTTGTTGTGCTTTAATTGCTTTGTCATCATCAAATAGGGGGAGATTGTTAGACAAATTTATGCATATGCCTACTTGAATTTAATGATGACAAAATAATATTTGATTACTGTTTTCACGTGATGAAAATTAGGAAACAGTTAGGAAAACTTATTTTTGACAAAACAATAATTGATTCATAACTGTTGATAATGATGTGTTGGTCTTGATTATAATGTGTACTATATAATATTTAATGTGATATTATGTCTTTGTAGAGTTAGAATGTATATCACTATCATAATCGTATTTAAAGTTATTTACTATTTATGTTTAAAAGAAAAGAAAAGTAAAAGAGAAATCTAACAAATGTGAAGTTATAAACATTTGTTACAATCTTGTACAGCCTTTATAAATAACAATAATTGCAAAAGGACTTAGAGGATCTAATTTGTTTGGTTAATCCGTAACTATAAAAGTAGACTAGGATTAGAGGATCAAAAAGATAAACTATGTATTGTTCCCCAAAAGAATGATGTAATGTTAAGAATACTAAGGATCAAATGTGTTAGGATGAATCCAGATACAGAGTATTATCAATGATGTAATAGATTAGGACTGAAACATCAAACAACTAGGAAGGACAGAAGAAATCAAGACTGAAAGATACATTCTATGATGGGAGAATAAAGAGATCGTAGAATGTGCTTGAAGTTCATAAAGCCAAGTATAAAGTGTATAAAGACTAATCTCAAGAAAAGATCGCATAGCCATCACTAATAGTACTGAATCAAGATCACATAGAAGCTGATGAATCGTATAGCGCAAACAGATCATATTACAAGCAAAAGGAGAATCATACAAAAGTTTAGATCTTATAGCCAGAGTCTGAATCACAGGACATGTAAAGGTTGAATAAGGATCTTTTCAGGAAAAACTGTGAAAGTAAGCTAAAGATCGTAGTGCAAGAAGTTGATCGTATAACATCGACAATCATAGAGAAGCATAATGGAAGAAGAAGATCATGAAGTAAAGATCAAGAAGACTGAAGAATGCAGAACAAGGAAGACTTATCAAGACCACTAAGAATAAAGCTGAATAGATCAAGTAAAGATCGTCTTGAGCCAAACAGGAGAAAATTATTGAACACAAGAAGTATGTAAGAGATGGAGTATTAGAACAAAGTAGAAGTCATCCCACAAGATCAATACAAAGGAAGAGTTTGTAGAATCCTATCAAGCAGATTCATCACAATAAGTCAAAGACAAAAGCTCACAAAGACTTAACTGATTAATGTACTTAAGATCGTAGAACGAAGATGAATTGTATATCCTCAGATTGTTAAGTAATAACTTTCATAAAGCTATTTCAAGACACAGAGCTATATCAAGGATGAGATACAACAGTGCCTTAACTATCAGAGCTTATGAAGCAAATGGCATTGAAAATGAAAAATAGACCCACTACAATACATGATTGGGATGGTCCAACAGAAGAACTCTCTAATGAAAAGCAGATGGTGATAACCTAGCAAATGAAGATAGATGCTGAATGCTAGAGTTGGCTCATAAGGAGACATGAAAATGAACAACATCCACAATCATTGAAGAACATTGAGTAGAGAAATAGTGGATAGATAAACATAAGATGGAAGTACTCAAGTGAGGGGAGTTATTTAATTAAGAAAAAGAGGTGAACAAACAAAGCAAAGGTCAACTGAAGGTTTCAAGTAATGAGACAAAGGAGACACCAAGTTGAGCGGGAGATATGAAAGAAATAAGTTATGAAGTACTGAAAAAGAAGACTAAACTGACCCAGCATAACAAAGAACATATTTAAAGATGATGTTCCGAAGAAGCCAATCTGGAATCTAAAAAAAGAGAAGAATGTAAAGTAATTAACAAAATCGTAAAGCAATGGGAGATCGTATTGCAAGTACTGAATTGTAGTGCAAGATCAGATCATATTCAGCTTATCTGAAATCAGAATCGTATTGTGAAGACTTGATCGTATAAGGACGCAAATCGTATTGAAACTCTGATCATATTGCAAAGTCTCTACTACACGATCAGTCCATCAGAAGATGTCAGAAGACTGACGATGAAAATGTCTCAGCTTGAAGGGCTCGGATGCAATCTTTATAGATCAAAATTGAATATTGCAAATCACGAATGCTTGTACTTATGTTTACTGGCTAATTTGACGTGGCAAAGTCAATCACGTGGTTTCCTTATTTAGAACTCTAATAAGATGCCAAAGCATAAAGTAAACTTATATGTGCAATACCCAACGGACAAACAATGTTATAAAACTATCTATATACTGAATGATGCGACAACTCAGAGACATAAAGAAAGCTGATGCCACAAGGAAATGTCCACGTAAAAGATTCAAATATAGTAGTATAATAAAGGCATCAACGACTATCTCCCAACGAATGGATTGCCAATGGACAAAACTTTCAACGAGAAAATCTCAACGAAAAAATTCTCACATTATAACAGCTCTTGACAAAATAGAAGAAAAAGAGGAAGGAGAAACAAAAACAAAAAACAAAAAAAAAGGGGGTGAGAAATTACAAGAACAGAGAGAGAGGGCAGAATAAATGGAGTATAACATTAGTGAGGGATATTCAAGGTATACATTCAGAAAACTCATTGAAAAGATAGAGTAGTAGATAAGAGATGGTCAAAAAACATGAACAAATGGAATGGGTCATACACTAAAGAAGTATAAGGATGAAAAGACCATTCTACCTAAGACCATAGCCATAGAGGGGATCGATCTACTAGAGAGAAATATCATTAACCTAAAGTCACTCTACGCTTTGGAGGATCGATACAAACACTGTTGCCAAGTTCACTTGATATGAGCTTAACATCAATTTGGCAGCACCCCTCAACAGCAGTAACAACAACAATATCAAAGTCGAAACTTAGTGACCCGCTCGATTCTTAAGTGAATCAGCCCCTGTTAAGGAAAGATGACTAAGTATCCTGAGGAGTAAATCGGGTGCAACCCGTCTGATTCTTAAGTGAATCATCCCCTATTAAAGGAAGATGATTAAATGTCCTAAGGAGTAAATCGGGTGCTGCCCGCCTGATTCTTGAGTGAATCAGCCCCTTGAAGGAAGTTGAATTAGTATCCTGGAGATTATGTAAGGAGCTTGTGTCCATTTATCCATAGTGGAATATTCTTGCTTAACAGAGTGGAAGAGAGGATGTAGGAGTAGTTCAGATTCAAACCTCTTAAAATTCACTGTGTTATCAATGACTCTTTACCCCCTTTCTTTATACTTCATGTTTATGCATGTATGTTGTGGTTACTACTTTCCTTTGGTAAATTTATGGACAAAATTGTGTATTTGTATTTGAAATAATTAGAAAAGGGTTTATCAAATATACTAATTTTCACTGCGTATATAATCTTTTAATTATTTGATAAAAATATTTTTAAGAATGAATAGTCACACATTGTTGTATAATAATCTATTCAACTTCCCTTTTAGATTATATTGTTGTACCTCTGAGAACCAACAATATCATTTTATACCAATTTTTTGTAATCAGCTTTTGTCACCGTAATATTATTCGATTTCTGTAAGACCCTGAATTTTATAAAATATAAAATTTAATTTTTTTTCTTCATATATATTTTCATGAAACAGTAAGTGGTTAAATTGATAAAGTTAAAAGTTAAGGAAGTTATGTGTAAATTATATTATGTCGGACAATATTCGTTATGTCGGGGAATATTCGTTCGACGGCGCTGTACGAACCAATCATTGGTGGACCCCACAATAAATAATTGTCGGATATAGAAAATGACATAAACAATTTTTAAATGGTCAATGGTACTATCACTTTTAATTGTTAAAATATCCGGTGGTAAAAGAATAGTAATATACGGTATTACAAGTAACATACGGTATTGCATAGTAGCACACGACATTGCACAGTGTTTCGTATTATTAAACTGATAAAGTCGTTATCGTACAATATTTGACTTTATTGTCACATGCACAATAATTCATATTATTAAACTGATAATTGTCACAGTAGCATATGCATAGTAATTCACATTATTAAATCAATAATTGTCATGACACAGTAACGTATTCTTTCTTTTACATATTTTCTGCATTATTGTTATATTTATTATAGTGTTATTTAAACAGTTGTATTTCATTAATTAATTACTTGATATCTAACTCAGATAGCCAACTACACTGTATTTATAACAATTAGTCATAATAATGAATAAGTGTGAATTATTGTTGAATAATTGAATTGATAAAGTTATTTGTTTATAATATAAAGTTAGGTGATATAAAATGAATGGTATAGATTAAAGATAATATAGAATTTGAAATGGATGGTGTAGATTAAAAGATGATCTTTAAAGGAATGGTTTAGATTAAGAAAATCTTAAAAGATGAAATGAATGGTATAAATTAAAGATAATATAGAATTTGAAATGAATGGTGTAGATTAAAAGATGATCTTTAAATGAATGGTTTAGATTAAATAAATCTTAAAAGATGAAATGAATGGTATGAATTAAACATTATCTTGAAATGAAAGGTTTGGATTAAGTTAGGAAATCTTAGTTATGATAAGATTTTTGGCTATAAATCGCCTTAACTTAAGAATTTTTCATAAACTTCCTTACTTGTTCTTTCTTTCACTCTCTAAATACTTCTTGTGTAAGTTTTCTCTAAGTGTGCTTAAGTCATCTTGAGTATTTGTGAAGATCTATAAGTGTACGTGTACTGTTCAAGTTAATCAACCTCATTTAAATCAATATCCAGTCACGTGTTAAGGTAAGGGATTATCATTATTTGATTCTAAAAAATAATATCGTTTCTTTCTTACTCATAAGATGTGCCATTTATTTTCGAATAACCTTACGGCGCGGATTACCGTCTGTTGGTGAATAACCTTTTGTATTCATTCCTTATTAATCTCTGAGAATAACCTTACTGCGCGGATTACCGCTTGTTTGGTGAATAACTCTTCGTATTCAATTTTTATTAAATTGTGGGAATAACCTTACGGTGCAGATTAACGTCTGTTGGTGAACAACCTTTCGTATTCATTCCTTATTAATCTCTGAGAATAACCTGACTACGCAGATTACCGCATATTTGGTGACATACTCTTTGTATTCATTTCTTATTTGTCTCTTGTGGAAATAATTCGTTTACATGAATTATCACATGACACTTTTATTCCATATTCGTTTGTAATATCATTTTCTTTCATATTCGTAAGTGCTATTATTTTCTTTTATACTCATAAGGGATACCATCTTTTTCATCTTCCATTATTTAAACTTACTATGGTAAGAGATATTAATTTTCTTTACCTTTTGTTAATCAAACCTGCAATGGTAAGGGATATTATTTTCTTTCATACACCTAAATCGAAACTTATTATGGAACTATTGCTTCTATAATTCCTAAAAATATTATATGTTCCATAATAGTTGCACTTCATCATTTCAATTGAACCATCCTATTTACGTGAACCTTTTTATTGAACTGTAACCGTTATTCTGAACTGTGGATCTTGAATATCATTTTTGAATTTCACTCCACATCATGTTGACAATTTGGACATTATTTGAATATGCACAAAGTAAACTTCTGATACTTATTATTTATCATGTTTCTTCTGTTCATCATTTATATCATTCTAATCATCCAAAATCAAGTTGTTGTGATATCTGTGGCCGGGGGCACAGATGCGATATAATTGTTGAACAGATGATAGATTAAAGGCGATATAATAGGTTAAAGGCGATACATCTGTTCGATGTCTTTTATGGCACGTGGTGAATGTTCTCTTTGGCCCGTAGTGCAAAGATGAACTGTTGTTTGGTATGATTATGACCAAAGGCTGAATCTGGTATAATCATGACCGTTGGTGTTATATTGAATGTCTTTGGCCCGTAGTGCAAAGATGAACTGCTGATCTGCGTGATTATGACCAGGAACTGTGAATTTGTATTATCTTGACTAATAGTATTTCAGATGATAAAAGTTGATGATGTTTTTTCTAAAAAGAGAAGCGAGTGGACATTATAGTCTGCATTATTCTTCTAATATATTGCTCATTCCGCTGCTATTATTGATCTGAACGTTGTTCAAGAATTTAACTGCAGTTTTTGATATAAACCTTGTAGTCTATTGTATTCTATCAAGAACTCAATTGTTGAAGGCTAATGATAATTTATTCGTCATTATCTTAGTCATGATATTCTTTACTGGGCTATTTGAGCTCACCCTTTCTTTTGTTTTATTGTTTTTCAACAGGAGATAAGAACGTAGCTGAGTCTAGCCGGGGAATGGAGTGAGAGTCCGAAGGATAGCTATCGTAGTCTTCACGTGTTGTAAAATAGTGTGATAATAATAGTGAAGACTTAGTTGTGTATTATTATACACTGTATTATTGGACGTTGTTCTACTTTGTAATAATTTTGTTGTAGTCTTTTGACAACTCAAGTTTAGACTGTGTGGACCTAGATTTGGGGGTGTCACAATTTCAATACTTACAACACTAACACATTCACACAATTTTATGAGATGATTTCAAATCGTTATTTGTTGAATGGAATTAGGATAAGTTTGATAGTTAATCTATCAAATATATATATGAACAAATTTTTGAATAGTAGTGTCAATTTATCTAACAAGGCCGGTAAACGATAAATGCACTTTTATTATATGTTGTCCGTTGTAACACTATTTTTCTTTTCATTTTAAATCGACGGTGAAGAACAAATGGTAGTAATCTTGGGTATTTTTGTAATTAGATTGGCCGACCCACGTACTACTATTAATTAGTATAACAAAATAGTAAAGGATGGTGTCAATGATGTATGGTTAAGATTCAGCGGTTCCACGTATTATTATTTATTCTTGTTATTTTCATTTTTTCTTTATTGTGGAACGTTTTTTTTTTATTTATTTATTGTGAGAATCTATTTCTATTGATTATGTAATCATTCATTGCACTAATATCGCTATGTAGTGGGGGCATTTTAAAAAAAAAATCAGTAAAAGATGGTAAGAAAAATAATAATTTAGCTGGTAATGGCTTCGATCGTACTAATTAAATCTTAGCATCCGAATATCCAATCCAGCCTGTCTTCTCTTTTGGATTGTCACAGCGTACTCTTTTGGATTATCACAGCGTACTGGAGAAAGATTATCAAATTGTTGTGTAGTGAGTGGTGGATTATCAAATTGTTGTGTTTGAGAATAGAAATATAATAATTAATATTAAAGATATTATAAATAAACTATTATATAAAATAAATTATTTAAAATAAATAGATATTTAATTTGAGGTTACTTAAAATAGTAATAAAAATTTTTATTTTAAAATAGATGGAGTATTAAATCAGTTAAGTACATTTTTTGAAATTGATTATCTAGTAAAGTACTCATTCAGTTTTAGTATAAAAGTTCTTCTAATAACTTTTATGATCAAATTTATCATATTTCAAATCAATTGATCTTATGTTTTATATATATGCAAAAAAATTTGTAGAAACCTAATAAACTATATATAATTAAGTATTAATCTTAAAGTTTGCATTTTTGAAAAACTAATATATATATATATATATATATATATATATATATATATATATATATATATATATATATATGAATGTCACATTATTTAAAACACATTTAAGATAAAAAAAAAAAAAAAAGTTTGAAATACTTAACATTTCAGTATTGTATTATGTTATTTCTAAATGTACAAAAGAGATCAAGAGGATGGGTTGACTAAATTCTTTTAAATTTAATTTTTAAGATTAGTTACCAAATAATAAAATAAATTAATTTATGGTAGTATTAACATGGTGGAATAAGTTAAAATACCCTTATAGAAAAAGCAAAACTCTTAATTTAGTGTACTGTGCAAAATTCAGCAATAGATAAAATTGTAGAGTTTAGAAAAATAAATATAGAAATTTTTAAAAGATTCAGAGTATAAAAGTCTCTTAATCATATTTTTTACTCCTAGAGTATGGATGATCTTCTACGAATGGTGAAGTTACATAAATCACAGTTCACTAAAAACTATTATAACCGTGATTTACTAAGAATTCTTTAAGTCAGTTGGTATAACAAAAGCTCACAAAGATCTAATCACAAAGAAAATATGTAGTTTGAGTTACTGTTAATTGACTTTAAGCTCATCTTTAAGTGTCTTAGCAGCAGATAATTTTTCTCTGGATTAGAGGGTGGAATACTTAAATACTTTGAACTTTTAGTCATTTGAGTCGTGAGCATCAGTACTAGTTCAAAGTTGTTGTAGTAATCTTTTTTATAGGCACTTATTTAAAAACGCCCTTTGAATTGTTATCGTTGCTCCAAATAATTAGGGACACTTGTCAATAAATAATTCCTTTGACTTCAAAAAGTTTTCTACTAAACCACAAACTGTCACTTTCGATAGTACTATATTTAGTCCAATAGCAAACACGTGTCCTTGTCTTTGTATATCTAGTTGTTGGAAAAATTGCATTGTTTTTTCATCCTTATCATTGAATCATACGAGATGATATCAATTTCGAATAATGTGCGTGAAGGTTGTATTAGTTTTGTCATAAACCTGTCATTGACTATCGGACTGCTACATTATATGAATTTTGTTAAACTAGTCTTCAAATATATAGTTGATCTTCAGATTGTTAAGTATCTTTATTTAATGATGTTTGATTTATGATTATGAATGGCTTCTGCAATATGATTCTACATTCTGGCTTTTACCCAACGATCTCAAAGTTTCATGTGATATATACTTAACTTCTTCACTCTCCAATGTTAGAGTTGACTTAGCTTTCAATTAACAAAATGTTTATCCCTTTAGATATGCTCAAACTACATTAATTATATAGTTATGTCCTACGATTATGGATCTATCAAACAAGTTAAATTTCTAACTAGGTCCTTTTACATATAATTTCAATAAAATTTTTATAAAACTTACTTGTTTATACATTATAGCTCGGTCATCATCAAATTCAAATAGAGTGAACATAAATACAAGTATTAACATATTAGAATCATGTAATACTACTTTTTAGCCACTACTTTAATTACTTGAAATATCTCAAATTAATTTTATAATTAAAAAATAATGGTGTATATTATATATGAGTTTTGAAAATATCTCTACACAAAATAAATATTTTTTTCCTTTCAAAATGTCGTAACGGTGTTCGTAGTACAAACACCATTATGACATACTACAAACACTATTATGACATTTTGAAAGGGAAAAAATTTCACTTTTGTACTCCTTCCAATCTTTTTTATTTATTTTTTAAAGAAAATATTTTTTTATTTGTCATTTATAAATTTTAAAAAATATTAAATATTTAATTTTATACATTATTATTTATAATTAAAGATTATTTTATTTCTCTCATATTTTTTAATAAATTTTAAAAATTAATATTAAATTTTATATTAAATTTAATTAATTAAATAATACATTAATTATATTTTTTAATTTTTATACATAATTTTAAAACGTAAATTAAAAAGAGACCGAAGAAGTAATATTAAATTAATTTATTGAAAAGTGAAGTATCAAGTTGTCAGGGTCAAATCTCATCAATTAACTCAAACTGTAACCCAATGAAAAGGTAATGTCCAGCTGCTACTGATATGAATCCAACCATTTTTATTACTTCTTTATATATTTATTGATACACTCTCTCACTCTCACTCTCACTCTCACTTAAGTCGCATCCTTGCAGAGTATTCTCGGCAAAACACATTCCAACCTTACCTCCCCCTCTTCAATCTTTTTTGGCTGGAAAAATAGAAAAAACCAACGAAAAAGAAAGAAGTGTACCCTTTTGAGTGTTTTCTACTCCTACCTTATATTCATTTCAGTCTTAACATTCCCTTTTAGTTTCAGATCTTATTCATCTAAACAGAATGAATAAGCAAGATATCTTGAAGATGCAGGTACTTTATTTTATATCTTCAAGATTTACTAGGACTCTTTTAATTTTCTTTTTTTGAAACATTTTTTTTTCTCTTGTTGTTCACTAATATTTGTATGTGGGTTTGTAACTACTTGTATCTTTTCATGTTCATATCGATTCATTTTTTCCCTATGAAATTCATGTGATTACTTTGTACATTCAAGATTTACCAGTACTCTTTTAAATGTTTTTTAACCATTTTTTTCTTCTTCGTTCACTAATTTTTGTATGTGGGTATGTAAGTACTTGCATCATATTTCTATGTTCTTGTTTCAATTATTTTTTTCCCCTATAAAATTTCTTGCAGAGCTGTGTTCTTAGGGTGAACATAGACTGTGATGGATGTAAACAGAAGGTGAAAAAGTTGTTGAGGAAAATTGATGGTAAATCCCCTTATTCCCTGATTTGTTTTTCTTAATTTTTTATGGTCATATTAGTGTTTATAAATTAAAACAAGAAACTGAGTTTTGAGCTCCACTTTTGTAGAAATGAGCTCTGTTTTAAGAGCAAAACTCTTCTAAAGTGGAAATATTAACTCATTAAAATTAGTTATAGTAGTTTTATGTTATATTTTGAGGGATTCGGTTAGCGTGAAGTTAATTTAAAGGTAAGTTGAACAATGGACCAATACAATATTGATATGCTAGAGAGAGAGAATGCCCTCGGCCCGTATGTCAACACTGTATTGGTCAATTGTTTAATTTACGATGAAGTTAACTTTATATTAACAGGATCCTATATTGAGCTTTTACTTGGTGTTTTTGTAGTTTAGTTTATTTTATTGATATTTTTTTGGGTTTTTTTTTGGCTAGGGGTGTATTCTGCAAGTATAGATGCAGAACAAGGCAAAGTGACTGTGACAGGAAATGTTGATCCAGCAACACTAGTAAAGAAACTGGTGAAATCAGGAAAACATGCTGAGCTATGGGGAGGACAAAAGGGTCCAAATAATTTGACGAATAATATGAATATGTTCAAGAATATGCAGATGGATAATGGTAAAAATGGGAAACACAACAAGAACTCTCAAAAGGGTGGGAAAGATCAACAAAAGAATGTTCAACAGCAACAAGCCCAATTTCAGCAAATTTTGCAACAACATAACAAAGGGGCTAAAGATCTGAAGATGCCGAATAAGGATCAGAAATCAGCTAAGTTTAATTTGCCTTTAGATGATGATGAATTTAGCGATGAATTTGACGATGAGTTTGATGATGATGACGAGTTTGACGATGATGATGAATTTGATGATGACGATTTTGATCATCATCAACAGATTCAACATAATAAGATGAAATCAAATGTCGGAAATGGTAATGAGATGATTAACATTGGGCAGGTGAAAAATGGGGGTAATGGTAAAAAAGGAGGGGAATTTGAAATTCCTATACAAGTTAAGGGTAAGGGGGGTGGAAAAAATGATGGGAAGAAGGAAAATGGAGAGAAAAAGAAGGGTGGATTTGAATTTCCTTGGTCGTTTAAAGGATTGATTGGGAAAAAAGATGGGAAGAAGGATGGAAATTGTGGGAAAAAAGGTAGTGGTGATGGGGAAAAAGATAAGAAGGGAGGAAAAACCCAAAATAATGATGGTGATGGTAAAAAAATTGGAGGTAAAAATGGGGGTAATGGTAAAAATGGTGGGGCATTGCAAGGAGAGGGTAAAAATGGAGGAAAAAACAAAGGTGGCAATAATGGTGGTGGTCCTGGTGGGGGAGGGCATAGTAATGGTGGTTGGGGTACGAATGTGAAAGGGGTGGGGAAAAATGATGGTTTCCATGAGATTAAAATGAGTCATAATGGGGGAGCAGGTGGTAGGAATTTGGGACAGATGGGTCAAATGGGTAATTACCCAATGGGTCAAATGGGTAACTATGCAGGTGGTAGGAATTTGGGACAGATGGGTCAAATGGGTAATTACCCAATGGGTCAAATGGGTAATAACCCAATGGGGCAAATGGGTAACTATGCAATGGGTCAAATGGGGAATATTCCGGCAGTGCAAGGACTTCCGGCATCAGCAATGTCCGGTGAGTATTACCCAGGGATGGGGCAGGGGAACCCTTACAATCAGCAGCAGCAGCAGTACATGGCGGCAATGATGATGATGAACCAGCAGCAGGCGGGGGCGGGAATGTACCAACCGATGATGTATGGGCAGCCGCGGCAAGCAATGAGCTATGGGGCACCAATGCCGCTTCAAGTGAATGACAATATGACTCACTACTTCAGTGATGAGAATACTAATAGTTGTAGTATCATGTAAATTGCAAGGCATGTTAGTTCTTCTATGTTATGGTTTGCTATGTTGGGGTTGTGCCTTTTTTGTCCAAGAGTTTTAACTCCTACACGAGTGATGAGGTTACCTTGTGCCTTTGTCAATTGGAAATGAGTAATATTTTGCTTCATTTTTTTTGCCCCCTTTTTATGTATTTTCACTAGGCTTAGTTGATGTAGTAATAGAGTTTCCTTAGATATGAGATAATGTTGGATGAAAGAATTGTTATAATAAACAATAAAAGGGTTTTGATTCAATAGTTATCTCTAAATTTTGTGTACTAAGAGTGTGAGAGTTTAAACATTTTGTGGTAAATGGTAAAGTAGTGCGGGTGAGTTTAAAAATTATGTCTTAAAATAACAAAAAATAAAATAAAAAATTGCTATAAATGTAGGGGATGAGTTTGGACTTTGGAGTTGAATTTGGTTCAAGTATGTGCACATGTTGTTACAAGTTTGTATATAATGGAAAACTAGTGTTTTCAGAACTCCATAATCCAATTTAAAGGCTTCTGTTTTTGAAGTGGATCTTAACCATCTTTCCTTGGGAATGAGGCTAATTTATTTATTTATTTATTTGCTAAATTAGGAATGAGGCTATTTATTTACGTAATTGTAATGTTCCCTCAATCCTATAAATTCCATTGTCCTTTTCTATGCCCGAACCGAAAGTGCTATTTTTTTAATTAATTAATTATTTTTATTTTTTAGACTAGAAAATGATGCAATTTTCCAATTTTTTCCTGATGGGTAGTGAAGCTCAGTTTTCATTTAGTATTGATATAATAAATTGCAATAAAAGGTTTGGTGGAGAATTGACAATATTTCTTATAATGCATATTCTTTATTTATTTACTTATTTTATAAATGAGACTGCTTTTGAGATGGGTAGATATTTTATTTTGCAAATATCTTCCAAGAGGGTCATCCTTTTTCCAAAGTATGATGATTTTTTGTTTGCCTTCGTACCGGAATATACTTTCCGTCACATAAAAGATGATTAAAGTAAAAAATATTTTTTTTATTAAAAGTATTTAAAATACATTGTTCAAATGTAAATATTGTATAAAATTTAATTTACTCTAAAAAATATTGAAGTAGTGTTTATTACTTTTAGAAGAAAAAAAAGATTTTTTAATGTACTTATATAAAGTTTATTATGACAAAAATGAAAATGTGTATATTTATATAAAGAACGGTTCAAAAACATACTTTTTAAATAATATATTTCTTTAAGTAGCATATCTTTATCAAAACGATATCGTTTTGAATATTTTTTGATGATATTTTTATAAATAAATGAAAAATAAGTGGGGCGAGGAATATTACATCATGTCACATCTTTTAATATTTTTTTTTATAAAAAAAATCTTCAAAATGATGTTTTGATAAATGTATATTATTTAAGAGATATATTTTAGATCTGTCCTATATATATATATATATATATATTATTTTTTTTAAATTATGTGAAAAATATACTTAAAATATCATAGATGGAGAGAGTACAGATTTTTTTTTTTTTTTTTTTTTTTTTTTGATAATGTGGAGTATCCCAACCGCAGTCGGACTAAGTCTCCCCACTCCGGGCCAGGCTTTGCGCACAGGCTCTGCCTAAGACATGGCTTCGCCCTGAAACGTGCGACCCATGGCCCCGTTACCTGTTAAGGCATAACTATTGTTGCTAGTGGGACTCGAACACAGGACGTCCGGGTTTACGGTTCGTCCCAAGGTTAAGCTTAAACCACTGCGCCAATAGCCGGGGTTAAGAGAGAGTACAGAATTAAGCAATGCTTGCCACATTTTAAGCAAAAGATTGGTAATCTTTTATTTTTTAAAAAAAATATTCTTCAAAAGTAATGGTAATCCTTCTCTAGATCTATCTTGTGAGCAGATAATTTTGATAACTCCCTCGGTCCCACGTTCACATAATGAGTCTTAATTTTTCTTTTCCATATGTCCCCAGAAGAAAGTTCTGATGGGTTTCTTAATTGTCTGATCGGTGTGGTCCACCACTCAATTCTGCGAGTCTTATTAGTATTTCTGGTGGCTAATCCAATAATGGAGCCGACGAACATATAATTTCTTTACTTAATTGAAGAACTCTATGCTGTCAATGAAAGATCTAAATAATCAATTTAATTCTCATTGTCATTACAGTTCACTTTATTTTTTATTTTTATTATTTATTTATTTGATTTTTATACTAGTAGGCAATTTTTTAGTGGCTCAGCCAGAAGAGAAGACTGCCAAAATCAGGATTATACTGGATCTCGCCCCCGGGGGGGGGGGGGGGGTTTGGTGGTTAGGCTACGTACTTCTTCGCAAGAATGAATAAAAAATCAAAATTAGTCTCGAAATCGTATTAAAATTCAACTAAATTGTACCAATAAAATCGCACAAATAATTTTGACGTATATAACAGTTAGAGTTGAAAAACTACATTTGCTGTTTGGTCTCAATTTATACAGTCTACAACAGTTATGATTACGAGCTGTGATGACGTCCTTTTTAGCTTTGAATATTTGTCACATTTTCAAAGTCAATAAATTTTCTATGTATAAAGGTAAAATCGGGTATAATTGCTTCTCTCCCCTTCCTGAACTATGTTATTTGCAAGAGTTTTGCGCACATATAATAAAAATAAGTAGTCCTGGTTCAATCACCTAAAGAGGTTTTTGGGGTTGGTGGTTAGGCTACGTACTTCCTCGCAAGGATGAATAAAAAATCAAAATTAGTCTCGAAATCGTATCAAAATTCAATTAAATTGTACCAATAAAATCGCACAAATAATTTTGACGGATATAACAGTTTTAAGAGTGTTGAAAAACTACATTTACTGTTTGGTCTCAATTTATATAGTCCACCGCACTACAGAAATTGCATTGCATCAATAATGGATAAAACAACGTTGTTTTTTTTCTTGTTTTTAAATTACATAGTGTTTATTATTTTCTTTTTTTCTTTTTTTTTTAGCATAACATTAACTTCTACAGTTGCATCTCGTATGACTATTAATTGTAACTTTGAAATTTTTTAATTTTGAATTTTACTTAACTAATAAGTTTTTTATTGTTTGATTGTCAGTGAATTTTTTACAATTACAAAGTTTCATTATAACGTGGATGAAAATGAATAAATTCAATTGTGATGGTTTTCTTGTATAAGAAATACACTATCTACTTTTAAGTTATAAACAACTATTTGTCATAGTCTTACTTTACTTCTTCTTAAGTAGTTATTCTAATATTTTCTGTACACATTTGTCTACATTTAAAAATTAAGTTATTATTTCGGTGTCTGTATTCTTTCAGTCATAATTTTTTATATATGTTCAATGGGTTTTGAAATTGAAATCGCATTGCACGTTTCAAAACCGCACCGCACCAATTACAAGCGATTTTATGTGCGCTTTTGAATTTGTCAAATCTTACCTAAATAATTTCATGTACAATTTAAAATTTAAATCACACTATACTCACCTTTACGTCCTCACTAAAGCACTATATTATCCTCGTGCTTTTTTGTCTAAGATTGTATTTAACTATTTATATGGATTATGTATCCTCGTAAACTTAGAGATGCTTCGTTATCTCTATATTTTGATTTTTTTTATGTGGCAAACCCATCATAATCTGGTCGAAGGCAAGTCTTTTCATACTCATATTAGAAGTGTTTTTTTCAATGGTCATTTATCTTTTACTCAGTCGTTACTTTAATTTGAGGTCTCGTGTGAAATGCGACTGTTACGACTGCTACACAACAGTTATGATTACGAGCTGTGATGAAGTCCTTTTTAGCTTTGAATATTTGTCACATTTTCAAAGTCAATAAATTTTCCATGTATAAAGGTAAAATCGCGTATAATTGCTTCTCTCCCCTTCCTGATCTATGTTATTTGCAAGAGTTTTGCGCACATATAATAAAAATAAGTAGTCCATTAGTCCAATGTATTGACTCACTATAGGCACCAGTTCAATCACCTAAAGAGGTTTTGGGGAATCCCATTAGAGCTTACATAAAGCAGCCCAGTAGGTGGTATCACTAACTTTTGCTGAGTAGTCTCAAAACAATATACACTGAAAATGAGAGAGATCAGTACTTTTAATCGACTTCATTGAGAGAATGGAATAAAAATTAAATATAATTTTTTCCCAGTTAATTAAAATAAAAATCTTATTATATATAATAAAATGTGTTTATTACTTTAAAGTGAAATATCATTTTGTGACCAATAAAGAAAGTCGCACATAACTTTATTTTGTGAACGTTACTTATAAGGAGGGGTCACTTGCGGCTTCCTATCAAGGCCAAATTTCAAACGTATATCAATATGGCTCTGCACATGTTGTCACATTTCTTAAACATCAGGCATTTGTATATATTATCATTCGAGTTTGCCAGTCATACACGGTACTAAAATTATAGAAAAAAAACAAAAGAAAAAACAATATAAATTTCGAAAGCCAAATTTAGAGCTAAATCTAATTGGACATGTAAGAAAACGGGCCAAGGACCAGCTCATAGCTTGGTAGCTTGTGGAGTTTATCGCCAAAAATGCCAAGTGCCTCAAATCACTCATTAAATTTCTTTTGTTCCTTATGTATCTAAAGGGATAACCATCATTTCCCCCTACCCTTACATACTAAAACGGGCACGCAGACATTCATTCATAACGTCACAACCCCATCAAAAACCGTGACCAAATTTACTCATAAAGCACCAAAAAAATGTCGCCACCCAAACACGAAAAACTTGCCTCCCGGTTAAATAATCTAAATCTTCTGTCCCAACTACTATTTTATTTACTGTTATACTTTATATATTTTTGTTAAGTGTTATTAATCTTTATATCGATATTTAAATTTTTAAATAAATAGAGATTACCGAATATCAATACATGAATGGGACAAGAGATGGAAAAAGGATGAGATAACATATTTGAATTTCTATATAATCCTCCGGTATTCACTTTTATTCGCACATCCCAGTATATTTACATCCCCAAAAATTGTCACCTCAAAAAAACTAGTCCCGTATATTATATCCTTAATGGCTTCTTCAACTCTTTACTATGTTCTCGTCTTCTTTTTTCTCTCCCCACTTGTATCACAATCAAGAACCCCCTTTAAGCCTATCATGCTCGTTTTGCCGGTCCAAAAAGATAGCGGTTCGGGACTCCATGTAACCAACATCCATCAAAGAACTCCCCTTTCACCAATACAACTTCTTGTTGATCTAAACAGTCGATTCTTGTGGGTTAACTGCGAAAAAAACTACTCATCATTCACGTACCGGACCCCGTTTTGCCGTTCGACTCAATGCACAAGTGCCGGTAACCACTACTGCTACAAGTGCTCCTCCACTGCCCGACCTGGTTGTCATAATAACACGTGCGGTGTCATGACAACCAACCCGATAACCCACCAGACCGCCTTGGCTGAGCTAGGGCAAGACATGCTCTCGATCCATTTGACCCACGAGTTGAACATGGGCCCGTTTGTCACCGTCCCTCAGTTCCTTTTTGCTTGTGCACCTGCCAAATTATTAAGTGGGCCACTACCCGAAAAAGTACAAGGAATAGCTGGATTAGGGCACAACCCAATTGCCTTACCATCTCAACTAGCTTCACATTTGGGCTTTCGACCAAAATTTGCCTTGTGCCTCGCTTCCACCAACAAAGGCAATGGGCTCATTTTCTTTGGTAATGGGCCCTATAAATTAATACCCGGGATAGACGTGTCTGACCCGGTAGGGTTTACCCCAATAACTGTGGGCCCCAAAGGAGAGTACTATATAAAAGTGACGTCAATAAAAATAGACAACAAGCCCGTCCCATTTAACACATCCACATTCTCAAACACCAAAAAAGGGTCATTCACATATGCACTGATTAGTACCACAACACCTTACACACTTCTCCAGACTCAGATTTTTCGAGCTGTGACTCAGTTTTTCGCTAGTCGACTCACTTGGGCGCCTCTAGTTCCTCCGATATCACCTTTTGGGGTATGTTTCAACTCAACAAAAGTAGCGTGGACTAGAGTTGGGCCTGCAGTTCCAAGTATTGAACTTGTTTTACAAAATGGAAACGTTACATGGGGAGTTGTTGGTGCTAACTCAATGGTGGAGGCAAGACCGGACGTGTTGTGTTTAGGGTTTGTGGATGGAGGGTTAAACCCTAGAACTCCAATTGTTATTGGAGCACATCAATTGGAGAATAATCTACTTCAATTTGATTTGGCCAAGTCTAGGTTGGGTTTTAGCTCTTCTTTGTTGCTTAGACGTGTAAGTTGTGTCAACTTTAACTTCACTACTACTCCATAGGAAGAATGTTGTCTTTGTAGTTTTACCATGTTTCTTTTGGTCATGCTATATGTAGTTTTTTTATTGTCAATAAATATCCACGTTAGGTTTTGAAGTACTAGTTAGAAATAAAGTTTGTGTATGAAATAATCGTAACATTTAATAATGGTACGCATTTGAGTTTGAGTTAATTTACAATGAATTGGTATTCCAAGTTTTATGTTACAATATTAAAAATCTTTTGTAAATAGGGGAATCAAATTAAAATATCTATCTGAATTATATTTTCTAGAAAAATGCATTGATTTACCTCTCAGAATCACTTACAGGTTAGAGACTACATAGATGCTAGAATAAGACTAGGTTACTACATAAAAAGGAATAACATTAAGCGACTGTATTGTACAATCTACTGATGTTTGGTAAAAGGTAACTGTTGGGTTATAATTTATTGAACCTCCTATTTTAAGTATGGGCCAAGAATTATTTTTTATTGGAGTTGGACTGAATTGTTTCTACATATTATGATGGGCATAGACCATGGGTCAGCCCATTCAAGTATCCTTATCTTTAAAAGTGGTTTGGTTAGGCGGGAGGGGAGGGAGGGGGGGGGGGGGATATATTATTTTTCACTTGATAAAATTGATGGGACTCCAGACTGTGCACGAGAGAGTATATAAACTAAACTTTGAGAATGAACAAAAGAGGCTTTTTACAGGCAAAGAGAGTTTTGTTTGCATCTCAGTGAACGCTTCATTTGTTTTCTCCACATTATAGTAGATTTCTGAGATCTCCCGTGGTTATTTCCCGATTGGGTTTCCACGTAAAAATTTTGTGTTGTTATTTTATGTATGTACTTGATCAAATATCAATCATTTCAGTATAATTTCAGTTCTTTATTGATAACACATTTTGTTCCTTATTTTTGTTGATATATTGGGCGTACAAAATCACGTGTTAACATTGGCGCTAGAAGGAGGGCCGTTTGATATTTGGTATACAAATCACCAATTTGTCTTAGTTGGAAGGCTGCTTTTATGGCGGAAAGAGGTAGTTCAAGTAGGGGTCATCAGGGATCCTCCATTGAACCGTTCATGTAGAGTACTAGAGGTCTGGTGAGGAATAGGGATAGGTTAGGGCCTAGTCATTTAAGGCGAAGGCAGGTGCATGCTCATTCAGAACATGTCAAGAGATGTTTGTTTACACCATCGCTCACACTGAAATTTGACTTGCGTAGGGAAGATCTGGGAGATGGGGTGACACCATCGCGAAGAGTTTCACAGCGTGAGCGTGTAGATAGAGATAGGAGGTACAAAATTAGGAAGCAGAGGTTGAGTTAGAGGCCCTACAACATGAGTGGCAAGAGTGGCAAGCTCACCTATTGGAGCTACGTGAAGAGGGTCCATCCACTACTACACAAAGTCGATCTCGGTCGAGGCAAGGGTGGGTAAGATGATCAGAATTTGATGATCAAAATCAATCTCAGGGTCATGTGAAACATCATGGACGGGTCAGTCATGATATGACAAATGATCAAAACCAGTCTCAGGGTCATATGAAACATCATGGACGGGTCGGTCATGATATGACAGATGATCAAAACTAGTCTCAGGGTCATATAAGACATCATGGATGGGTTGGTCATGATATGGAAGATGATCAAAACTAGTCTCAGGGTCATTTGAGACATGCTGGATGGGTCGGTAAGGATAATATAAGAGGTCATTACCAATATTAGGGTTATATGAGACGACTCAACCGGGATGGTCGGGGTAGATCAAAAGAAAGGAGATAGCCCAATTCTCGGGGAAGAACTCAATCTCCAGAAAATAGAAAGGGTTATGAAAGTACAAGGATAGAACCAGGTCTAAAAGAGCAATAGATAGTTCCTTATGTGCCTATTTCTAACCCGGTTAGTGAAAGATTTTTTGAGCTGGAAAGAAGATTAGCTGCAGTGGAGGTAAGACCAATAGCCGGGTCCAAGCCAGAATCATTAAGGCCCATGCCTCTAGATTCAAAGTCTCCATTCTCTGTGGTTATTGACTAGGAAAAGGCTGACCCGAAAAAGAAGTTGTCTTCTCTGGAGATGTATGATGACTCAGGTGACCCGTATGATCACACCAATTCGTATTAAAGGGATATGAGATACTATAACCACTTCGAAGTCGGGATGTGTCAGATCTTCATGACGACACTGAAGAAGAGGGATAAACAGTGGATGATGTCGTTACCTCTCAATTGTATCAATTTGTTGACCGAGTTATTTGGTCGATTCCATGAACAGTTTGGAAGTAATAAAAGAAGGGGTAAAGTGATGCAGATCAAGCAAAAGCCTGAGGAGTCCTTGGGCCAGCACGTTAAGAGGTTTCGGGATGCATTAGGAACAATCACCAACCTCAACATGATACTGGCACTAGGGTTTTTCATTACTAGGATGGATGTCACATGGAATAAAAAAATGATGAAAGATGTGATGGTCAATCCTCCACAAGACCTCTTAGACACATATGAACGAGCTGAAAAGTTCATTGCGATCGAGGAGGCTATAGGTAATTTGATACCAAGGAGCAAATGTAATGATAATAAATCTTATGGTGGAAATAAAGGTGGAGATAACTGACCTAATGTCTTCGACCAAATGGGGCCGAAATGGGGACAACCAAATGTGAATAAACCTCATTTCCAGCCTCAGACGAAAAGCAAACCTTATACACCTCTAAACGTAGATGAGGTTAAGGTATTGGAGGCTATAAGGAATGAAACAACATATGTGCCAAGGTTGACATAATCGAGGCTAGATATATCAAATTCATGTTGTCAATATCATCGTCAGGCTGGTCATTCGATGGAGACATGTGTTGGATTAAAGGACATAATCGAGTTAAAAGTTCAAAGGGGTGGATTAACTCAGTTTATGGCTAGTCAGGAGGGACAAGCTCCTAATCCCAAGCCTATAATCGAGAAAATGGCGGAACAGGGGAATCAACCTCGGAGGGTAGTGGATGTCATCATTAGGGGGTCTGTACAGAGGTAAACTGGCAAGAAACGTCGATCCCCTTTTGATACAATCTTGGCTTTGTCGGATCAATTTCCTAGAGTGGAACGACCATTCCTTGACACAGTAATCTCTTTTTCCGAGGAGGACTACTCAGCTAATGCAGTCGAGCCACATGAGGGAGCTTTGGTTATGTAATGTTCCGAACTTCTGAGAATCTTGTAATTCGACTTTATGTGAATAATAAAGGTGATGTTATACTTCAAAAATATGTTATATGATTGAATTATGTTTCAATCTATTTGTATATGAAATCCTATGTATAACATTATGTATTTTAAATAAAGATAAGTATTAAAACCTAAACCTTAAGGGTTAAAACCTAGAAATCAGTTATGCTTGTAAAATCCGTCTTACATCCTTTTGAGACTTT
The DNA here is from genome assembly GCA_947179155.2 of Hedera helix. Classification (NCBI taxonomy): domain Eukaryota; kingdom Viridiplantae; phylum Streptophyta; class Magnoliopsida; order Apiales; family Araliaceae; genus Hedera; species Hedera helix. Next base: position 26,670,843 of record OX359280.1, read on the forward strand.
TTACATTTCACGAAATATTATTTATATGAGTCATAGAACCCAAGAAACTAATAAAAAAAATTCAAGAAAAAGACAAAAAACGTGTTTCCCGAGAAAACGCTTTTCGTCTTTTTAGCTGTTCAATTAGCCGTTTTGAGATTTCGTATTTCATGACATAGTATTATTCGAGGTATAGATGCTAATGAGCCAATAATATTTTTTCTATAATAAGACGAAAAATACTATTCATTCAGGAACTGTTTTCCAATTTTGAAAAAATAACATTCCTGAATAGCGTTTATTCGGACAATAAATGCATTTTCACCAATAAAATTTTTACCTAAAATAATTTTTGAAGATTACTATTCCCAAATACGGGACGAATATGAAAAGAATACGAAGGATAATATACTGTATAATACGAGAATTATACGAAATATTATACAAAATTAATACGAGTATTATACAATGTAAATATGTATAAATACTTAAGTATTATACTAATTAATCAAATTAGTTGAAATTAAACTAATTACTAACTAGTAATCCAACCAAATCATTTTCGACTAATCGCATTCGAGTATGGCAATCCATGTGATTCAAGATGGACCAATGGGAGCCAAGAAAAGAAAAACTAGTTTGATTAACTAAACTAGGAAAAAAATAACAAGTTACACTAACTGAAAAGCTAACTAAAACAAAACGAACCAATCAAAACCAAGGAAACCTAACTAGCTATCCAAGTGAACTCTTTTCGACTAATCGTAATGAAGATGATGTCACCTTAGGAAGCACAACTATGGATGGCCATTTAAGAAAATTTTGGTCCAAGAAAAGTTTGATATTTTGTGGTTCCAAAGTGTAATTTGTCAATGTACTAAAGTATAATTTGTTAAGGTAATAAAGTGTAATTAACAGAGGCCTTAATGTGCAATTTTGAAAACTTCAAATGCCTATAAATAGCAAGCTTCCATTCATTATTTTCTAGCATTTTCTAGATCATTTCCTAGAGCATTTCATAAGTTATACACTTTATAATTATAATTTGAGAGAGAAAAATACATTTCGAGCGACGAAGTTCCACTATTTTGAAACTAAAGCAAGTACTACAAGAGGTATACTCTAGTGGTTATTATATTTATTTTTCTTCTTATATTTAGTTAAAATATACTTTTACAGGCAGTTATAATGCTCAAATTATTCCAAATATACAATACAAAAGTTCATTTTACAAGCAATTATAATGTCCGATTTATTTCAATTATAAAGTAAAAAACATACTTTTATAAGCAGTTACTATAGCCAATTTTCTTTAAGTATTTAATGAAAATATTTATTTTATAAGCAGTTACTATGACCGATTTTCTTAAAGTATTTATTCAAATACTTATTATATAAGCAGTTATAATGATAAATTTTTCTTAAAGTATTTATTCAAATACTCATTATATAAGCAGTTATAATGCTGAATTTTTTTTAAATTTTTTTTTATAAAATATTTATTATACAAGCAGTTATAATGCTCAAATTTATTTTATATAAAGTAGAATAAGTCTTAATTATAAGCGGTTATAATGTCCAACTTAAAACTTAAAAGGATTGAATTCGTGTCTAACTAGTTTATATAAAATATTAATATGTAGGATTTAAAAATAATATTTAATTGTAAAACTTATTAAAAAGACAAGTTTTCTTCTACCTTAAGCTTATTATTTATAAGCTTTATATCTGATTTATGCATTTTGTGCAACAACGTGTTATAATTCTTTGCTATAAAAGGTATTGCTATTTGATTCGGTATAACTTGATAAATGAATATGTTTATACGTGAAATATTTATTTGAGCTTTTTAGTCGAACCAAGTTGTCTTGGGGCGACCTCTACATGCAAAGCAAACTGACATGAACATTTTTTTAAAACACTATCATGATTAATCAGTGTAGCATATGTTGTGTATAACATAGGATATTGTTAGGTTGATCCCCTATATATGTCCACTGTATGGTTCTAAGTCGTATTGACTGACGAACAATTCTTGGTTATATTACCGCTCAGTTTTGTCATGTTAAATAATTGAACTATCATTTGAGACCTATTTATTCACTCAAATCTTTACCGGTGTGAGTTCTCTTACGTGCTAAATGTTTAAACTTGCTGAGCTATTGTATGCTCATTCTTGCAATAAACTTTAATTACAAACATACCCGAGAGCTCCAGCTCTAAGAAGAAAAGGAAAGAAAAAAATGCATAGACTATGCTATCTTTACATGTTATTCTGTCTACCTTATATTTTTATATGAAGTCTTTATAACTTATGAAAATATGAACAAGTACTACGAACCTATTAACTGAATATTATATCAATAAAACTATCTTATTATCATCAACTATGTTCTGCCCTTACTTTTATAAGAGTTATAACTGTTACATGATTAAAATAGTATTGTTAAAGAACTATACATCTGAGTGAAGGTATTGGTAATATGGACTGATCATGTTATGTCAATACTTTGAATTTCAAATAGATAGGGATTGTCAATATGAAGAAATAACTATCAGTTATGAAACTATGTATCCAAGTGATAGTATTGTGCACATGAAAATTTCAGGGTATGAGGTTGCTTAATTGAGCGCCACATTTCTCGAAAAGCCCCTTTAGTTACTGGAAGAATTTCTTGTGCTGATACTGTGAATTTTGGATATATAGTAGTCATAAATAATAAGATATCTAAAATATTAAGGTTAAAATTATGAAAGTTAATATTAATTCTCTTGAAGTATTTTACAAGAATTTAGTGTAAAATAATGAAAGATCTTTTAGAAGTTAATATGAGAATTTGGTTTATAAAACTGTTTAACTAAATGAGGATATTGATAATATGGAGTGATCATGTTATGTCAATATTCTGAATTTCAGCTAGATAAGGTTTATAAATTAAGGGAACGTCTATACTTAGAATGATCTAGCATTGATAGTGAGCATAAAATCATCTATAGCAAGTATAGTGATTTGGGGCGTCATAGGTTATCACTACACAGGTCAGTCGGGTGGACATGAAGAGAATCATGACCGACAATGAGTTGTCAGCGGATGTACTTTATAGCCATGCCTATCAGAGAATGAACCTTCTAGGCGTAAAATTAGAGGTGGGTATGGAGTGACCTCTGTATAGGTTTGGTAATGAGACTGTACATATGGTGGGAACTGTTGAGCTTCTGGTGGTATTCAGATCTGCTCTTCTTCAGGCCGAGGTAATGGTGACGTTTTTTGTTGTACAAGTCGATTTTGCCTATAATGTTATATTAGGTCAAACGACTTTGTCTGCTTTAAATGCTGTTATGTCAATCCCTCACTTCAAAATTAAGTTTCCAACGTCCGGAGTAATAGGTGAAGTGAAAGGAGACACGGACATAGCTCAGAGGTGTTACCGGCGTGATGTGATGTCATCTGCAATTAGGGTAAGTAGGTAGAGGCAAATTATGATGGTCGACATTGAATCGTATACTGAGGGTGTAACCGAGCTTTTGGCATTATTGGTTGAGGAGACCGAGGAGGTGGAACTGGTACCTGACAATGTTTTAAAGATGATAAAGATAGGAGCTGGGCTACCAAGTGCTGTTAAACCTAGATTAGTTCAATTGTTACAAGATTACGCTGACATTTTTGCTTGGACACCTCGTGATATGCCAAGGATAGCCGAGGATGAGGCTATCCATAGGTTGGCGGTTGATCCGAACAAGAAGCCAATGCATCAAAAACGGAGGATATTCGCCTCAGAACACCAAAAAATTATAGATAGGGAGCTTAGCAAACTCTTGGATGTAGGGGTAATTGAAGATATTGGATATTCGGAGTGACTGGCTAATATGGTGTTAGAACGAAAGAAGAATAGGAAATGAAGGGTCTGCATAGACTATACAGATTTGAACAAGGCGTGTTCGAAAGACTTTTATCTACTTCTGCATATTGACCAACTTATTGATGTCATCTCGAGAAATGCAATTTTGTGCTTCTTAGATGCCTTCTCGGGGTACCACCAGATTTACATAGCGAAGGAGGACATTCTAAAGACAACGTTTATCATCCATCGAGCTATCTATGCTTATAATAGAATGATGTTTAGGTTGATAAATGTCGAGGCTAAGTATCAGATAATGATGAATAATGTCTTTCGAAGGCAGTTTGAAAGAAATATGGAGGTTTATGTGGATGATATTATTGTTAAGAGTCTCCAGTTGCAGGATCATCTTTAGGATCTGGAAGAATATTTTCGGACTATCCGACATTATAATAGGCGCCTTAACCCCACTAAATGTACATTCAGCCTTGAGTCTGGTAAATTTTTGGGGTACTTGGTGAGCAGGAAGGGGATTGAGGCTAATCCTGAAAATATCAAAGTATTACTAGACATGAAATCACCCCAAAATTTCAAATATGTGCAATGGCTAACGAGAAGGATTATGGTATTAAGAAAGTTTATGTCCAGATCAGCGAAAATATATGTTACAACTGTTTAGAAGGAAGGGTAAATTATTCAACATAAAGTTGTTTAACATATTTCAATGGAAAAGGTTATTCTTTTACTTGTTAATTCGGTTGGCTATTTACATACAAAATTCCTATTTATAAACCATTCAAATAAAAAGACAAACTATTTGCAAGTCAATCACGGGTTTGGAGGATGGGATGGTGGGTTGTTGTTTGGTTATTCGTCATGTTCATCATCAAAGTCATCTTCGAGCCAAAGCATGTCCTCATCTAAGAAACCTAAGGTTCGGTGATCGATACTAGATGCTTAAATTTTCTAGAGTGTAGCTCGGAATCCTTTTCCAAATTCTGAGGTTATCTCTCCAATCAGCTTGGAAGAAACTCGGTATGTAACGATTATTTGTTTTTGGCTAATGGAGATGTCTTTTGTGTTGTTTCGAAGGTTTTCATATTTACCTTTGAGAACGTCGTAATAGGATTGAAGTTTTGTGTGCTCGGCCAAACCTTTTTGATTGGCATCGTAAAGTTTGGCGTAGAGATCGTTTCTTGTTTGTAATTCTTGTTAAAGTTCTTTATTTTGTTTGGCTATTTGGGTTTGTTGGCAGAGCTTCTAGGTGAGTTCGTTGTTGTCCACTTCAAGCTGTTTTAAGGTTTCAACGACCAAGTTATGAGTGTTGTGGAGGTTCGTGAAGTTTGAGGTGATTTCTTCATTTTTTTTCTTTTAGACTTTTATTTTGTTGGTGTAGTTGTTCGATTTCTTGGGTTTGAAGTTTCTCGAGGCTAGTTGTTGCTCTCGACAAAAATTTTAGATTTCTTGCTCAGCTTCGGTCAGTTGTTGTTGAAGGTGTAATTTTGATTCGGCTGCCTCGGCCGCTTGCTGTTGTAACACTTGGTTGTGTGTGTTGATTGTTTCCATTTGGGCGTATAGGTAGGTGGGCTTTGTCTTTGTTGGCTGCCTCTAATTTGGCTCAGAGGTCGTTAAAAACTGTGTCCGAGTTTGGGATGCCCTTTTCATGTGTAATGATGCGACTGAAAGCAGTTAGTGTCTATAGGATGAAGTGAGTAAAAAGTTAGAAAAAATACAAATTTTATATTGGGAAATGTGAATGATCTGATGTTTTGAAGGGGTCCATACCCGGCCTCCATGGATTGCAGCAGCTAAGACAAGATCCCGGTAGGTGTTGTTCTAAATTTATTTGTTATCGGTTGGTATTTGAAGGGGTCCTTACCCAGTTGAAAGAAGCTTATGGGATCAGGTTGAGAGGCTGAAGAGGTAGAAGTGGCTTCTGATGCTGAGGTTGTGGGAGTTGGGGTAGGCTGAGGAGTTATGATTGTAGCCATGGTTTGTTTAGATATGTTGGGAGCCCCGACAGATTGTTGTGTTTTGAGAGTCGACGTAGGGGTCGGTTGCTGTGTTTGGGGGCTGTTGAAGGGTTTCACCAGTTAGAGCAGGGGTTGTTTGTATGGATATGATTTTAGAATCGGCCTTCGCGAGTTTGCGACGTTTTCTTTTGACTATGTTGAGTTTGTTGGCCGTAATTAGTTTGGATATATCTCTTGTTTGGGATACCGGAGACACCTCAGTAAGGGGATGGGGCACCTCGGTGGTTGAAGGAGGTACCTCGGTGGTTGGAGGGGTCACCTCGGTAGCTAGAGGAGGTACCTCGGTAGTGGGTTGAAGTACCTTGGCTTCTTTTTGTAGGTCTTCTGAGGGAGGAATATCGGAGGGGGTGGGAGATGGTGTTAATATTGCGACAAGTTTATGCTTAGGGGCTATATGTTTCCTATTTTTCCATTTGAGTGGTTGGGTTGGTGACTCGGGAGCAGGGGAAAGGGAAACGTTGTTTGTAGAGAAGGTCGGTTTAAAGGTAGGGACGACCTGTAAAGGCTAGACTACTATTGGAGGCTCGGTGTTGAGGTGTGGGGCACCTCTATGTTGACCTCCTCAATGAATAGAGGTGGGCTCGAGGGAGGCAGAGTAGGGACTCGAGCCTTTGGTTTGGACAATACTACTAAAAGATAATGGAGAAAAGTATTAAGTTAAAGAATTGACATCAATTATATATGTTAGAAAGTGGAAGTAGAGGTCAGAAACTTACATCCGTGTTCGGATAACCATTTCTCATCAGATAGGAGGTCCAAGCTCCACGGCACTGCTGGTATCTTATTGCAGAATTCATGGAACTATTTTTGGCGTTGGAAGGACATATGCTCATAATCCAGATTGATGTTTTGGGGCTCGCTCCAACTTTGAAGTTGATTTACCTCGGAGCTGTAAATAAAGAACCATTGGGAGTGCTATTCTTTGTTGGTTGAGGGGGGGTTGCATCCAAGCTCAGCGGTCGGGGACTTTACTAAGATAACGGAACCCCGGAATTTGGGCCTTGTTCAGGGTAAAAATGGCGAAAAAGAAATATGTGGAAAGCTCGATCCTTATTTCTTGACCAAAGGCGATAAAGCAGATGAGCTGAATATAAGAGTTGGGAAGGAGTTGTGATAGAGCTATACTGGTGAGGGTGAAGAAGGCACTTTCTTAATTGTGAGGAGTAAAAATAGGAGAGTGGGTGACAATGTTGGGTTATAATTTATTAGACCCCCTATTTTAAATATGGGCCAAGGATTATTCTTTTTTGGAGTTAGGCTTAATTGATTCTATATAGTATGATGAGCCCAGATCATCGGTCAACCTATTCAAGTATCCTTATCTTTAAAAGCGGTTTGGGCTAAGGGGAGAAGATATTATTTTCATTTGATAAAGTTAATGGGACTCCTGATGGTGCATAGGGGAGTATATAAACTAAACTTTGTGAATGAACCAAAAGAGGTTTTTTTATAGGCAAAGAAAGTTTTGTCTATATCTCAGTAAATGCTTCATTTGTGTTCTCCATATTATAGTAGATTTCTGAGATCTCCCGTGATTTTTTTTTTATTAGATTTTCACGTAAAATCTTTGTTTTGTTATTTTCTATATTTACTTGATCAAATATCAATCATTCTGGCATGATTTTGGTTCTTCATTGAAAACGTATTTTGTTTCTTATTTTTGGTAATATATTGGGCGTACAAAATCACGCGTTAACAGTAAATAAACAATTTTTTCCTATAGTTAAAAACTGTCTATAGACAATATTCTGAGTGCTAAAAGGCATGAGGAGTATGCTTTATTAATTGACATTTCTTTCTTACATATCTCCACATTTTGTTACAATTTTTAATGTTACAGTTGAATTGAAGAAATAAAATGAACAAAAAAATTGGATAATCTTTCTAGCATCTCAAGTGCATGATTGTTAATGGTGGTAGGTGGTGTGATAGAATTATATAATTGTCACATCCATTCATTTCATTAAAATGAATCGTATTCTACCACCTCTCACACATAATGAAAAATGAAGAGAATAGAATGAACTTTTATTTCATCAAAATAGTTTATTCACCGAAATGATCACTATACATCAATCCAAATGTAGCACAAAGAGAATGGAGGTATACACAACAAATTCTACCGAATAGATTCTGTCTTAAACGATTTGCCAGCAAAATAATCCCGGCCACCATAATTTCCCATAATATTTTGAGACGGAAACATTGGTCTCGGATTAATATCCTTGAAAGCTCTATTGGGGACTATAGTTATTGCCATGGGCTATCATGTCCTGAAGGGCCACATGTGGATACTAAGATGCATGTTAACTTAGCTAGGCCTTAAGTAAAGCCATTTTCATGGACCCATATTAGGCTTCCTTATCCCAATATTGAGACTAGGTAGGTTATTATACTTGACTATGCTTTGATGCTTTATGTTGTTTAACAAAACTTGCTTTTAATATTTTAGGAATTCATTGAACTTCCTAATTTTTTTATCGATAAAATAAATTTCATTAAATTAAAGAACTTGGTATTTTTACTGTTCTACAATTTGCATTTCTTTCTTTTAACGGCTTATTAATCTTAGGCTAAAAGGAGCATGTTTGTTTGCGGTATTGAATTAAGTGGGATTATTAATTTTTTGAACTAATAGTCCTTCATATGAAGACTATGAAACTCACTCCCTCTGTCACTTTAATTAGTCTCTTACTCTCTTATATTGGACAAATATTTTTTTTAAGGCGGTGCTTATTTGCAAAAATCATGAATGGGATAATATTATTTGTTCTAATTTAATATCATTCAAGATTATTTTATCATACAATTAGTCTTTTATTTAATTCCGTTGACTAATTATAATTTTTAAAGTTATTTGATATCTTAAAAGAGAAATTATATAATACCCCTTCCGTCACTTTTTAAATATCATTTTAGGAAAATTATTTTTGTCTCTTAATATTTATTGTTTGAGAATTTTAAGTAAGTATTAATTGCTTAGTTTTCAATATTACCCCAAGTATTAAATATAACTTTGATTCTCTCACTACTTTCTATCCAATAAATAGCACTATCTTATTCCAATGCAAAAACAATATTGACATTTAAAGTTATTTTTAACTAAAAAATATAGTATTAATTATTTTTCTTAATATGTAAGTCAACTTCTAAAAAGACAAATAATAAGGGACGGAGGGAGTACTATCTCTCCACTTGAGATTATAGTCTATCTTTTTTTTCTCTTTTTTGAATGTATAGTCTATCATCAAATGACTTTACAAATGAAAAAAATGTAATCCATGTGAAGACATTAAAGTTATATTTGTTTGTAAGGATTATACTTATGATATGACTATTAATCCCAAGTGTCTTGTTTGTTTTCAAATTTGGACATGAGATTATTAGTGCAGAGATTATAAAATGACTTAATACGAGAAACTATTTAATATCATATTCAACCAGGTATTATAATCCCCACCATTTGGGACTAATTTTTTTTAGACAAAATTAACCTCAACCCTTTCTTGAAATAACCATAATATCCTATGGCATGTACGCTCTATTTATATTTTATCTCATGAAAATAGCATGTACACACTTTTTCTATTTTCTGTCATTAATCTATCAAGAACTCAGTCATTGATTACCGCTAGTTTGAGTTTTGTTCATTTTATAACAGTGTAAGTATGTTATCTAATAATGAGTTTTTATACCTATTTATTTATTTAGGCTTAATTATTTGTTGGTTTTAAGCATTTTAATTGATTTTAGGTAATTTATTTAATTTTATGTGTTTTTATTATTTTTATTATTTTTATTTATTTTTAATTAATTTAAATTTAATTTTGTAGGAAAAAAGAATTAATTAAAGTATGGTGGCAATCTTGTAATTCTGTAGCTAAAGGAATGACATAATAGTAATTAATCAAGCTCAATGGCAATTCCGTAATTATGAAGGAGCGACTGATGGGTGCGAAAGGCGCGCGAAATAAAATCAACAATAGCTGAGGAGCGATGTCGTTCGGCATTTAGTAGCTGTAGAGAAGGGCGCCCACGTAATGCGCGGGCTGTTGGTTAAATTACTAACGCGCCAAGTGTGCGGTGAGGCAAAGCTGACGTGGCAAGGCGACGATCAGGGGCATATTTGGCTATGCGTTAATGCTGGGAAACGTGATTATTTCAAATTTTTGTACTAATTTGATTCCGAATTGAATTTCTTTTCTACTAATGCTTAAGATTATTATTGTACTCCTATAAATATACTATATAACTTTTATATTCAGTATAGTATGATATATTAACAGATCATTAACATAGTTTTTAGAGCAAAATATTATATTAGAGTAGTTTAGGGGTAGAATTATGAGCGAATATTCAACGCGAATGATTCAATAATTGAATGCGAAACTTGAGAATTGAAGACTGTGATCTGAGTGACAGACGGATATCAATACAGATTTGATTTCTTTTCTTTCACTTTTATTTTTGTAATTTTGAGATGTTGAATTATTTGTGGTTAATTTATTATGTAATTATGAACTAATTTTTATATGAGATTGCAATTGAATCTAATGTGTAGTTTAATTTAATTTATTTTTTTTAATTAAATTAATTATATTTGAATTGTTTATTTATCATATTTTGTGTGTTCAAGTATTTAATTATTTGCATTAATTAATATGATAATCTATATGAAGTTGACGAATGGATTATAATGTTTAGACCTAATTAATTATTTTATACGTTAATGTATTAATTAATTATGATTAATTATTGGGATAATCTATGTGAAATCATAAGTGGATTATAGGTTTAGATCCGGATATGATAACATGTGAATTTGTTTATTCTTTTTAGGAAGAGTAGTATAATAGTGTATAAGATGAAGATATCTATATACCACATGTAACTTTGTTGAGAGTTGAATCTTAATGAATTTATTTCAAGTTATTTTGCATAGCAATATAGCAACTTAATTGAAATAAATCTTTTTATTAATTCTTGAAAAATGTTATAAAATAGTTAAAAAAATCTCAGTTAACAATTTAATATAATTAATTAATTAGAAAGAGAATGAAGAGATTTAAATGAAGTATTGAAAAAATTGTGATCTTAACTATTTTTAATTTGATTTAATATTTTTCAATAATTTAATTTAGTAAGTAATTTTAATTAGTTTCATTTTATTAATTAAATTGTGATTGTTTAAATAAAATTAAGTTGATATAAAATTAGTATTTGGTAATTATTATTATTTAATTTTCTGTGGGTTCGATACTCTACTTTATCACTTTATTACTTGTTGACCTTATATATTTACACACATATATTCGTATAGAAAATACCCAACAAGTTTTTGGCGCCATTGTCGAGAAATCAATTTAATAATTTTTGTCAATATTAATTTCAGTCAAATTAGTTTAAATTTAAACTTATGTATGTATATATATATATATATATATATATATATATATATATATATATATATATATATATATATATATATATATATATATATATTCAAGTACGATGGTTGCATTTAATTATCAATGGTCTTCTGAAAGGATGATTCAACCAAGTGTGGCAGTAATAGTTGACCTACGGAATGCACGGTTTATGGAGTTTGAAAGAAAAATTGACGCTCTTGGAAATCAATCTATTCAGAATGCCTACAATCAGCAGCAATATAGTAATACCCCAAATTGCTATCATCCGGTGTGGCAAACTCATCCAACTTATTTATAGGACTACAATCAAGCCCAATATTTTGCTCCAAGTTTATCATACCCGTCAGAATTTTTATATCAACCTCAATCGTAGGAAGGTTCATATCAGCAACCTCCACCGCAAAAAGATGACACATCTATGTTGGAGAAGCTTCTTACCCAGTTTATAAGTGAGAGACAGATACATTAGAAAGTGGCAAGGAGTTTCAAGAGGCTGGTGGAAGAAATTTAAAGAGATCATATCTTGATGTGGAAGATGATGATGAGGTTGAGAATAAAAGGAGCGGAATTGATATAGAGGATGATCACGCTTTGGATTCTAATAATTCTAAACATATTTTGATTGTGTCACCTATGCCGATTGTGCAAAAATTTCATAATTTGGAGGAATATATTCGAATCGACCTAGGTGAAGGCAAGGTGAACAACTTGGATGAATTCAAGTTTGAGGGTGGCCCGCAATTTTACAAGGATGCCACGTAAATCAAAGAAAAGACAACAAGGAGGCATGAAAAAATAATTTTTGCGATTGAGTCTGATTGAAAAAAAAATGGAGTAGTCAAACTGAGACTATAAAACAAGTACTTATTAGGAGGCAACCCAAGTTTTAATTTTATTTTTTATTTTATTTTTAGTAGATTTTATTTTTAGTAGTAAAATTTAATTTTTTATTTGTTTATTTATTTATTTTAATATTTTATTTTTGTTTTATTTCAGGCTTATTCAATGCAGCTCAAATTTAACAGACGAGGAGAAAAAAAGCTATATATTCAAGGGAGTCCCTTGTTCTTTATTTCCTTTATTTTATACATTGAGGATAATGTCTGTTTTAAGTTTGGGGTGGTGGGTAAATGTTGAAATAAAAATTTTAATTTTTTTTTGTTTTTAAAATTTTAGTTTAAATTTTGGAATTTTGTGGGTAAATTCACTGCAAACCCTCACGAGACACAACTCGTTGACTTGGGGTAACTTTGGGGTTTAAAAGCTTGTTGCACATACTAAGTGCAATCGTGTTTCTTACAAAAACGGGGTAACTTAGTTTTTAGAATGTGTCTTTTGGGCAATGAATTATTTGAATTAAATTTTTGGTCGTTGATAAAAAAAATTGATTTTTATTTAATAACTTTTAAAAAATTGATAAATTTTCATTAGTTTGAATTTTGGCTTTTTATTAGTTATTATTTTATTTGAGATCCTTTAAATTTTTAAGACATCCATTTGTGTTGAGTTAGTTTTAGCTTAGAGAAAGTTTATTTAGTTGAATGCTTATAATAGATATTTATGAACTCTATATCTTATTTGATCATAACTTAAAGCGAAATATTAATTATAATTTAGGAGAGATAATTTAGGTGATTTTTCTAGAATTATTTAATATTGAGTTTTTCAAGTTAAATTGAAGAGAAAAAAATGTGGTGAGTCGAAATAGAACGCAAGACGCACTCACTCATAAGCATATGCAAAAAAGAGATAGAGCGTAAAACGTATTCATATTGAAAAAAGAATAGAAAAGAAAAGTAAGATGGACCATAAAATGCACTCACCTACAAAAAGAAAAGAAAAGAATGAGAATGGAAAAAAAATAAAAACTAAAAAAAGGATGGCCACCTATTTTAGTTAAATATTTGAAAAACTATGTAGTTAATGCAAACAATAATCCTAGTATTTATATAATAAAACAGAATCCATTTTGAATCTAAAAGCACAAAGACGGTTCAGATTCTTCCAACTTAATCTAATAGCTCACATTTCATCTCAAAAAAAATTTTTCGCCAAAATAATAATAATAATAATAATAATAATAATAATAATATTTATAATATTTATATTTTATAATTTCCTTAATAATAACACAGATAATAATAATATTTTTAATTTTTGAATTTTAATTTAATTTTTCGTTATGCCATGCCTTCAGACAAGAACAATTACTAGTGTTTAATATGTTGAAACCTTTTGATATTCTTCTTATATTTTGCATGTTTATTAGTTGAAAGATGTGAAAAAGTAAGTTTATAGAGTTTTATTTTGTAATTCTTTTATTGTGTAATGTCTATTATGAGGCATTTAATTGCATGAACGTATTTGAGTTTTAATTAGTTTGATACATTTGGATTCACACACACAAGAAGAGTCTAGAGTAAAATAAGATTAATAAATATGTTAAAATTTTAGGCTGTGCATAATTTTAAAATTTTCATTGAGTTATCATTTAAAAATATTTGAGGTTAATAAATTTATTCATATTGATTCATTACTTGAGTAATTTAGGTTTGACTTAGTATAGTCTTAGTTTTTATTTTTTTGTTTTGCTTGAGGGCAAGCAAAGAGTTAAGTTTAGAAGTATTTGATAATGAATTTCTATACCTATTTATTTAATATTTTTGGGCTTAATTATTTGTTAGTTTTAAGCATTTTAATTGAATTTAGGTAATTTATTTAATTTTATGTGTTTTTATTATTTTTATTATTTTTATATTATTTTTATTTAGTTTTAATTAATTTTGTAGGAAAAAGAAATTAATTAAAGTCTGGTGGCAATCTTGTAATTCTTCAGCTAAAGGAATGGCATAATAGTACCAAGCTCAATGGTAATTCCGTAATTATGGAGTAGTTGTTGGGCACGCAAGTGTGCGGAATAAAATCAGCAATAGTTGTGGAGCGACGTCGTTTGGCATTTAGCAGCAGCAGAGAAGGACGCCCGCGCAATGCGCAGACTGTTGGTTAAATTACTAACGCGCCAAGCGCGGGGTGGGGCAAAGCTAACATGGCAAGGTGGCGATCAAGGGCATGTTTGGCTGCGTGTTAATATTGGGAAACGAGATTATTTTGGATTTTTGCACTAATTGGATTTCTTTTTCACTAATGCTTAGGATTATTATTGTACTCCTATAAATATACTATGTAGCTCTTATATTTAGTACATTTTGATATATTAACATGTCATTAACATAGTTTTTAGAGCAGAATATCATATTAGAGTAGTTTATGTGTAGAATTATGAGCAAATATTCAACGCGAATGATTCAATAATTGAAGGTGAAGCTTGAGAATTGAAAACTGTGATCCGAGTGATAGACGGATATCAACACAGATTTTTTTTTTTTTTTTTTTACTTTTTTGTTTTGTTTGTAATTTTGAGATATTGAATTATTTGTAGTTAATTTATTATTTAATTATGAACTAATTTTTATTTGATATTGTAATTGAACCTAATGTGTAGTTTAAATTAATTTATTTTCTTTTTAATTAAATTGATTATAATTGAATTGTTTATCATATTTAATATATTCAAATATTTAATTATTTACATTAATCAATGTGGTAATCTATATGAAGTTGACTAATGGATTATAGTGTTTAGCCCTAATTAATTATTTTGTGTCTTAATGTATTAATTAATTGTGATTAATTATTAGGATAATCTATATAAAATTAAAAGTGGATTATAGGTTTAGATCCGGATATGATAACATGTGAATTTGTTTATTCTTTGTACGAAGAGTAGCATAATAATGTATAGAATGAAGATATCTATATGCTACATGTAACTTTGTTGAGAGTTGGATCTTAATGAGTTTATTTCAAGTTATTTTGCATAGCAATATAGTAACTTAATTGGAATAAATGTTTTTATTAATTCTTGAAAAAAGTTATTAAATAGTTAAGAAATCTCAGTTAACAATTTAATATAATTAATTAATTAGAAAGAGAGTAAAGAGATTTAAATGAAGCATTGAAAAAAATTGTGATCTTGATTATTTTTAATTTGATTTAATCTTTTTCAGTAGTTTAATTTAGTTAGTAATTTTAATTAGTTTCATTTTATTAATTAAATTACGATTGTTTAAATAAAATTAAGTTGATAAAAAATTAGTATTTAGTAATTATTATTATTTAATTTTCGATGGGTTCAACACTCTACTTTATCATTTTATTATTTGTTGACCGTATATACTTACATGTATATATTCATATAAAAAATACCCAACACTATTCAAATGTGTGCACAGTTGTTGATTGTTTGATTATCGTAGAAGCTGATTCTACTAATTAGCACCATTACTAACGTATTTTATTAATTCATATTCAGTGCTGTTTATCTTTAAATTTTGGTGGCTAAGGAAAATAGTTAATTTTAATCTTTCTAAGTTTTGGTGATTTCTAATAAAATTTTAATATTTTATATATCGTGTATTTTGCATTATTTATTTGTTAATTTATGTGCTTATTTATGATAATTTGATTCTAAAATATTTCATTTTGGAAGAGTATGGTGAAAAATTGTGAACTCACCAACTTATTTTAGCAGTATTTAAAAGTTTATAATTAACTGTTCATTATTTTTTAATGTATAAACAAGTTTAAAATATGTTATTATTGGTAAGTGTATAATAATCCAAATAATATTTTTTTTTTATCCAATCCTTTAATTAATCATGGAAAAAACAAACATAATATGAGATTATTTTAAGTTATCACATGAATAATTCCATAAAAATAAACATGTGACTAAGATTATTTAATCCTAAGATTAATAGTCTTGGGATTATAATTTCATAAATTATAATATCGAGATTATAATTCGTACAAACAAACAAGACCTAAATTATTAATATAATCATATCTTATGAATAGTTCTTGCAATTAAACATAGACTAAAAGGTAACGATCGAGATTTCAAATTTTAAATAATGTGATATTGAATATAATAAATGTTATTTTTTGACATATTGAATCACAATAGGTGACGTTAAGGGAGCTGGGTTTAAGGTTGTTTTTTACGCGGTTCTAATTTGAAGAATCAATATACAAGAAGATGATGTATTATTGAACATCATGAAAATTTTAAAATTGAATTCAGATCTTATGGATTCAGTGTTATTTTGCAAGAAACAGATTTTTTACCTTTTGCCGAGTCAAAAAATAAAATAAAATTAGATGAACTCAATTGATATAATGATGCCACGTCACTTGAAAAATTATTTGAGACAAAAATTTGAAACACATAGCATTATCATTTTTTCAAAGGACAGTCTAATCCTAATGACAAAACCGCAGCATTATTATTTTTAAATAAGTTAACAGTCCAATCTTATACTCTAAACCCGCAAATAAACATACTCATTAAGTAGTATCCGAACAATTTTTATTTTTTATTTCTTTAATTAAAAATAAGTTATATGGTTGATCATCAAATTTTGAACAGCTTGAATTCCTCCATGCGACGCCATGTCAGGCAGAATATGCCAATTAATGGACTTTGGTTTGTCATTCCCTTTGGCCAAGGGCAGGTGAGCACACAGCTTTGGAAGAATTTATAGAAACAATGTTAAAAATTAGTCAGTCAGTCAGACTTAAATGGCAGCTGAAATGGAACGTAATCCCCCTAATTGACTATACAAGTGTAATAACTCATGCTAGTTACGGACTTTATTTATTAACAACTATTTGCGTTAAAAATAATAATATTTGATCAAAATCTCGTGTTGAAGACGAAAATTTTATATAAATAGTGACATTGACATGTAACAAACCATAGTAATCAATTAATTATTTCAAATGAAATTCCCACTAAATTTCATGAAAGTCATGAAATTGTAACTACTCTTGTAATTTTTCGACGAGAATTTTGAAATTTTGCACGTCTTACTTTCATGTTGTTGAGAGTTCTGTCCATTAATCCTTCCTCAAAGTCTTCATCAGTACATGAGTCCGAAAGGACCATAATTATTCTTTTCTTTAGATTTTTCACT
Source organism: Hedera helix (assembly GCA_947179155.2). NCBI lineage: Eukaryota > Viridiplantae > Streptophyta > Magnoliopsida > Apiales > Araliaceae > Hedera > Hedera helix. The sequence goes on from OX359280.1 coordinate 26,688,158, forward strand.
GACTTGGATTATGTAATAAACCTCACCTTACGATGCCTGAGTGATAATACTCACCTCATGGTATTCTTGAGGTCGGAGAATTCAATCTCGATAGAACTAAGATTGTTAAATTTTTCTTATTAAACTAGTAAAAAAAGTAGAAAGTAGTGTTAAGTTTACGAATATGTTGGAAAAATGTATAAAAAATGTAAAATTGTATGCAAAATAGTGAAAAAGTTGAGCCACACCATGATTTCATTTTATTGCGATTTGTTGATGATTGTTTCAATTTTTTTTATATTTGTCTAATTGTGACAGTGCTATTTATACTAACTGAAGTTTTACATTAGAAAGTGAACAATTTTGTACTCATAATTACATATAAGATATTAATTTTCTTTTCATATTTCTCTCTTCCTTATAACTTAAATGAAAAACCTAATTGTCCCTAAATTTTAGTCTTGTATCAATTTTATTCTTTCGACTCAAAAAAATTAAAAGTTTATATATTAAAAAAAATGCACCGAACAATATTTTTATTTCACTATAAAATTAAGTTTTTTGTTAAAAATATGGTATCTTATGACATCACATATGACCGCTCTGGTATACGGCAGACACTATACCCACCAACTTTTAGAACAATCAACGACAATACGTTTCAAAACGTGTTTCTATTATTTTAATATGAATTAATAAAGCAAGTTTCTTGTTGATCTAACACAACACGAATCTTGCAAAATATAATTAATCTTGAACGCAACCTTCCTCGTACACTTGATTGATACACAAGTATTAAGAGTGAAATAGGTTTAATAAAAACAAGAAGTAGGAATTAGTATTCATTTTTTTAAAATAATATTTCATCTTTAGAGAAAATGAGGAGGGGTCAGGTCCTAGAATTAGAGAGAAATATAGGAAAATTTTATATTTTAATATTTTGTAACGCGGATTGAATTTTGAAATTTTTTTATGAGCAGACTTGAAGATGTATTATTAAATAGTTAAATGAGATATTTTAATCATTAGACTATCACCTTTGGTTTTAAGGAGTAAGAACTTGATAAACTATAGAATTTTTTGTTTAATATTTCTCCAGTTTCAAAATATAAGATCATTACTGATCAAATTAAAAAATCCAAAATTAACAAAAAAAAATTTATTTTAGTAAATAAAACTTGTAAACTATTTAAAAATTACTAATCACTAATTGTTTTATAATTATTGATAAATTATCTTAATTTTGAGTTTAAAAAAATTCAAATTAATTTTCAAAAGATGGTAAAAATCTTAAGACATTTGATGACTATTGATTATTGACTTTTGAAAATCAATTTAAGACATTTTAAAACTAAAAATTGAGATAATTTATTAACAATTATGGAATTATAAATTTTACAATGAATCGTATTTTTTAGATAGTTTGTGATAATCATCATTGTTTAACTAAAAAAAATAAAAATTATATCAATTTTGAGTTTAAAAATATCTTAAATTAACTCACAAAAATTAGTCATAAACTTATATTTTGAAACGGAGAGTATTAATTAATCCGTTGTCTGGCTATCCCAATCAATCTACTTTTGTCTAGCAGAATAAAATCTTCCAGAAATAGAGACTAAAGAGGGAAGACCAGGTGGGATTGTTGTGATCACATTTTTAGTAATTGCGTGTTTTATTCAATAAAGGAGGCAATTGCTTAATTGTCAAAAGAAAATTTTGATGATAATGAGACCGCTGAATTCACTGAAGTTGTCCATCATGTATTATGTGTTTTTTTTTTTTAATTTCAGCCGTTAATATTTAAAACGGATGCTAGCAAATATTTACTATAAAATATATATATATATATATATATATATATATAAAGGTTCTCTTCATAAATGAAAAGGAGGACACATCAGTTCAACTCTTGCTTTGACCGTTTGAAATTAATTTTTAAAATATTATAAACTATCAAAAAAATGTTACTTAAGAATTTGTTAGTTTTAATAATTAAATGATGAATTCATATAATTTGAAAATTTAAAATCACACGAATTGACTTGTTAAAGTTAAAAAGAGTCTCATTTTAATATGGAAGCTTGGGAGTATTATTCCTTTTTGAACCTTCAATTATTATTATGTAGAAATTAATGAGTAATTCTATGTAAATGTATAATTTAAATTAATGATGAAATTTGGTAAATTATGGCGAAACTTTAGAAGTGATAATGAATTTTTTACGTATGATGAATAGAAATGCTTAGTCATGTCTTCGATCAAGGCTTATTATTATATTGGATTAGGCTCTTCTTTCCCTCTCTCTCTCTCTCGTAAGAAAAATCATAGCCTCCGTTTCTTCATATTTTTGCTACTATTTCATTTTTTCTTTATTTGAAAGCTTGCCTATTCTTTCGTGTGAAGTTTTATTTTTATCTATGAAATGATTAATTTCTTTCTCTTTGTAAGAGAGTTTTATTATTTTCTATTGTGAGATTTTGTTTTCTTTATTTTTAAATTTTATTTGCTTGGTTGGGATATTTTTCAATGGACTGATTTTTGACGATAATTTTTTTTCAAATTTGAATGTGAAGTTATCATAGCAACTTGATATTTTATTACTCGTGTTGATAAACTACTCAGATTTATATATATTTTTATTCTTTTAATAAAATCTAACTATATTTCAATTATATTTAATACCCACTAACTGTTATTATGATTAATTATTTTTTTTGATTTAATATGTGTTATTTATTTGAATTTTTTTTTAATTTTTTTATCAGATTAATATATTTCAATCATTTTGTTTTTTGTAATAAAAATAAATTAGTCATGTCTTCTTTAGAAGCTTCGAAGAAATAGGGACAGTGGGTTATGTTTATATTTTAAAATTTTGAAAAATAAATTCTTTGTCTGAATCTTCAGTTTACTGGTTTCAAGAAACTATATGTTTCTCTCCATTAAATATTATACATGACTACATCAGAGTTGAGATGTTGTATTTTTTGTGGGTACTATTAAGGTCTTATTTATTTATTTATTTATTTATTTACTATTGAACCATTAGATCATCATTACAGCATTAGGTTATTAGGTTGAGGCTTATTCTATTACAAATATAGGGGAAGGAGCCAAGCGGGATAAGAATCCAACTCCCACTTCTACTATGGGAGGCGTGGGTCAAAGCAGGACTACCACCTTGATTCTCTTTGTTCCACAAAATTATGAGAGATGGGTTCAAGTAAATATTATGTGTGCAATTAAAATAAAAAAATAAAAAATAAATAAAAATTATAAAATATGTATTGTGCACATTTAAATTAAATAAATAAAATTTATAACATATGGGTGAAAAAATATAGAAGAGGTTGTAGAAATTAAAAAAAAAAGAAGTTAAAATTTAGATGTAACACAATTTCAATGGAGATAATTTTCACCGTTCTTTCTTTATAAAATAGATATAATATTCTCTCCATTCTTAGAAAAAAAATATTATTGTTATTTTTTTTTGCTTATACAATACTGCATCTGTTTCATAGCATAACAAAGTCTTATTTTTAAAAATTATAATTTATATTTTTTTTTGTTTTTATGTTTATCCCTAGATAAAATAATTATCTATCTTAGAAGTGCTGGTATAGTAGTAACATTTTGCTATTAATTTGTGAATATTATGTTATTTTATATTATTATTAATAAAAAAAATTCTTTTCCGGAATAATTATTTATTTTATTTTATTTTTTACAATTATATTTCATTAAGAGGAACTGAGGGAGTATTAAATTTTGGATAACAGTGCACGCTTAGAACTTCAGATTTTTTTGCTGACAGTAGATGATAACAAGATATATAAACGTCTTCAAATATGTTAAAATTCATATAGTTTTGACACAGAAATACACATAGTATGAATTCTTTTTTTCATTTTTCATGGGTCTTTTGATAAGTAGACTTTATATTTATTTATTAAATATTTTAGGCTTAATTATTTGTGAGTTTTAAAATATTTTTAGATAATTTATTTAATTTTATACTTTTTTTTATGTATTTTTAATATTTTAAAATTATTTTTAATTTTATTTTATAGGAAAATTGAAGTTGATGAGATTTCTGTAAATAATGGTCCGCGCAAAGCGCGCACGAAGGCTGAAGCAAGCTTAATTGTGAAACGGCGACGTTTAGACTTGGGGATTCAGCAAGCATAGCGCTTTGCGTGGCGGTTAACACAGCAGCACGCCTACGGAACGAGACCGTTTCATGGCGTTGATGAATTTATTATGGCGCTTGCGCGGATCATTATGAACCAGCAAATTTTGGCGCGTGCATGGCGATTGGTATGGCAGCTTGATTCTTTCATATTGGGTCCCAGACGGTTGTATATTCCTTCCAACTTTTGATTTAAAACAAAGCATGCTAGCGGGCCCGGCAGTGAATTAAAAACAAAGAAGGATTAATTAAAATTTTCAATTGCAATTTAAAAATAAAATTTTAATTAATAATTTATTTTAATTATATTTTAATTTTTATTAAGGTTAAGAGAATTATATAACCTATAAATAGAGAATATTAAACACAATTGAGAGTATCTTTTGCTATAAAAATTCTCTCTATTATTTTTTGATATTTTTCATGGTTATGTGTGACTAGATTGTTTTTCTTGATTTAAGTGACTGAATCCATCAAGATTAATACACCGTGAGATCTAATTTATTTTAATTGTTTAATTTATATTTTGAGTATTAAATATTTTTCTGTATTTAGTTTTTATGATTGATTCGTTTAATTGCTAGGAGGTCTACTAGTTTATTATTCACATTAATCTATTGCTATTTGAGAAGCAACTAAGTTTAATAATTATTTTGTAGATAAAAAGATTACTATATCTTAGAAAGAATATTCATCTAAATTAAATACAAATATAAGATTTATGTTGTTTAGTTCAACGATCTTTCTAATTCTTAAAGGTGCTACCAAATTAAATTTTTAACACGTGCCAGAGGCTATTTAGCAGTAAGGGTCATTCAGATTGCATGTATCTACTTAACTAAAATTAAGGAGAGAAAAGAAAAATTATTCCACCTACAAGTAATTATATCTACGGTGAATATTTAAATTATTAATTGATTTATATTTGTTTCAATGATCAGCTGTAAATTATTGATAGTAGATGTTGACTTAAACCAAAACTTATTTTTCTAAATTATTTCATTAAATTATTTGCATATTTTTTTTTACTTTAATTAACGTTATTTAAATTATTTCTTTAATTAAAAATCTCTCATTTTAATTTATAAAATATAAAATTAAATTAATTATTTTCTATAAAATTGACTTTTATTTACATTATTACATAAATATTTTTTTAAATAAAATTTTATTTTTAAATACTTGAGACAGCACACCGTCTTTTCTTGATGGCGTAGGGCGGCGGCCGCATTGAACTTAAAATACCATCCCATGACAAACAGGATCAATTATAAAATACCACCTCCGTATTAAAACATAAGATTAATTTTAATATTTTAAAATCAATTTAAAATATTTTTAAAATTTAAAATTGACATAAATTATAATAATACAACTTACAAAAACTGTAAATTATTTTTAAAAAATACTATTAATCATAAAAATTTATTAAGTAAATTAAATTAAATAATTAATATTAATTTTAAATATAAAAATATGTCGTATTAATTTTTAAAAGTCAAAATTGATTGAAACTGAATAAATATTATATTAAGGGATATGATTTATATTTGCACAAATTTATGACGAAGTTATGTTTCTACTAACGACAAATTAAAAGTGATAAATAGAATAAATTAGGGAAGACTCTTTCTTAATTCATTTCTATTATATATATATTATCAATATAAATTTGTTGTCATATGTTTTAATACCAATATACTCCCTTTGTCCGGCCAGCAAAAATTGATTTAGTTTGAGTTTTTTGTTCAAAATGATCATTTTATAATCAAAATTTATGTATATGTGTGTGTGTGTGTGTAATTTTTAATTTTAAAATTAATTAATTTGACCAAAAAAATTAAACTAAGTCAATTTTTGAGAATGAAGGGAGTACTAAAGTAGGGTATTAATTGCAATGATCAAGAGGCCTAAGTTTGCCTCTTTACAATATAGACTTAGGTTTAAGTCTGACCGAAAAAGAGGAAAAAAATTATAATAATAAAAAGAGGAAGAAAAATTCATATACATAGGCATCACAGGAATTGTCAAACAAGATTATATTCTTACCGATAAGAAGACTATGCAGGACAGATACAGACACAAACAAATACTATTTTAAACATAATTTATTTATATCAAGTTTAAATATAAATTTCAACATTTAAAATATATTAGAAAAAACATTATGTTTTATATGTATCTTAACAAACCTCAATATTCATGAAAAAATAGAAAGGAAAATGGCCACAAAAAATTAAGAAAATTTTGGTGAGCGAATGAGAATTATATAAACATGAAGTCATCTGTTCCATTATGATGTAGACTTTTCTTTATCTAGAGGATCTTCTCATGCATTTATTGAACTGAGTTTTTCATTATGATGTAGACTTTTCTTTATGTAGAAGGTCTTCTCATGCATGCATCTATTGAACTGAATTTTCCACTCGATTAATTATTAACTTAAACACACAGCAGCATTCAAAGTCCAAACTACTACCGCGTAATAATATAACAAATGAATAAAACTCCTGAATTTCTCATGCTTGATTATATTAACTATAGTATGTTTCACCTACTTTAATTGACCAAACAATTTATAATTATATTCGTGAAGAATTCTCTCTCTATAAATAGCATGCATGCATAATTTTATCCTTCACTTCACATTTTAACGACAATCAATCAAAATGAGAACCTCTAGGTTTTTTTTATTCTCTTTTATCATTCTTTTTTCAACATTTTCTTGGGGAGCTTCAAATGATGAAAATACTGCCCAAGCTTTCATTCGATGCCTTTCACGTTCATCTAAAAACTCCGAATCCATTTCCGAAGCTATTTTCACCCCAAAAAACTCTTCATACACATCTATTTTGCAAGCAAGAATTGATAACTTGTTGTTTGCAACGCCAGCTACCCCGAAACCCCTAGTCATTGTTACCCCAGTTGATGAATCACAAGTACAAGCTGTGATTTATTGTGCCCAAAAGAATGGAGTGCAAATTCAAACTCGAGGCGGTGGTCATGATTTCGAGGGTCAATCATATCGAGCGATAAAACCGTTTGTGTTGCTTGATATGATTAATTTCCGGTCTATTGATATCGATGTTAAAAGTAAAATTGCATGGGTTGGAGCTGGTGCAACGCTAGGTGAGCTTTATTATAAAATTTCGAAGAAGAGTAGGACTCTTGGATTTCCTGCTGGTCTTTGGTCCACTGTTGGTGTTAGTGGATTTATTGGTGGAGGAGGGTATGGTATGATGAAGAGAAAATATGGCCTTGCTGGTGATAATACACTTGATGCTCATTTTATCGATGTTAATGGAAGAATTCTTAATAGAAAAGCAATGGGTGAAGATCTCTTTTGGGCTATTAGAGGAGGTGGTGTCTCTAGTTTTGGAGTTATTCTTTCTTGGAAGATAGAGTTAGTTCCTGTTCCAAAACTTGTGACTATATTTGGAGTTCGTAGAACTTTAGAACAAAATGGTTCCAAGCTTTTTGAAAAATGGCAATCTATTGCTCCCAACTTTGAAAGTCGAGATCTTGACGTTAGATGCATAGTAGACACTATACAGAGCAATTCAAGTATTCGTCAAGATAAGAAGACGGTACGATTTGAATTCCAATCCTTGTTCCTTGGTCGGATAAATAGGTTGCTTCCAATCATGCAAAAAAGTTTCCCCGAGTTGGGTTTGGTGAGAGAAGATTGTACTGAACTCAGTTGGATTCAATCAGCACCCTTTTTCTCTAATTTCTCAATTGGTACATCTCCTGATATTTTGCTAAATAGGAGTGCTATTCCTAGAAATCCTTACAAAGGAAAATCGAGCTTTGTACAAGTACCAATTTCTGTAGATGGTCTAAATGGGGTATGGCACAGGATGCTAGAACTTCCAATACAAACGGTACTCATGCAATACACACCATTTGGGGGAAGGATGAATGAGTTTTCAGAGTCGGCACTTCCATTTCCACATAGACCTGGTATCTTATATATGATCAACATTGGATTGAAACTTGATAAAGATGTGGCACGACGACTTCAATGGATCAACGACTTATTTAACTATTATGCTCCTTTTGTTACCAAGAATCCAAGAACTTCATATGTTAATTATCTGGATCTCGATTTGGGAGTAGGTAGCACAACTTATACGCAAGCAAGCATATGGGGAAAAAAGTACTTCAAGAATAATTTTGATAAATTGATCAAAGTGAAGTCCATTGTTGATCCTAAAAACTTTTTTAGACACGAGCAAAGTATTCCCCCTCTTTTTTAATGATTGGTGTTACTTATTTTTTTTCAACAATTTTAAGTAGGACTCACTTCTTTGGTATTTTAACTAAAAATGCCTTCTTCAAGTTAGTGTCCGAGGAAAACTTCATTCTATACTTTAGTTCTATCGATGTAACATCTCGCATTTTTCTCTGTATTTTTTTCCTAATTAATTAATCAAAATATAAAATAGTATTCAATTTAGTATTTTACCTAATCTAAATATTGTGGGCTTAACTAAGTCATTTAATATTGTTTAATAATATGTTTTGTTGAATAAGTATTAGTGGGCTTAGCTCAATTCAATTTAGGTTATAAGATCTATATTGTTTTGATTAGGAGGAATTTAAAGAGATTACGATGTTTTATATTTTTTTCTTAACTGAGAAAGAGAAGTAGGAAAAAAATAGAGAGTATGATTGATATGAAAGTCTAGTCAAATTAGGGTTCTTGAGTTAAAGATAAGATAATTATTATTTATGGTTTCGTAATCCGTTTCATCTATTTAATTTTAGAGTTCTATTTGTTTCCACAAAATGTTTAAACAACTTAGGAAAATTTTCAACTAGTTAAATATTAACTTATTTAATTAGTTAAGTTAATTTACTTAATTCTTCCCACTTCCTAGTTAACTTGGTGCATAAATTAAGCAACTATGTTACTTCCTTAATTTTATATTAAGTAGCTTAATTACGTACGATTTTCAAGCAACTAGATTAGGGTTTTCAATAAATTTTGGATTTTTATATTTTTGAATAGAATTTATATAACGACATCCAATATAAATACTAAAGGGGAATGTGAAAAATCGAACACTACAAAAACAAGGGTCATAGGCAAAGGACTATTTGCCGACGGCATGAATGCCATCGAGAATGATCCCATTATCAATGGCTATACCGCTAATGACCCCCGTCGTTAATGTGACCGTTGACAATGAGTCATCAATGATAAGACTATTCCGTTGTAAATGCCTGAGTCAATTAAAAAAATTAAAAGTCATTGACGATGGACAGTCCGTCGCTAAATACTATTTATTTTTATTATTATATTAGTTTGTCGCAACATCCGACGTCATTGCTATCATTGGAGGCGGACTGTTCGTCGCCAATGTATTTGTCGTTGTTAAGTCATTGCTGATGGCGGTCGAAGGGAATGTGGGGGCGACAACCTTTGGGGTGACGACATTGCCGATGAACAGGTCTGTCGCTAATGACCTCATTACCGACGGTAGTGAAGTCATTGGCGACGGACATGTCCATCGACAATGAACCTTTTTTTTTTTGTAGTGGAAAAAATGAAAAACGTTTTTTGCGTTTATTTTCTCGAGAAAATCTTTATTACGCAAAATAACAATACATAAATGTAACCACATAACACATAATTTTGGTTATTAGTTTAACCTCTAATCATATTATACTTGATAATTGAATTTTATTCCTATTTATTGAGTATTTTTAGGCTTAATTATTTGTGATTTTTTAAGTATTTTAATTTATTTTAGGAATTTTTTTTATTTATTATTATTATTATTATTATTATTATTATTATTATTATTATTATTATTATTATTATTATTATTATTATTATTATTATTATTATTATTATTATTATTATTATGTGTTATTATTATTTTTGTAGTAAAAGTGAAGTGGATGGCAAACTGGTAATTTCTGCAAGTCTTGGTTGAAAAATTGGAATTTCAGCAACATTCAATGGTAAGTTCGTAATTAAGATGAAGCTAAGGGCATAACTGTAATTAACCAGCGAGACTTCAGTGTCATGCACACAATGGAACCAACAGGTGTGCATTAGAAGGAAAACGACAACGTTTCAGTGAAGGAGAAGGTGCAGCAGGGCGCACCATGCGTGGGAGGTATCTGGAATGACAAGGGAATAAACGAAGCCGTTTGGCGGAGAAATTATTGGCTGCTCTTGGAGCAAATCTACAGTTTGCTCAAACCTTTCACAACACTATGGGGTCCACACGGGATCCACCACTTGTGGACCCTAAGGTGTTGTGAAAGGTTGGAGCAAATTGTAGATTTACTCCAAGAGTAGTTAATAATTTCTCCATTTGGCGTCTGGGCAACCTACAAAATCTTCCGCGCACTGCACGAATGCCTTATTTTCATAATCTGAAGGAGCGGTGCCATTTTAGTAGCGGAGTATTGGAAGCTAGCTGGCATGCGCGTCAGTGGCATTGACTTGGTCAGAGCTGGAGCTAAAGGCGTGTTTGTTTTGCACATTAATGTCAAAAATGAGATTATTTATATATTTTTGATTCCCAATTGATTTTTAATTCCAATTTTGATTAGAATTTTTATTGTACTCCTAAAAATACATTATGAGACTCTTATTTTCAACATATTAGAGTATAGTAAAATAGGAGTAGTTTTGGAATAAATTAGAAGAAGGATTTTTATCAGTTTTGAAGGAGATTTTAAAGCGGAATAATTACAGGGATTGAAGATGGAGTTTTAGAGGTCACGCTTAATATATGATTTTTCTCTCTAAACTCTTTCTTTTATTTTTGTAATTTGGATTTAATAGATTATTTTATTAATTTGATTTTTTTTCAATTATAAGCTAATTTTTATATTAATATTGCAATGAAACCCAATGTGTAGTTTAAATTAAATTATTTTCTTTTTAATTATATTAATTATATATGAATTGTTTATCATATTTTATGCATTCAAGTATTTAATTATTTTCATTAATTAATGTAGTAATCTATATGAGGTTGACGAATGAGTTATAGTGTTTAGACCTAATTATATATTTTGAGTGTTAATGTGTTAATTAGATATAATTAATTAATGGGATAATCTATATGAAATTAAAAGTGGATTATAAGTTTAGATCTGAATATGATAATATGTAACTGATTTATTTTTCTTCGGATTGAATAGTTGGGTTGTGTGTAGGATGAATATACCTATATGCTACGTGTAACCTTTATGAGAATTTGTTCTTAATGACTTCTGCTTAATTTAATTCACACAGTTCTATAGTGATTTATTTAAGTAGGGGATACTTGCTATTGGATATAGGCTTGTAAATGTTATAAAGAATTCCTAGTTAAAAATTTAATATAATTAATTAATTAAAAAGAGAGTGAAGAGATTTAAATGAAACATTGAGAGAAATTATAATCTTAAATATTTTTAATCTGATTTAATCATTGTCATTAATTTAATTTAGTTGGCAATTTTAATTAGTTTTATTTTATAATTTATTGCGATTATTTAACTAAAATTAATTTGATATAAAATTAGTATTTGGTAATAATTATTTTTAATTTCCTATGGGCTCGACACTCTACTTATCATTATATTACTTGTTGACCACCTATACTTGCGTGTTAATTCCTAATTAAAATTAGGTAAATAATACTCCATATAATACTTGTATTCTACCAATCACGACAAAGCAGCTTGCTATCGAAAATTCTTAGATGTAATACGGCTTACTGTTTTCATAATACAACCTACCGTATCCATTTTATTCTCGTATTCTTCTATCAATATTCTCATACTTAGGAATAATGATTTTGTATTTATACGTCGTATAAATACTCCACTTTATATTTGTACTCGTATGTCGTATGCATACCTAGGTCATAATATACTCGAAGGTATACCTTATAAATCATTTATAAGTTTTTAAACAAGTATGCAATACTTGTGCAAATCACATTACACATAGTTAACACATATGATAAGTTATAAATTTAACCTTTAATAACGTATGATCGTATTTTTGAGTTGCATTAAATCTTCAATATATACCCGAGAAAGTGCTTGTGACGCCCCCAAATCTGGGTTTCTTGAACCTCGGGTTCAGTGCTCACGATATTATTTTACCATTCTTTCACATCCATTTATATCGGAACACAATAACTTAATTTACAATAATATTAAATAGCTATCCCAGGTTTATAGACCTTTATACATTACAAAACATTATCTGCTTGACATTTTACAAAATATTATATTTACACAAGTCCTATAATTAAATAACTATTGCTTGCTCGCTTTTCTATTTCCTTTATCAGTTTCTGAACCTTCTGCTTGATCGGACTTAACCGAAATATCATGTTAAAGCAAGAATGAGCATAAACTAGCTCAACAAGTATATAAATACATAATGGCATGATATCTCAGAAAGAATAGAAGAAACTTTTCCAATTAACTTTAGCAATTCATTACTACTATGAAAAGACTTGGAACTATAACATAAAACACTTTCGCATTTGATTTGAAACGTTATCATTATTTGATGTACGGTTACAAGACCAAGAACTCGTTTAGAACAATACCAATCACGAAGACTGATATTGCTTGACAATGTCATAAGACTAACTTTTCTTTTAGACGTGTACTATATGGGATCAGCCTATCATACCCTATATTGTGCACAATATAGCCATCTAACGACGCAACCTCGCCATAGGATTTACATCCTTCTTTACTTTTTATTCCCCTTTTTATCAGGGTTGTTCTGTTACAGTATTTTCATAGATTCTGCACCACAACAATATGGATAAGAGGATATACAATAAATATCTGAAGTCAACATAAACGATAATATATGTCTAGCCGAAGAGAAATGGCATTGACCTTTCTTAAAACAGTTCAACAATGGATGATCTTCACAAATGACTTACAAGATTACATAATATGCATAACTGTCAAATGAACTACAAAAGAGAGTTTGGAAAGAATACTTGCCTTCGTCTTCGCTTACTTTAACTGTTATTACCTTATCACGTTTACAACCTACATAACCATGATGTTGGTCAACACATTAGTTGCATGACCCTTAACTACTTTACCTTAACATACCAATCACCATTTACCTTTACATTTAACTTAACATATAACATGTTGCTTGTTTATACCTTAATACCTACCACATTGATCATTTTTATCAATTTAAGATTTACTATACATGTCTCTATCATATAAGATCAAAACACTTCATTTTGGTTCAAAGTAATTTTTTTTCAAAAATTAGGACACTGCGCCTTGGTGGAGAACATCTCGCCCCCAACGAGAAGCTCTCAGTTAACTGCGCCCCGACGCAGAGTTTAGAACAAAACACCCCACCTTGGCGTCGAGTGCAGACAATAGTTTTTTAGATTTTTTTTCAAACTTTTCTCATGCTATTTTTCTATACGTTGCATTTTTACATTTCAACACATGATTTAGCATACATAACACATATATGACTTGACTAGGCCTTTAAAAATATTAAAAGTTTTTAAATGTTCCTATTTTTATGAATTTCTCATTTTAGGCTCCGACGAACATTTTCGAACATTTAAAATACACATTTATTGCCGTATATACCAAATGACCACCAAATCGATGCGAACACGTGTATTTACATAAAACTTTGTTATTAAATTTCATTTCACCATTAATTACGTAAAATGGCCAAAAATTATCATTTTATAGGATTTTACCAATTTAACCTAAAATTTTCATACAACCAACTTTAAGTTCATACACTCTACTTCCCACATAAGTCATAAAAAGGTTATTTACTAACACCATAACCTCATATACACATATATGATCCTAACCAAACATGCTACCATTTATATTTGGTTTACATGCATTTAAAACACCACTTAAGGTTTTTTACCAAACAAAATCATGTTTTCTATATATATATATATATATATATATATATCTACCATACCACCTAACATGCAAATACTCCTACCACCTTTATAATATTACCCTAACACTTAGGGTTTCATTATGTCGCAACCACATGGCACATAAATTCACATAATCAACATTTTTAACCATAAAACACCTATATACATATATATACATGTATAACTTAAAGGTTTAAGACAAAGAAACTTTTAAACCTTCTATGATATTTTCTCCTCTTTGCTAGGAACCTCCTTAAAGATGGATGCTTCACTTTTGATGCTAGCTCTTACTCTCTAGTATATTTCTTTAGTAATCTTGTTGCCTAAATTCATCTTAGCACTTTAACACGCAAGTATACTCGATCAGTCATAATATTCAACAAGCAAGGATATCGTTCCCATAAGGAAATAGATTAATAATTATTAATTACTAATTTTTAACCAAATTAATCCTATTTAAACTATGATGGATAATTGCAAATTAAAATGGAACTTCATTGAAATTAACTTCTAAATAGTTAACCACAAGAATAAATACAAATTTGTCAACTTAAGATTACAACTTCCCTTAGTGTCTCATTTAAAACAATGTACTTCCTCTTTAATTAAGTGATTAAATTGAATCATTAACCAATAATTCTTTATAGTACCAATGCACCTCTTCCGATAACACATGAACAAATCCTCCAAAATCTGGCCTTAAGACAATAGAATTGTAAGGAACATCCTAATTAATTAACTCACTATATTCCTATATGAATTATGTCAACTAAGATTTAAATTTAAATTCTTTTATTGGCTACAAACGACATATAGGTATATTCCTATCCTTTATGCTAAGCATATTAACCTTAGCACAGATTATATGAACAATTGTTATTATACCCCAATCTAAACCTATACTCTATTTTCCAGCTTTGTATGGATCATCACCGTAATTGTTAGCTAGAAAATTAATCAACGAGCACAAGATATGATAAACGATTCAGAAATAACTAACTTTAACTAAAGGGAAAATAATCAATTTAAACTACGTACTAAGTTCCATTGCAATCTTAATGTAAAATTTAGTTCGTAATGTCTAGACAAAGCATCATCAAATTTATCAATAAACACATCCCAAAGATTACAAAAATAAAAGATAAAAGAGAGGATTAGAAGAAATTCTAATGGTTACTCCTAAACTCTGCCTTGAATCCTCTAAAATCAGTAGAATCTCACTGTGTTCTTCCTGCTTCTCCTCCAATGTCCGTCTCTCTCCAGGCTCAGTTCTCTCTTCCAACTCACTTCTTTTATCCCACGTCCCCCTCTATTGGCAGTTAATTAACTTCACCTTTTCCTTCTAGCTTTTAAAATTCCCTTGCTTTTAAGAATTTTCGAAGCTCTAAACTTGTTGATTCTGATAATGGGCATCTAGACGTCGGCCCTAGTACAAATCTAGGCTTCTAGAAGCTGTCTAGTGGCACCATATTTACAAAATTGTCATTTTCAGAATTTTTTTCTTCTTTTAATTACTTTCTTTTCCAAAATACCATCTACGTCCTTCCTGCTTTAGCTTACAATAGATAAACATAAAAATAAATAAAAAGAACTTAAAAACACTTAAAGGTAGCAACTATTAGCTCTAACGACACCTGATATGTAGGTATAAAACTCACTCATCAAATACCCCCAAACTTGAACAATTGCTTGTCCTTAAGCAAACAAAACAACTAAATCACAATATCTAAACTAACTACATGAATGCATACGGATAAACTAGCTACATGAATACATATGGATATCCTACTAATGACTCGAGCAATAAATCAACACAATTCATAAACATCCGGCTTCAAAGATTCTTAAATGAAAACTCTGTAAAACTTTAAATTTATGCATAGCCAAAAATATAACATATCACCAATTTCATCTCACTATTGACCCTTTCGTGTGTGTGGATCAATATATCAAATCAGTTGAACTTCCACTCTAATGCATGACTCTGCAATGCTCAATAAAAGATATTTAATCATATACAACATTTTATTACCCCTCTATACACTTGTTTTTGCATTTTTTTTATATTTTATTTATTTATTTACACAATGAATGCGTCTTACGCTCCATCTCGCTATTTCTATCATTTTATCGCTTATTCTTGACTGAAGCAATATTTATTTTTATTAGGCTTTTCAATGTCACCCATATAACGAACTTTCCACCAGCGACTCCCAAACCATACGGCTTTAGGGCACTAAGTGTAGATACAATCCTAAGGGCTTACTTGTTCGAATGACAAAGGCCACCAAAAAAAAAAAAAAAAAAACTAACCAAGTGTTGCTCATATCTGTCTAATTTTCTTTATATATATATATTTAGAGAAAAATAAGACAGACATCGAAGCAATTATTCATTAGTGCTTGCTCTTTATAAATTTTCATGATCTAACAAGTAATAGAGGTTACCAATATCCTCAATGAGCATCTCATTCACGAATTAAATCTCAATCCAACCGGCTTAACACATTGAATACGTGCATTCAAAACCAACGGGTCTTAAGTTCAATAAAGCTAGCAACAGTTAAAATCTCGAACTAGCAATCCTTATCCGTCCCACTATCATTATTAGATACTTAGTGTAATTTTTCTCATCGGCCTTCTTTAAATTTTAAGTATTAAAATACTGCTCAAGTGTTCCTAAATGCATTGACATATGATCCTAAATGCTTTTATTTATTTATATTTTATAACTACGTACTGAAACTGAAACTGAAACTACACTAACATGAAACTACGTTTATGCACCCCCAAACTTAAACTAGGCAATTTCCTCATTGCAAAGAGTAAAGAACTGAAAACTGAGGACTTCCCTGATCAGGTCAATCGTCATGATCGACCTCCTCATCATTGTCTTCCTCTTCACTTTCTCCTGCCTTGTCATCAATGTCTAATTCTGAAGGCAGGTATGCTGGCAAGCTTGGTGGCAGTGGGCAGGGAGCAGATCCTAGAGATGGATTTAGCTGGACAAACAATTGTAGCATCGCCATATGAGCATTAATATTGTACCTATGCATCACATCTTGTCGTTTGGCAAAACAGTGGTTTTGGCGATCCATCCTCTAAATAACCCGCTCCACTTGACTCGCGACCAAGTCAATTCTCCTTGTATGATGTGTCAAATCATGACGTAACTCATCAACAAGGTGTGATGGTGGCACATGATTCTCAAGATTATCAGGTCCCACAGCTTCATGTTCATCCACTGTAATGATATATCCAAGCCCTTTTGGATGAGATTTTCCACCAGCCCACAGCTTATATCATAATATCACCGAATGGTCAATCGGTGCCAACGGGGCTTGTAAAACTTCTTCTTTATCCCATTGAACGCCCACACGCTTACATAAGTCTGTAATTAACGAAGGATGAGGCAGGCCACCTGATGTGCTACCTTCAAGAGTTTTTACTATAGATGCATGTATTATCTCACCCACATCCAATGTTTTTCCTATTGCAATACAATATAAAAGGGCTACACGTTCTTTTGTCACATCAGTCTTATGCCGAGCTGGCAACAATTTAACATAGATAAAGCTAAACCAAACTTTTCCATAGCGACTAAGCTTAGTACTTTTTCCTCTTGTGTTGTCGTGGCTTTCCAATCCGTGCCGGGTTCACACAAGCTGAGAATTATTTTATTGTAGTCCAGTTCCTTAGTCTTGTATTCCTCATATTCACAATCTTTGATTTTCTACAAGCCATAATAGGCATTGATCGCCTTTCTCCCCACATTTACCCATTTGCCCCGAACCATCACTGAATTACCCTTTGCCTCTATTGCATTTGCGTAGAATTCCTTCACGATGTTAACAGCGGCTGGTTCTGGTTGACTTGTGAAGTTTTGCCAATTTCGCTGTCATATATTGGCTACAGTATCCCCATCTGTCTCATATGGTCTCAAACCTCATTTCAGAATCAATTTTTTGTTAGCTAACAGTTGGTGATAGCGTTGCGATGTAGTGTAACTCTTAAATCTTTTCTTGTCAAAAGACTTGGATGAAGATGAACCTTTTCCCTTTTTCCTCTTAGAAGTCATTGGCAAGTATGCAGAACATAACTCAGTGGCTTAAAACCAAATAGAATTACCCGTTTACACAAAACAGTTGATTGGGGCAATTTGTCGAACATTTGTGTGCACTACAAAATGAACCTTCTTTAAAATGTCCCCAAACTTGATTTGATCCACCCCACGAATGGGTTTTGATTTCTAGCACTCCAAATAAAACAAATAACATATAAGAGATGCAACCCAATCCTCCAATTGAGCCAACACAAACTCAATTGGGTAACTAATTTATAAATATCCCAAACTACTTTATACTAATGTACATATAGTGCAATGGACTCAATGAAACTTGCAAATACTTACTTGAATTCCATGTGTAACCAAATACTCGATGTAAAAGATGGAAAATCGTCCTTTAATTCGAGAACCCAAATGACGAGTACCTTGCTGCTATTTGAAATCCTGCTGCTTCGATCTGAACAAGAGATGGGAAGGTTGGATTGTGTCTATGATTGTTTTGTTAATTGTCGAGATGAAGAATTCGAATAGGTTTTGGAGTGTAGAATGTTTGATCAAGTCGTGAATGGAGAAGGATAGTGTAGACTTAGAATAGATTTGAGTTTTTGACTTTGCCTTGCTCCGAACACGATATTGCTGATTTTTTTTTTTAATTTTAAAAAAGATGGCGTAATTATGCCAGATTTTGCTCCTGTCCTAACGTTTAGACGCCGAGCTACAGAAAGGTAAATGGGGGGTCTGGGCGTCTTAACGCCTTGGTTTATTCATTATTGGGCGTATATACGCCGGGTCGTAGTAGGTGAGAAGGCTCCCAGACGTTTAGATGCCAAATTTACTAAGGTCATGGGCGTATATACGCCTGTATGCTTTTGCATCAGGACTTAAAATTTTTTCCATCTTGCTTCTTGATAATTCGCAGACCTAAAACCAATTGAAGCAAACATTAAGATATGCAAGGAATATACACTACTAAAATTTAAGTTTATAAAATATTAAACCACAAAGATTAAAGTTTAATAACCAAATGAACTAAAAGTAAAATAAACACAAATAACTCTTGGGTTGCCTCCCAGTTAGCCCTTAGTTTTAAGTCCTCAGCTCGAGCGTGTCCTTTTATGCTCTAATCTGCAAGGGTGACTGATAACTTTTCATGATCAAAGCCTCCACCATAATAGTATTTCAACCTTTATCCGTTTACTTTGAAGACTTTTTTTAAATTTGGCTCTTCCACTTCCACGGCTCCATGAGGGAATACTTTAGTGAGACGAAACGGACCAGCCCATCTTGATTTCAGTTTCCCTGGAAATTTTTTTATGTCTTGAGTTATATAATAAGACTGATTGCCCTGGTTCGAACTTCCTTTCAATGATTTTTGTGTCATGCCACCTCTTGACCCGTTCTTTATACAACTTGGCATTTTCATACGAGTGAAGGCAGAATTCATCCATGTGATTCAATTGTAAGAGACACTTCTCTCCCACAGCAAATAAATCAAAACTCAATTTTTGGATGGCCCAATATGCGTTGTGTTCTAATTCCACCGGAAGGTGGCATGCTTTCCCATATACTAGCTTGTATGGAGACATCCTTAACGGTGTTTTATAGGCTACACGATACGCCTATAAAGCATAGTCTAACTTACTTGACCAGTTCTTCTGACTAGGATACACCATCTTCTCAAGGATTCTCTTCACTTCGCTGTTTTAAACCTTGACCTGGCCATTCGTTTGCGGATGGTATGTAGTTGCGATCCTGTAAGTGACCCCATACTTAGCAAGAGTAGCTTCAAGCAGTTTATTATAGAAATACGAGCCCTCATCGCTACTGATTGCCCTAGGTGTGCTGAATCTGGAGAAGATATTCTTGTGCAGGAATTTAATCACTACTTTAGCATCATTAGTGGGTAGTGACGCAGCCTCAACCCACTTTGAAACGTAATCCACCACTACTAATATATAAGAATTGCCAAAATTAGCAGCCCTATTGATCCCTTTTCCAGTCCATTTCGGTAGCTTGTGGAGAAAATGAAAGCCATTTTGACCCAACATATAGTAACCCATTATGTGGTGTAAACTAAACCAACATGGCACACAACTTGGGACAAAACAGGGGACAAGGAGCCGCGTATCATCAGAGTGAAGGGACTTGCTAGCATGGTAGGGGTGCTCTAGGGGGTTTCTTAGGGGTCATGTAGGGCTGAGATTAGGAAAGGAAGATAACTGAATACTCAGCTGGTAATAGAAGGGGGTGACACTCCATATTATCCCAACTTAGTAGTTTTACTAAGCCTTTGTGCATTCACTTGCTAAACAAGTCCTATAGAGAAGAAGAGAGCATTCAGCTGGATTAGGAGAAAGAAGAAGTTAATCAACAACCCCTATATTCATTGCAACCAATATCAATTCTAGCTAAGGTAGAAACCAAATCCTTCTTAACTTGTGTCTTAAAATTAATCGTGTCAGTAAGTTGTTAACGTTCATTTCTTTTGGGCTGAATGTGGTTGTTGTTGGTTGTGGGGATCATTAATGATCCATAGAGGGATAAAAAGTATGTATAGACGGGAGATGTGTTTTATGCGTATGTATGTTAAATAACATTGTGTTTGTTAAGAATGCTCACCATATGTTTGATATAATTCCTAAAAGAAGTTGTGTTTTACAAATTGTGAAGTTCGTTAAACCCAATGGACCATCATGTGGTATTCATAAAGCATGCGGTTTCTTAGAGTTTGGTTGAATATCATGGCTAAAAGGGGAAAAATCTAATTATGAGATTGCAAAGATTATGTGGTGTTGGTGGTATTGAATGAGGAGTAGGGAATGTAAATGGGGTTTAGCCTTAAGTTCATAATTGTTGAACCCTTGATAAGTGAATGTTAGAAACCTTGCTAGATGTTCTTGAATCAATCATGTTTTTCTAAATAATTACAATGTTGTATTTAAAGAGGGAAAGTTATTAATGTTTGAAGTATGTGCTTAATGTATGTAAACAAAATAATTTGTTGCATGTTTCTATGATCTATAAGTTACAAAATGATCTTTGATGAGTTTTAAGAAGATCCCAAGTGGATCAGATGAAAGAGGGTCAAAAAAATGGATTTTAAAATGATTTTGAACCAAACTAGTCCAATTGGGGATTTGTGCTGAACAGGCTATGTTCAGCCTCTGTTTTGATGTGATTTGTTTAACCAACTAAAAGATGAAATAAATAATATGCCATGAGGTCTAGAGGCTGCCCAGATTTGGAAGCAAATGGATCAATGGTGGTTGAGTTATTATCAGTCAAAGATGTCCAAAAAATTACAGCAGCTGAAACTCAGCAACTATAATTCGCTGGACATTCTATTTTAGCCTTTAGTTTTCATAGCTATCAGTCAATGTGTTGGTAACATGATGAGATAATAATGAATGTCTATGAACCGTTTGATTAAAGTCCTGAGAGAAGGAACAAACTAATGTATATTTACGTTTGTAAGCCCATGAATATACGTATATGGACTTCTGTAAGTCACTTTTAAATCTATGTGAATGTAGGTGTATGGTGGTATGGTATAAGAAACTGCATATGTTAAGTATTGTGGGTAAATCATATTTCATGCTTAAGAAATTAAGAAGATCAAAGAAGGATTTAGACTCGAAACTCTAAATAATAAATGTTGTTTCAAGCTAAAGAATTTTATATGCATGGTATGTTTTTGCATAATCATGAATAAGGGATAAAACTAGGAGAAATTGAAACCTTTGCTTTCAAAAAGAGTGTATCAAACGAGCAAGCTGTTATACTGGTTATTTTTGAAAACCATAGGATGTATTAGGCGATATTGGTTATTTTCGAAAACCATAAGATATATTAGGCATATTTGAGAGTGTTAAAGTTATTTCAAGTGACTGTAATGGGAATGGAAACCAAAATGAACTTTTGGAAATTTTGAACCAAAAGACTTCAATAGAAAATTGTTATGAGCAGCCTAGTTCAAGGCTGTGAAATTGGGTCTCAATAAAATATTTTTAAGCAAGGTGTATATTTGTAAAATACTATGTATTAAGGTCTAGAATTATGTCTAGAAAGTATAGCAATCGAGTGAATGAGGAGGGAATTAAAATTCATCAAAACAGCCTTTAAAATCAAGAAAGTGGAAATTATGCAGAAATGATTTGGTGTAAAATCTGTTTTAAACAGAGATTTTCAAGCCTCTGTTTCAGACCCTTAAATAATCTGTTTTAGTCAAACAAAATTTTTAATAAATACGTTGTAGAATGATCTTGCTTGTGTCCTAAAATGGGAGCAATCAGATCATTATTGACCGAGTTAAAAATCCTCAACGAAGGTATGAAAATCGAAAATTCTGCAGATTATGAAATTCTGCAGAAACCAAAAAATCTGTTATGAACAGACTTTTTCATGGTTTAATTTGAGAGCCTTGATAAACTAATTTTGACCAAATAAAATTTTTGGAAAATACTATGATATAAGGACTACATTGAGGTCCAATGATGATAGAAATCGGAGTTGTAACGAACAAGTTAAAAATCATCAATGTAGACTTGAAAATCAGAATTTACATATTCTAATTTTCAGAAATTTATCATTTTTGAAAATTTGGAAATGTAAGGTAATTTTTTCATATTACAAACTTGGCATATAATCCCATTGATGTACTAAATGATCGTCAACGCCTTAATTCATCAAACTTGGCAAAGAATCCAAAATTGGTATGAAAGAACTAACTTAAGAAATGTTTTAAAACATTACTAACTTAGTTGAGTTTGAATAAATTGATTTGAATAACCTAGATGAGAGATAATTAACAAATGTGTTGGGGTTAGTAATGTGATACACACACACTGAAGTACTAGTGCATTAAGTTAGTACATGTAGTGATAAAATGGAAGTAAAACTAAGTTATATAAATAACTAAGTTGTATATCTATAATGACAATATAAAGGATAGTAAATTAAGTAGAATCTTAAAATTGGTTTTAACACTGAGGTCATATATTGACTAAATTTATGTGTTGTTGATCTCACATGCGGAGTAGGTCGTACAAGGAACACCGAAGGATGGCGTATTGGTAAATCGTCGGTAAAGGCAAGTTTTTCAGAACTTGCTCCTATGTGTAACATGTTTTTATGTTCAAACATGTAATTATATGCCTTTGTGCAATAACATGCGATATATTGTCAATGTGCTTAGATGTTGTTTTATATTGAGCTGATATGATATTATGAATGCGGTGCATGAGATGCATGAAGCATAGTACTAAATGCAAAGCATGATAGGCATAATATATGTATGAATCGCAAAGCATGAGATGCATGAAACATGATAAAATGTGGCTACGTGTTATGTGATAACTGTTAGACTTGTTGAACCGTCGTGCTCACCCTCCCCCCCCCCCCCCCCCCCCCTTAAACAAATAGTTTCAGGGAAGTGCGAGAATGTCGCGAATTTTCGGTAAAGCCAAAGGTTAAAGAAGGCTAATTGCGTAGTTTCGCGCAAAGATTTAAATTATTTGTTATACTTAATCAAATGTGATTAATCATTTGGGGTGAATGATGTTCATTAAAGGTATAAATTGTCTAACGTGTATTTTTGGTATTAAATCTTATCGTTAGCAATTAGTGTGTATAATTTTATGAATCTATTAAAGTTAACCTCAATTGTAAATTTTATTATAGAATCTTGTAATAAGATACTATCAGTGTATCTGGGTCCAATTAGAGGTATATGTATATAAATCTCAAATTATCGATTAGAGATGTGTAAATTTAGAAAGATTTGTATGGCTAGGTGAATGATAATTATATTCACAGGTTTGTATATTGGTCTAAAAATCATAGTGTTTATGATTTCAATGATATTAGATTGGATCATGAGGTTATGATCAGACATCTAAAGACATAATGTAAAGATTTCGATTCTGAGGCAGAATCATGCTAAAGTTGTATAAACTCTGTTATAAACAACTATAATTTTGTTATAAGTTATGAATGAGATTGTAATAGTTTAAAAATAGACTAGATTCTTCAATTAGAATACAGAGGTTTATTGTGGATTTAAGTACAAGATTGTTCGGTTAACGAGCGGAGGTCTGTCATGGCCAGCACGCGGATTTTCGGGTCGTTACAGACACAATACAATCCATGATTTCAAGATGCAATAATTTTCCTATACACTCTTTTTTTTGTTGTAAAATTTTCAATTTGTTTTTTAAATGAATATAAAACATATTAAAACATATGCTAAATAAATCATACTAAACATGCCATGATCCTAAATTTACTAATGAATGCAAACAAAACACATATATGCAGACAAACCTATGTAAAACATGCTGAAACACCACCCCCAAACTTAATCTAGACAATATCGTCATTGTAACGAAAAGACAGAAATCAAAACAGAGGACTTCCATGATAAGTCAATTATCGTGATCAACCTCTTCATCATCTTCGTCATCCTCCTCAATGTCCTCACTTACTTCTTCATCATTGTCTAGACCTAGAGGTGGATACGAGGACAAAACTGGTACTTCTAGAAGGCAGACACTCTCGATAGGCAGATTCATCTGTGCTAAACATGTAACCAACGTGTTGTCAAATTTAAAATTGTATCGATGCATCTCAGTTTGATGTTGAGCAAGACAATGCATTTGGCAATCTATCTTATATTGGCGTTGGTCATTGCAACGATGCTCCCAATCCATCCTATGCTGCAACATTTGGAGTGGTTCACTGATAGTACGAACTGATGGATCCCCCGAAGTCGATGGTTCGGCAACCTGATGAGTCTCCTCAACATCCTGATGATCAATAATAAATTCAAATCCACGAAGATGAGACACTCCCCCTCACCAAGCCTGATATCTCTGAATCAACTGGTTACAATAATTTCGCAGCTCCCCATTTGACTCTAGCATGGTGGCATAACTCTGTAATGAGGGACGAATGTGGAAGTTCACTCGGTATTGGGAGTAGAAGAGAGATGGATTTTTTGGAGAGGAAGTTTGATTTGGGAGAGGAGTAGGAGTGTCGATCGGCTTATTGTGTTCGAGTTTTAAAAATTGGAATTTTTGAATAAGGCGGCCACCCTTGTGTTTACACTAGAAACAAGGTGGCGGCCCATGTGGACAGAATGCATCAATGCTGGCCGCTCTCTAAGCAGGGCGACGACCCTCGTTAACAGTGAACAATAGAGCTGGCCTTTCTATTAACAGGGCGACGACCCTTATTTTTTTTCTTCCCCAAAATTGGATTTCAGCTTTTAGTTGGTTGCAACTGTAAATTACCTACAAGGAACGTGGCTTAGCATGCTATCCTCGTATTTAAATTCTAATTAAAATTTATTAAAAGTCTATTAAAATGAAATAAAAATAAAAAATAGATAAAATAATAAACTAAAGTTAGCTTGTCTCCCAATAAGCGCTTTTGTTTAATGTCGTTCGCTCGACAGATGCTAAATCATCACGTCACTCCAACTTCATGAATTTTGAATATCTCATCCATCACATTATCCTTCATAGGTAGGTTCAATCCCCCTTGCAATCCACTGAAGGGTTCTACTCCCTCTTTTAAGAGCATGTATTTAAGATGACCAGGGAGAGTCTTTAAATTTGGAATGGGATCCTATAAAACAAAAGATAAAAATTTCTCATGAGTAACAGGTAATTGAATGGAAGATACTGCATAGTTAACTCAAATCACTGATAAAGAATGTAATGCAGCTTCAGTCTCTTTTAAATCATGTTTTAACTCAATTTATTCTTCCTCCAATTCCAAACGGTTTGTACTTGCATCTTCTAAATTCTCCTTATCTGTTTCTCCAAAAAATTTCCTCCACCTTAGGCATGTAATCACCGCAAAAAGCATCATTGATGTTGTCTACTTTCTCTTTCTTTGACAATTGAGGGACTGTCTTTTCTGAATTTTCATCCCGTTGACCACTTATCAAAACGATTGCACTTGCATTCTCTTATGGATTCTCCACCATTTGAGAGGGTAATGGTTCTGTGACGACCCCGAATCCGGGTTCCTTTAACCTTGGATTCGGTTCAACACTAGTACTACCTTTTCCTTATTGTTCATGAATTACAACAATATTATAATTGATAAATAATCATTTATTTACAATTTTACAACATCTCTTTCTATTCCAGAATCGCAATCTTTATACATTCTTAGAATGTCTCAATATAATATATGATACGACATTCTATTACCATCAATTTAAGTATTTAACACTCATATTACATACCAACCAATTCTTATACTACACAATCATTTTACCTGTCTAATTCGGACTGATATCTACAATGGTCGTGCTAGACCTTCAGTGAATGCAATATGCATTCCTGTTTCTTGATCTTTAACAAAACTTCGAATAACTTGCATTATCTGAAAATGTTGGTTTTAAGCAAGAGTGAGCACGGCTCAACAAGTTTAACAGTTACACAGAACACATTACATGCTTCACATAGTATACATGCTCTGCATTTTATTCTTACATCATGCATTTCATGCTTTTCATTTTATGAATGCTTCATACTTCTTATAATAATCAACTAGTATCTAGCAATTCATGCTTCATATTTTCACATGTAATCATACCTCATGCTTTTCAAATAACACAAATATCATCAATATATCTCCATATCAATAATATAATATCAAATTGTAGCGTATTAATGCACATAGGAGCAAGTTCTGAAAAATCTTGCCTGGTTCGCTTATACCATTTACGCTTATTTGCGTCTTTCGTTCAACCTCTTGGACATGGATGCTCTTCTTCTTCTCCTTCCAAAGTATGCTACGAAGCTATGTGCCACCACCAAGCTCCTCCTCTAGCAATCTCCTTCAACTCATAAGTGTTTGCGTGCTTTTCTCTAGAATGCTCTCTATTTTTTTTAGAGCTTCTCTTTCTATAATATTTGATCTACTAACAAATGAGCCAACTCTAGCTTTCTCTTACTACTCTTCTATTTATAGACTACCAAAATTGATACTTACAATTATTGTAAGTCTACAATATCACCAATACTTGTAAAAGATCAAATCAAGTCTAATTATTAAATGAATAACCTTTGCTTGGATTGATTTATGGAAGTGGAGTGAAGCAACTAGGTGGAGTAAATTTGAAGCAATCATTCTCCAACACTTAACTCATGTATGGTTAAAGATCTTACTCTTGTAACCTATGTTGACCTAACTATCAACCATGGTCCAAGCTCATCAATTAATCATACACATATCTTCTAACAATTAACCACAATGTGGTTAACTTACTAACACATCAAGTAACCTAGGGTTGATCTACCAAATCCAACCTTAGTTAAAGCTTCTCATCCTCCACCAATTAACCAATGTTTGGTTAACTATCACCAAATATGTATATATATATATTTTATATGTTTACACATTCTACACAACTGATGATTGGGTTTTATACCTACGAATTGAGTATGTTTAGCTTGATTATTTGTTAGTTTTCATGACATTTTATGTTTCGTTTTACTTGTTTCTATGTTTTTCTTTGTTTTGTAGAAAATTGGACTTCGGTGGCAAAATCGTAACTTTGTGGAAAAGGTTACCGTAGCTGCGCTTGTAAGGCCCGCAGCTGCGCTTCAATAGGCAATTCAAAGGCTGGAAAAAAGAAGCATTGGCCGCAGCTGTGCTAGGATTGACTGCAACTGCGCTAGTGAAGAAAAGCATGGACCACAGTTGCGCCCAACATAACCGCAACTGCGGTGGTGTTCGTTTCTAGTTTTTATCAGGAATCTTATGTGGGTCCCGAATGCGGTTTGATACTGATTTTAAAGTCCTGTTATGTGAGAAACTTGTCGTTAATTTGGATTTGACTGGAAAACTATAAAGAGAAGAGTCAACAACTCAAAGAAGGGTTCGAAAATAGCAACTAGCGAAGGATTTTGCAGAGCAGAGAGAAGCAGAAGAAGAACGTGAAAGAGAATTTACAAAGCTTAAAGATTTGGACAGAATTAGAGCGACTAATATAGTTTTCTTTTAACCATATCTTCTATTTTCAGTTATTGTAATTCTCTAGATGAGTTTAATTAATATCATGATGTTGTTTTTCTTCAACGTTGTGAACTAATTCTTATTTAAGATTACAATGGAACCTAGTGTGTAGTTTAAATTCATCTATCTCTCTCATTACTTTGATTACTTACGGATGGACCGTTTATCATATCTTGTACGTTAATGTTTAATTGCCTGATCAACAATTACTGTGATAATTTATACGAAATTGGAAGATGGAGTATTAATTTAGATCAGGGTATGATAGCACCTGTTCATAAAACATGAAAAGGGTTTATATGATTAGTGTATAGGATATGAATATACCTATATGTGCTAGAAAATAATTTGAGTTTGAAACCCTAATTAACAATGTTCACATAGGAATATAGTGAGTTAATTAATTTGGGTGTTCCTTGTTAGTTCTGTTGCCTTATGGTCAGATTTAGGAGGATTTATTTATATGATTAGAGGACGCAGCGTATAAATATTATAAAGAATTCTTGGTTAGCGGTCTAAGTTAAGCAATTAATTGTAAAGAGAGAGTGAGGCAATTTATATGAAACACTAGGGGAAGTTGTAATCTTAATCCTTTATATCTGCAGTTTATTTCGTGGTTGTTTAATTTAGTAGTATATTATTTTTTAGTTACAATTTAGTTAAACATTGAAATTGCAAATCGTTAGTTTAAATAGGATTAATTGAGTTTAAGATTATTTTAGATAGTTATTGATTCCTCGTGGGAACGATACCTTGCTTGCTGAGTATTACAATTGAATGCGTATACTTGCGTGTTATAGTGCTATTAGAAATAGGCAACAAGTTTTTGGTGCCGTTGCCGGGGACTTTAATAATTCATCTTTATTAATTGTAATTCCATTAATCTTAGTTTAAACATTTTTCTTTATCTTTTCCTTTTCAGGTAAATCGTGATTTTGCATGCAAACACGCTCTAAAGGTCAGGCTTGAATACAACGACGAGATAGAAAGAAGGTTCCGTAGACTAAGGAGATATATTCAAGAGACGATTCAAAATCAAGGGAAAATGGCAGATGAGGAGCAAAAGTCATTGCGCGATTATGCTATGCCGCAAGTAACTAAACTGTAATCTAGTATCACTAGTCCTGTAATTAATGCGATGAACTTCGAGATCAAACCAGGCACAATACAGATGATTCAAAACTCAGTGCAATTTGGAGGCTTGCCAAATGATGATCCGAATGATCACATATTCGGTTTCTTAGAAATTTGTGACACTTTCAAATACCACGGGGTAACGGAAGAAGCGATAAGGCTTAGGTTGTTTCCATTTACACTAAGAGATAAGGCGAAAAGTTGGTTTCATTCACAGCCACCTGGTTCAATCACGACATGGAATAACTTAGCGCACAAATTTCTAGCAAAATTCTTCCCACCAGCAAAGACAGCGAAGATGAGGAACAATATCACTTCTTTCATTCAACACGATGCATAATCACTTTATGAAGCATAGGAACGGTTTAAAGATTTGTTGGGAAAATGCCCTCATCACGGGGTTCCTAAATGGCTTCAAGTGCAGACTTTTTATAATGGATTGTTCAGCACAGTAAGGACTAGCATAGATGCTGCTGCGGGAGGAGCCCTCATGGCTAAGAACTGTGATGAAGCATACACGTTGTTGGAAACAATGGCGACAAATAATTATCAATGGCCAACTGCTAGGATTAATCAACCAAAGGTAGCCGGGATTATAGAAGTGGATGCCGTGACAGCTTTATTGGCTAAATTAGATGCTCAATATTATGTACATTCAAAGAAGATAGATACAATTGGGGGTTAAACTGTTCAGAAAGTGGATCTGATTTGTGAGTTATGCGCGGGGAATCATTCCAGTGAGCAATGCCCAATCAACACTGAATCTGTGCAATATGTGTCCAATTTTAATCGACAACAAGGTGGAATTTCAAACAATTACAATTCGGGATGGAGGAACCATCCAAACTTTCCTTGGAGCAATAACCAGTCACAACCTCAAGCTCAAGTTCCAAGGCAAAATTACCCACCTGGATTTTAGTAGCAACCACAACAGCAGGATAATAAGATGTCTCAATTGGAGCATATGATAGCTAACTTGGCTAGTGTGGTAGAAATAAATGCAAAGAATTAAAGTGCGGTGATAAGGAATCTTGAGAGTCAGATAGGACAATTGTCAAATGAGTTGAATAATCGACCTAAAGGCAATCTACCGAGTGATACTGAGAAGAATCCAAAAGGAGGTGGTAATGAACATTGCAAGGCAGTCACCCTTAGAAGCGGAAAAGAGTTGAATGCAGATGTTGATGAGCAGAAGACTGCGGAAAATTCAAAGATAGATGATAATGAAACAGGAAATTCAAAAAATAAGGCTAAGGACGAGTCCGTGGAAGCTAAAAAAGGAGATAAATAGAATGCGGTGATACCTTCCGTGCCTTTTCCACAGCGGTTTCAAAAGCAGAAAATCGACAGACAATTTTCTAAGTTTTTAGAGGTGTTCAAGAAATTGCACATCAATATTCCATTCGCGGATGCTTTAGAACAGATGCCTAGCTACGCCAAGTTCATGAAAAACATTTTAACAAGAAAGAGGAAGTTGGGAGAGTTCGAAACAGTAGCATTATCGGAAGAATGTAGTGCAATTCTACAGAAGAAGTTACCACCAAAGTTAAAGGATTCGGGTAGCTTCACCATTCCATGCACTATAGGGGCTCAATTTTTCAACCGGTGCTTATGTGACTTGGGAGCAAGTATTAACCTTATGCCTCTTTCGATTTATCAACAACTTGGATTAAAGAAAGCTAGACCTACAAACGTGACTTTGTAGCTAGCAGATAGATCCCTCACTTATCCAAAGGGAATTATGGAGGACATGCTCGTAAAAGTGGATAAATTTATATTACCTGCATATTTCATAGTACTTGATTTTGAAGAGGACATCAACATGCCAATTATTCTCGGGCGCCCGTTTCTAGCTACGGGTAGGACATTGATCGATGTGCAAAAAGGAGAGTTAACGATAAGGATCCAAGACCAAGAGGTGACTTTTAACGTCTTCAAGGCCATGAAATTCCCTAATGAAAGAGAAGAGTGCTACCGAGTTCATGTGATTGATAAAATAGTTAGGGATGTATCTATGGAAGCTGAAACTGAAGATTTTCTTAAGGCTATAATGGTAAATGATGAGATTTTAGATGATCTAGCTTCACTAGAATTGGCCCAAGTCTTAGATTCAATGCCAAAACTCGAGTGAGTTAAAACAAAGTTTGAAACATTGGATTATTCAGGGGAGCCATCGGAAAGGGTAAAATCATCTTTGGAAGAATCACCTGTGCTGGAACTCAAACTGCTACCTAATCATCCACGGTACACTTATCTTAGTTCTTTTTCTATATTACCAGTTATAATTTCTGCATCTCTCAATGGAAGTCAAGAGGACAAGTTATTAAGGGTGTTAAGGGAATATAAGACAGCTATAAGTTGGATTCTTGCTGACATAAAAGGAATCAGCCCATCATTTTGTACGCATAAAATTCTTCTTGAAGATGAGGCAAAACCTACCATTGAGCAACAACGAAGACTTAATCCCATCATGAAAGAAATGGTTAAAAAGGAGATCATCAAATGGTTGGATGCGGGTATCATCTACCCCATTTTAGATAGTTCATGGGTGAGCCCGGTCCAATGCATGCCAAAGAAAGGAGGAATGACGATAGTTACGAATGAGAACAACGAATTGATCCCTACAAGGACAGTTATGGGTTGGCAGGTATGTATGGATTACAAAAAGTTAAACAAGGCCACTCGTAAGGACCATTTTCCGCTACCATTCATTGATCAGATGTTGGACAGACTCGCTGGACATGAGTATTACTGCCTGTTGGATGGATACTCAGGCTACAACCAGATTTCTATTGCACCTGAGGATCAAGAAAAAACTACTTTTACATGCCCCCACGGAACATTTGCTTTCAGAAGAATGTCTTTCGGATTATGTAATGCACTAGCGACGTTTCAACGATGTATGATGGCTATTTTTTAGATATGGTCAAACGTAATTTAGAAGTATTTATGGACGACTTTTCAGTTTTTGGCGATACATTCGACTCATGTTTGGAGAATCTCACACTTGTACTTAAACGATGTATGGAGACGAATTTGGTCTTAAATTGGGAAAAATGCCATTTCATGGCCCAAGAAGGAATAATTTTGGGACATCGTGTTTCTGTTAAAGGCATTGAGGTAGACAAAGCAAAGATCGAAACTATTAAGCATCTTCTTCCACCAACTTCAGTAAAGAGTATTTGATGTTTTTTAGGACATGCAGGGTTTTATAGAAGGTTCATCAAAGACTTCTCTAAGATCACAAAGCCGTTATGTAGTCTATTAGAGAAGGATGTTCCATTTTATTTCGATAAGGTTTGTCTTGAAGCATTTGAAATTTTGAAAAAGAAGTTGATTATAGCACCAGTGATAGTGGCACCAGATTGGAATCTTCCATTTGAATTAATGTGCGACGCAAGCTACTTTGTAATTGGAGCTGTATTAGGTCAGCGTAAAGAGAAGGTCTTTCATGCCATATATTATGCTAGCAAGACATTGTCCGATGCTCAATTGAACTACACTACTACGGAGAAAGAGTTACTCGCTGTTGTCTACGCATTTGATAAGTTTTGTTCCTATCTTCTAGGAACCAAAGTGATTGTTTTCATAGACCATTCGACAATTAAATACCTGATTGCCAAGAAGGATGCCAAGCCGAGATTGATAAGATGGATACTTTTGCTTCAGGAATTTGACTTGGAGATCCGAGATAGAAAAGGGACTGAAAATCAGGTAGCGGATCATTTATCAAGACTGGAAAATTCAGAGCAAAACAAGAGAGATAAGACAGTGATCAATGACTCCTTCCCAGATGAACCACTGTTCATAGTCAATCAGGAATTACCATGGTACGCAGATTTTGTGAATTTTATTGTAGGAAAAGTGTTCCCTCCAGATTTAACAAGACAACAGAAAAAGAAGTTTTTCCATGATGTTAAATATTATATGTGGGACGAGCCTTTCTTATTCAAACAATGTGCTGATCAAATGGTAAGAAGGTGTGTACCTCAAGAGGAGATGGAAAGCATACTCCAACATTGTCATGCTTCAGATTATGGGGGGTCACTTTGGAGGAGATAGAACAGCGGCTAAGGTGTTACAATCAGGATTCTATTAGCCGTCTCTCTTTAAGGATTCCCACTTCTTTGTGTTGAGATGCGACAGATGCCAACGAGTTGGTAACATTTCAAAATGACAAGAGATGCCACTAAACATTATTTTAGAAGTTGAATTATTCGATGTTTGGGGTATTGATTTTATGGGGCCGTTTCCTTCCTCTTTTGGTAATTCCTACATACTAGTCGCAGTGGACTATGTTTCAAAGTGGGTGGAAGCTTTAGCATTACCCACTAATGATGCCAATGTGGTGATTAGATTCCTCCGCAAGAATATCTTCTCTCGATTTGGCACACCTCGTGCAATTATCAGCGACGAAGGCTCGCATTTCTGCAATAAATAATTTGAAGCCATTCTTGCAAAATATGGGGTCACTCACAAAATAGCAACTGCATATCATCCGCAGACGAGTGGCCAAGTTGAGGTTTCCAACCGTGAAGTTAAGCGAATCCTCGAGAAGATAGTGAATCCTAATCGGAAGGATTGGTCAAGCAAGTTGGACGATGCTTTATGGGCCTATCGGACAACTTACAAAACACCGATAGGAATGTCACCATATCGGCTCGTGTATGGGAAATTATGTCACCTGCCGGTAGAATTGGAACATAATGCCTATTGGGCTATATAGAAGATGAATTTTGACTTAGCTGTTGTGCGAGAAAAACGCCTTTTGCAACTCAACCAATTAGAGGAATTCAGACTCCAATCATATGAAAACGCCAAGTTATATAAGGAAAGAATCAAGAAGTGGCATGATGAGAAAATCATAACAAAGAAGTTCAAGCCAGGAAAATCTGTCTTATTATACAATTCTAGTCTTAAACTCTTCCCAGGAAAGTTGAAATCGAGGTGGTCAGGTCCATTTGTGATCATAAAGGTGTACCCTTATGGAGCGGTTGAAGTCGAAGATCCTCAATCAAAAAGAATTTTCAAAGTAAATGGCCAACGTTTGAAACATTACTTTGGCGGAGTAATTGATCGTGCAAAGACTTCAGTCAGCCTCACTGATCAAACTTGAGAAAGAAGATGTCGGGCTGAGGACATTAAACTAAGCGCTAACTGGGAGGCAACCCAGGCTCTAACATTTTTTTTACCTTGTTCTTTAGTTTATTTTATTTATTAAGATTAGTACCTTAACTTAGTTTCTTTAGGTAGTTTCCTAAGTTTTTCGTGCTATTTTAGTTGCCTTATCAAATGCATTTTACTTATATATGCTAAATTGTTTAGGTACCAAATTTGCAACTTGGATGGAAATTAATGCAGAAAACTTCAAATAGGAAGCAGAATGCACAACCGTAGCTGCGCCTATAAGGACCGCAGCTGCGCCCACAACTGCAGCTGCGCCCAGAATTTCCGCAGCTACGCCCACACACTCTGATTGTGACGTCAACCCATAACCGCAGCTGCGCCTAGAATTATCGCAGCTGCGCTGAAATTTTTTGCTAAATGTTTAAATCCAACCGCAGCTGCGCCCAGAATTTCCGCAACTGCGCTCCACCTCGAACCAAAATTTTTTATTTTTAAAAGGGGACCGATCGACTTCTATCAAACCATTTCCTAATCAAAAAAACTGATTTCTCTTTAGATTTTCAAAAGAACGAAACCCTTCATCAGAGAACCCTTCTACTTCCCTCCTTGCTCTTCCATTCCCTTTCATCCTCTTCCTCGCTATCATTGGAGAGCCATTACAATGGTCTCCCAACCACATCAACCGTTTGACAAAGGGCTCTCCTTCTTCAAATATTTCAACCGAAGATAAGTCTCTGTTACTAACTTACTTGAGCATTATTTTTCCGGTTTGGATATTTGATTGCCCCATTGAATTTGTGTTGGCTCAATTGGAAATTGGGTTTGCATTGTGCTAATTGGTGTGGATAACCGTTGTGCCTTCAAAACTGAGTAAGGTTACACACAACATAGTTTTTCAGCTTCGCCTGCAAGGTGTTTGATTAATTGTCTGAACCAACTTGGAGCAACACTTAGCACCATTTTGATTTATAGTTAACTTAGGAATTGTTTAATCATGGCTCCTAAGAGACAGAGAGGGGAAGGCTCATCTTCAAATTGTTCTTATGACAAAAAGAGGTTTTCTAGTGAAGAGGCATCTAACTATTTCTATGACATCGTCATTAATAAAAAGTTGATCCCTAAGCGAGGCCTTAGACCCGGTGCAGTGGATATGTAGATTTACAACATGATAGAAGGCCGAAATTGGAATGAGTTCACAGAACAGCCGACACCCGCAGTGATCTCTGTAGTATAAGAGTTCTATGCCAATGTTAAGTTCGCTACATGGAATGTAGTACGGGTCCGAGGCAAAGAAGTTTCTTTTTCTGAAAATGCCATTAATACGTATTACAATCTTGATCCCATGACTGAGAAGGACGATTACGTCAAATACAAGGATGAATTTTTGAATTTGGATGATGTAATTCGAAGTTTATGCCAGCCGGATGCTACATGAAAGGTTCAAGATGGAAACCAGGTGCATTTTTCTTACAGTTGTCTGAGCCGATATGGGAAAACGTGGTATTACTTCCTCTGCGCAAAGTTAATGCCCTCTACACATGTCACAGAAGTAATTAAAGACATGGCTATCCTTTTGTATTGCATCATCACGGGCAAGAGTATCAACATTGGAAAGGTCATAAATGCTTCCATCAAACAGGGAGCTAAAGGAGGAGCAACGAGGGGTTTGCCACATCCATCTTTGGTATGTGGG
The DNA here is from genome assembly GCA_947179155.2 of Hedera helix. Taxonomy (NCBI): domain Eukaryota; kingdom Viridiplantae; phylum Streptophyta; class Magnoliopsida; order Apiales; family Araliaceae; genus Hedera; species Hedera helix. Next base: position 26,724,309 of record OX359280.1, read on the forward strand.
TTGTGCGAACAAGCGGGTGTTATATGGACTATTGATGAACCTGTTTAGGAGCCTCAGGTAGTAATTGATTCAAGGGTGATAAAAACGTTTAAGCAGTGGGATGGTGCTCCAGCCAACCCAACGGGTGAAGGATTTCTCATACCTTCGTCACCCGACACGGATGAGCTGTTTATTGTATCCCTATCTCCAGATCATGTTATAACTTCTTAACCTGAGGAGGCGCCATCGACCTCAATACTGACTCCATCCGATAATGTATCGGTGTGCCAATTCCACTTGAACTTAAGAAGAATGCAGAAACGATTGGATAAGCAAAACCAACGGCTAGCTCAACAACAAAATACCATGCATACTTTTAATGTGGAGGTGGCATAGGCGTTGGCGCAAGCATTCTCATCCATCCAATTTCCAGCCCCGCCTTCAATTCCGCCATATCTCCCATCCGACTTGGAACCTGACGATAGCACGGACTGAGTACTGTCAGGGAAGTCTTTTTCTTATTTTTCTTTTTCATATTTTTCTTACTTTATTACATTGAGGACAATGCTTATTTTAAGTTTGGGGGTATAATTGTTTGTAAAAAAAAAAACTTTGCATTTTAGGTTAATCTTTTTGGGTTAATTGGGTATTGAAAATTTTGTGGATATATTTACTACAAACCCTCACGAGTCACAACTCATCCACATAGGGTAACTATGGGGTTCAAAGGCTTGTTGCACGTGCTAAGTGTAACCGTGATACCTACGAAAATGGTTAATTAGTTACGTGTTGTTTTGTTTGCGATAGTAGTAATTATTCGAGCAGTTAATCATGTGAAGGAGGATTTGGCCAATGATAAGAAGTTGATTATTTGTTGATACTTAATGGAAGTTGACTTCATGCAGAATTTATATTTTGACATGTGAACTATTTTGGCAATATCCTTGATTCTTTTCCATATTGTAACACGTACCTCGCTGTTTGGTCAGTTTTTATTTAGAGAACTTAATAATTTAGATGTTAGGCATGATTTATGTGGAGAAAATTTAAAGTTTATTTGGAACATTTGCTTCGTGCTAGGTTTAGGCTTTCATATAAGTTTGGGGAATTGTTGAATGAAAAAAAAAATTACATATAAATAATATTAAGATAACTTGACATATAAATAATGGAGCGTAAAACGCATTCATCCATAAAAACGTAGATAAGGCGAGATGAAAAGTTGAAAATTATATGAATTCGCTCAAAAGACATAAAAGTGCTGAAATATGAATCTACGTGATCTTAAATTTATATGATGTTTAGCTTAGTCGATGGCAATGTGAAAAATGGAGCTTTAACTTTGAAATAGAATTGTGTGGTAAATATTTGATATTATGAGTTTATCCAGGTTCTAACTAGCTGAACAGAGGGGGGAACACACACACTAAGGAATCTTGGATATGGTTGAAATTGGTACTTGTGTTGGAATTTTAAATTTTGCTATGAGTTGAAATTTCTTTTGAGTCCTGTCATATAATCTTTGAGGTCGTTAATCTGATTTGAAATGATTTATTGCTCGAGTAATTTATAGGTGTTTTATATGTTAGGTTTAGTTACGGTTTTGGTAATGTGCTTGAGGACAAGCAAATAGTCAAGTTTGGGGATATTTGATGAGTAAATTTTATACCTACGAATTGGGTATGTTTAGCTTGATTATTTGTTAGTTTTCATGACATTTTATGTTTCGTTTTACTTGTTTCTGTGTTTTTCTTTGTTTTATAGAAAATTGGACTTCGGTGGTAAAATCGTAATTTTCGTGGAAAATGTTACCACAACTGCGCTTGTAAGGCCCGCAACTGCGCTTCAATAGGCAATTTGAAGGCTGGAAAACAGAAGCGTTGGCCGCAGCTGCGCTAGGATTGACCGCAGCTGCGCTAATGAAGAAAAGCATGGACCGTAGTTGTGCCCAACATGACCGCAGTTGCGGTGGAGTTCATTTCCAGTTTTTATCAAGAATCTTATGTGGGTCCCGAACGCGGTTTGATGCTGATTTTAGGGTCCTGTTATGTGACAAACTTGTCGTTAATTTGGATTTGACTGAAAAGCTATAAAGAGATGAGTCAACAACTCAAAGAAGGGTTCGAAAATAGCAACCAACGAAGGATTTTGCAGAGCAAAGAGAAGCAGAAGAAGAACGTGAAGGAGAATTTACAAAGGTTGAAGATTAGGACAGAATTAGAGCGACTAATATAGTTTTCTCTTAATCCTATCTTCTATTTTCAGTTATTGTAATTCTCTAGAGGAGTTTAATTAATATTATGATGTTGTTTTTCTTCAACGCTATGAACTAATTCTTATTTAAGATTACAATGGAACCTAGTGTGTAGTTTAAATTCATATCTCTCTCTCTCTCTCTCTCTCTCATTACTTTGATTACTTACGGATGGACCGTTTATCATATCTTGTGCGTTAATGCTTAATTGCCTGATCAACAATTACTGTGATAATTTTTACGAAATTGGAAGATGTAGTATCAATTTAGATCAGGGTATGATAGCATATGTACATAAAACTTGAAAAGGGTTTATATGATTAGTGTAGAGGATAGGAATATACCTATATGTCTTTTGCAACTGAGTTTGAAACCCTAATTAACATAGTTCACATAGGAATATAGTGAGTTAATTAATTTGGGTGTTCCTTGTTAGTTCTGTTGTCATATGGTCAGATTTAGGAGGATTTGTTTATATGACTAGCGGACGCAGCATATAAATATTATAAAGAATTCTTGGTTAGCGGTCTAAGTTAAGCAATTAATTGTAAAGAGAGAGTGAAGCGATTTACATGAAACACTAGGGGAAGTTGTAATCTTAATCCTTTATATCTGCAGTTTATTTCGTGGTTGTTTAATTTAGTAGTATATTATTCTTTAGTTACAATTTAGTTAAACATTGAAATTGCAAATCGTTAGTTTAAATAGGATTAATTGAGTTTAAAATTGTTTTAGATAGTTATTGATTCCTCGTGGGAACGATACCTTGCTTGCTGAGTATTACAATTGAACGCGTATACTTGCGTGTTATAGTGCTATTAGAAAAAGGCAATAACAACTTAACCCAAAGAGGGTTAATTCAAACATTCAATACCACTTATGGTCTATTCACTAACTCCCATGTAGTTAACTCTCTACATAAATATTCAATATATTTATATATTTACTAACCATTATCTCTAGCATTGGTTAATGTTTTATTTTTTATTACCACTTAGGGTTAACAACTAACCCAACAATAGTTAGTTCTCTATAAACTCAAATTCATAAATTTAAGGAATTGACCATCTTCATTGACTAGGGTTGGTGATAGATTAACTTTCTTATTACTTATGGTTAATTCATTTAACCAACATTAGTTAACTCTCTACCAATTCATATACTTACAACATATATATCTCTACATATTCACCAATAACCTTTTATTTAAATCACATCATAACTTGAATTGACCAATTTAAATTGAATACAAGCAACATGCATCTTTACTCAATCTCCAAGTGGGACCCCATATTTGGTCAACACTCCACCATTTTTCTTTATTTTTATTACACACACACACACACACACACACACACATATATATATATATATATATAATATTTACAATTTTAACTAACCATTAACCAATGTATGGTTAATTCTCTACAACATGCAACCCATAGTCACCTACGAAATCTATCTTGGTAAATTATATACATATATAATTGTATCTATAATATTCTTCCTACAATTAACCCATGCATAGTTAAATCTTTAATTGATTTACTACATAGGGTTACTTAATTAACTCATCCATAGTTAATTCTCATCATCAAATTCACTCACCTAGCATTTAACTAATGTTTGGTTAATGCTCTCTCTTGTCTACCAACTAGGGTTATTCAATTAACCCTACATTAGTTAATTCTCCACACTCAACCAAATTTCCCTACACTTTGACTTTTTAAATGTTTGGGCTACATAGTTTACTTTGCATTGGGTTCTCTTATTTAATTACGTGGGCTACCCAACATAACTCACACATCTTCCATAACTTGGGCTAGGTAATTTATTTAATTGGTCTACCACCCCATTATATAAAATACTTGCCAACATTAATTAATTGGACTTATATTAATTACCTATTGGGCTATTAATCAATATAACATTTGGGTTTATTATTTAATTACCCACCTTCAAGCAAATATTCTCATATTGGGCTTGTTTTAAATCCATTAATGGACTCTATACAAAAACTTAATAATTAAGTTAATTATTTAATTAATTACTTCACATTATTGCCATCCAAGACAATCATCCTAAATTTTTCACAACTTTAACTCATACTAATATAATTAACCTAATTAATTATATTTCATGACTTCTTATTTAAACTAATTAATTTATTAGTTTAATTGAGTATTTAATTTACTCATCTACTTGTTTGACTAACAAACACACTTTAGGCATATATGTGTATCAATATAACCACCTTCACTTCTCAATTGAATTTATTTCCTTAATAAATTCTCTACATGCATTATTACAATATTCCCATATTTAATTTCTAACAAATAAATTATGTTAAAAAAAATGTTCACCCATTTTTTACACATCTCACTTCGACAACTCTAGGTTTTAAACCATAACCTTTAATTCATTATTTTAAATCTTATTTACAATTCTTGTAAATATCTTAGATATTACAGGTTCACAATCTTGCTCTTCTAACTGACTGAGTACAATTGCCATTTGTCCTATCTGTGTATTTAAATTCTGAATCCTTGCCCTCGTTTTCTGTTGAAATTGCAGAGTGTTAGCTTCATGAGTTTTAATCATTTCTTCTGAAGACATATCAGAATTAGACAATTTGCCCTGTTGTTGTTGGGGATATGGTTGCATATGCTGTTGATAATGTGGAAAGTTTTAGTTTATTGGGGTTAATTCAATTGTGGATTCCCATAGCTAAAATTATATTGATCATCCTATCGCGAATTATACGCGTTTGAATAGGGATCATATATCCTTTGTGATTTACCAAGGAAACCACTTGCTATATTGACTTTTTCATAAGGACTCGTCTCACAGAATTGGTCATATATCAGTTGGGTGACCTATTGTCGCCCAAATCCTACAAGTACCTACAACCATTTGATAAACAAGAGAAGTTAGACTATGAATTTGTCACTTAAGAGAAAAAATATTTACCTCATTAACATAATCGGGCATGACTTCCGTCCTTAACCTGCACAACTCAATTAAACTATGAAAAACTATAAAAATAAAATCAAAGAAAAATTATTAAATTAAAATAAAGCTCACAAAAGCACAAAAATAAATTAGAATCATTCCTCGACAACTATGCCAAAATTTGATGTGTTGTTGCAGGCACCCAAATATAAAATCTTATTTAAAAAAAATATTTATGTAGTAGTGTAAGTAAGAGTCGATCCCACAGAGAATGATTAATTTATTTTTATGTTTTGTAAACTAGAATGGAGGGTTTTAAATTAATTATAATTAACTAAATAAGCAAAAGTAAATTAATAAGATTAACTAATAAATTTAAGACTTCAGTTCAGTATCACGTTTTTCACAACAATAGTATAATCAAGTTAACCAATATTCATCCTTCAATGAAATTAATAACCCTTGATAACAACAATTCGTGTTACCCGAAATTCTCCTTAGGCTTTAAATCTAACGTGACAATCACCCCCACTAGACCCTAACTATCATATAACTTAGAACTATCAATCTAGATTTAATTTAACAGTAGCATTAAAAATTAGGCAATTAGATTATTCCACGAATAATCCCACAATCGCAGATTATTTAACTTGTCTTCTTATAACCATAGTAATACTCAAAAGCTTTACCACAATCATGTATTACTAATCGTTACTTAAGATCAGATACAATGTCGTTTGTTTAATACTATACCTTAATCTAGCATATGATAATTCCTCGATCAATTTAACTAGTCATAATCAAATTAACCAAAAATAATATTATTCATTAATTAAAATAAATTATCATTAACAAATCTCATATAAGAAGGAATGGATAATATAAAGTTAATCAAACCATTAATTGCTAATAAAGTTCAACATCATTTATAACTAAAAACAAAAACTTAGTCTGGCATTGTTGAAAGTGCAAACTAAACTTCAATCCTTGCAAAGATCTATCCAAAAGTAATCCCTAAGTAGATTCATAACATGAGATTATATAATGATATATCCTTCTTAAATTTTCTCAAAATATCATATTAAAAATCAGCCACAAGAGTCCTATCCAAAAACAACATCAGACAACCCAAATAAACTCAATAAATTCTGGTAAGCAGACAAGGGCGGCGACCCTCTTTTTCTCTCTAGAATTACAAAAATGCCATTAATGTTCCTTTTTCCTGTTTTGTCCTTCCAAAACCATTTTCTACAAAACAAATATAAAAACAAATCAAATGTTCACAAGAATAACAATACTTAAGTACAAGAGCATATAATTCGTAGGTATAAAACATATTCATCGTTATTCACATATTGCACTACATAGGTAACTGCCCTAGGCCTCTGAAGGGACTAGCACGAGGCTTGCTAGGGAATCAACCTCAGACGCCTCATATATGTTGTGTAGGGACCCACAAGTAATTTTATAGTGTTTTTACCATTCTACTTATTTATTTATTTTTATATAAAAAAATGCATGTATATATAGTTGGGAATTTTTACATGTATTCATTTCAATTATAGTATCTTAGAGGTTATGCCTTGAAACACACTACTTGGTGTCATTCGTAACTGATTCTCAAGTGCATGGATGAGATGATCGGACGACGAGGACCGCACACAGCAGCTTATTATTGATGAGTTTCGTGTAAGATGTTACTTTATGTACATGTTATTTTTATTATTATTGTTGTGTAACTTTATGTTATTTACTAATATCGTAATGTGTTTAGTACAACAATACTATAATTTGAGGACGATAAAGAAGAGTAAGGCATTACAGTCCTCCGAGGATATTTAGAGTCAAATTGGCATAAATGGGTGTACGACTGGAAGAAGAAGGCCGAGAACAAGATGATGGATAGACACTTGGAGATGTTCATCCTAATTTCATCGGGAGTGAGATTTGGGTTTGGATGTGTGACATTTGGGAGGATGCTTTTAAGAAGATGTCAGCACAGCATTCAACAGCCCAATTGCAGAGTTAGATTCCGCACTAAACAGGGTCTCGGTCGTACGACTTGTATAGGGAGAGACTACAAACTAAACTTGAGCACCCACCTTCTCGCTTGGAGTTTTGGTGACACGCTCACTAGTAGAAAGGTGATGGTAATCTTATCTCACCTAAGGCAGAAGCAATACATGTAAGTAAATTTTAATTTTATTTTGTTTGTATTTTAATTCATGCAATTAGTATTCATATTCTTTCACATCTTTATGTTTTTATTTTAGACTAGGTTTTTTGACCTTATTAAGGCTTGGAATACTCAGAGAGATGATATAGAGATATATTCCTCCACGTGTTAAGATGAGGAGATTGATGACTAGTTACAGGCTATAAGAGGAAAAAAGAATAGTCGAATTTTAGGCATGTCAAGAGTCCCAGCATACACTGTAGTGCCTGTTGGGAGAGCCAAACGTCGCCCCTTTACTGGATCAGATGGTGCGAGTGGATCTGGAGTCGGCCCATCCTTATTGGACGATTTTTTTCGGAGGATCGTCAAGGGATGCATGGCGATAAGTCAAATCTGATTATGTGCACCGTCATGTGATAATGTCAACCACCTCGCTCAGGAGATCGTACATGGTTCCATTGATCCAGCTTCATGAGATGAACTATGGGTCTAGTAGTGCAAGAGGCCGTTTGAATAGTAACGATTATACTTGTAAACCTCTTTCCCCCACATATTTGACAGGTAAATAAAAATCTTAATTTATGTCGTTAAATATATAGTTTATACTAATATATATTATATTGATTATATAAATTCTTAAAAAGTTATGAAAAAAATAATTACCTAACATATATTAAAAAAAAACTTACATAAATATAGAAAAAGTAGATCAAAACTCGCCCCGGGCATCGAAACGATGCAAAACCATAGGAGTAACACCTTTTATATGTTTTAAATATGTGATAACGTACATGACTCAATTTTGAGTTCCAGTGGTCGAGTTAAAACCTCATTTGCTGAACTTATATTAAAAAAAACTTAGATAAATTTAGGAAAAGTATACCAAAACTCGTCCCAGTCATCGAAACGATGCAAAACTGTAAACGTAACACCTCTTATATATTTCAAATGCATGATAACTTATAATGCTCGATTTTGAGTTTCGGTGGCCGAGTTAGAATCTCGTTTACCTAATTTATTTATAAAATTTTTTTTAGACAAATATAAGAAAATTAGACCAAAACTAGCTCCGGGCATCGAAATAACGCAAAACCATCGGCATAACACCTCTTATATATTTCAAACGCGTGGTAACTTATGGGGCTCAATTCTGAGTTTCGGTGGCCGAGTTAGAACCTTGCTTGCCTAACTTAGTTTAAAAAAACTTAGACAAATATTGAAAAACTAGACCAAAACTCACCTCGGGCATCAAAACGACATGAAACCCTATGTGTAACACCTCTTACATATTTTAAACGTGTGACAACTTACGTGACTTGATTCCAAGTTCTGGTGGCTGAGGTATAATCTTGTTTGTCTAACTTATTTTAAAAATAAGTTAGAGAAGTATATGAAAAGTAGACCAAAACTCGCCTAGGGCATCGAAACGATGTGAAATCGTAGGCATAACATCTCTTATATATTTCAAATGTGTTAAAACATTTGGGGCTCAATTCTTAGTCTTGATGATCGAGTTAGAACCTCGTTTGTCAAACTTATTTTTAAAAAAACTTAGTCAAATAAAGGATAAGTAGCACCTCTTAATTTTCTAGATGTTTTTTTGCTCACCTCATATTTTAATTTTTTAGCTTCTTGTTAATGAGTCTCATTGCATGGGTGGAGCCAGCGACTATAGCAAGGACACTGAAGGAGATGGTGAGGACCAGCCGATATTGATGATGGTGTTGAGGGTGGAACCGATAGTGATACGATGGATGATATTCACTTGTCTGTCTACGGCGATGATGATGATGACGACCTGGAAATTTAGCAATTTGTAGATTATTTACTTTGATGTATCTAACTATATCTAGTTTTTGGGTTATACAGATTAGAGTCTTGTATCTAGTTAGTTTGATGGTTTATATTTACTTTTATGTATGTAACTAGTTATCTTGTTATACAGTGATTATCTTTTATATTTTGTTACATTCTATGATTTATATGATTACGTTGTGTACGTATATGATGGTAAATTATATATATTTGATGGGTATTGGTATGCGTTGGTCAATAATTATTTGTTGATTTTTGTTTACAACAGGTAAAATTATATATATGTAAAAAAAACCCAGGGGTTTTTGCATATTTATTTATTTTTTTAAAACAACATTGGCGATGGACACATTGGCGATGGCATTGTCGTCGTCAATGGGTCATCCACGACGGACTATTCCATTGCAAATGCCTGGCTCAATAAAAAAAAAGTCATTGTCGACGGACTGTAGTTGGTGGCGATGGGGTGTCCCTCGCTAAAGACTATTTATTTCTATTATTATATTAGTCATTGACAATGGACTGTTTGTCGCCAAATCTGTTGCCAATAATCTCATTGGCGATGGACTGTTCGTCGCCAAATCTGTCACCAATAATCTCATTAGCAACGGCTAGTTCGTCGCCAATGTTACCTTCGACAATGATTCATTGCCTATCGCGATCGACGGGAACTCGGGGGCGATGACCCATGGGATGATGGCATTGCCGACGGACAAGTCTATTGCCAATAACCTCATTGCTAACGACAGATTGGTTATTGGCGATAGACTTGTTCGTTGGCAATGACCTATTTTCTTGTAGTAAGAAATAAATTTATATATAGTTTTAAGTGATAAATGATGGATTGAGGAGACTATATTTTAAGTGAAAAGGAAGTTAGAGATGTTATGAGGATATGATGAATAATCCTGAAGTGAGATTTCAAGATGATTTAAAAGAGGATCTTGATAAGATGGAAGAAGAAAAAAGACAGAATGTCAAGAGATACCTGATTTGAGAGATAGGGATGAAAAAGATATAATAATATTATGTAAGTAATAATGTTTTGAAGAACTAAGATAATGTCAAAGGAGTTTAGATGACACTGGAAGTTCAGTTGCCTTTGGGAGATCGTCTTTGGGAATTGGGATTGTTTTCAAGGTTCGATTTCAGGAAGTTCAGTCTATCATTGGAGTTCAGCTTTGGGGAGTTTAGGTTGTCTTCAGAGTTTAATTTAAAGAATTCGAGTTGACTTCGACAGTTTGGATAAAGCTTTGGTAGTTCGAACATGACTTCGGCATATTGGATATGGCTTCAATAGTTTAGATATGACTTTGGAAGTTCTTACATATTTTAAACGCGTGATAATTTACGGGGCTTGATTCTGAGTTCTGGTGGCCGAGTTAGAACCTCGTTTGCCTAACTTATTTTAAAAAAGACGTTGACGAATATAGGAAAAGTAGACCAAAACTCGCCCCAGGCATCGAAATGACACAAAACCATAGGCGTAACACCTCTTACATATTTACATATTTCAAACGCGTGATAATTTATGGGGCTCGATTTCGAGTTTCGATGACTAAGTTAGAATCTCGTTTGTTGAACTTATTTTAAAAAAAAAAACTTAGACAAATATAGGATAGTTAGTACCTCTTAATTTTGTAGAAGTTCTTTTGCCTAACTTATATTTTAATTTTATAATTTCTTATTGATAAGTCTCGTGGTATGGGTGGAGCCAACGACGATGACGAAGACCCCAGAGGAGATGGTGAGGACCGCCGAGCCGATGTTGATTATTTGCGGGTGGGACTAACAGTGGCACGATGGATAATATTCACTTGTCTATTGATGTCGATGGCGACCTGGGGATATAACATTTTGTAGATTTTTTATTTTAATATATCTAACTACAACTAGTTTTTGGGTTTAGAGACTAGAGTCTTGTATCTAGTTAGTTTGATGGTTTATATTTATTTTTATGTATCTATCTAGTTGTTTGGTTATACAGTGATTAAATTTTATATTTTATGGTTTATGTGATCATGTTATGTACACATTTGATGGTTGATTGTATATATTTAATGGTTATTGGTATGCGTTAGTTAAGAATTATTTGTTCCTTTTGGTTTATAACAGGTACAATTATGTATATGTAAAAAAAACATGGGGTTTTGCAAATTTATTTATTTATTTTTAAAAAAGTTGCATTGACGACGACATTGTCATCAGTAATGAGTCATCAGCGATGGACTATTCCATTGCAAAAGCTTGACTTAATAAAAAAAATAAGTCATTGCTGACGGACAGTAGTCAGTGGCAATGGGGAGTCCGTTAAAGACTAAATATTTTTATTATTATATTAGTCATTAGCAACGGACTGTCCATCGCCAAGTCCATCACCAATAATCTCATTGGCTATGGCCAGTCCGTCGCTAATGAGTTATTACTGATGGCAGTCGACGGGAACTCGGGGCGACGACTTGTGGGGCGATGGCATTATCGACGAACAAGTCCATAAAGAATGACCTTATTGCTGACGGCAGATTGGTCATTGGCGACGGACTTGTCCATCCTCAATGACCTGTTTTCTTGTAGTGAGATATAAATGATGGATTGAGGAGACTATATTTTAAGTGAAAACAAAGTTAGAGATAGTTATGAGGATATGATGAATAATCTTGAAGTGAGATTTCAAGAAGATTCAGAAGAGGATCTTGATAAGATGGAAGAAGAATGAAAGACAAAAAGTCAAGAGATACCTTATTTAGCAGAGAGAAATGAAGAAAAGATAATAATATTATGTAAGTAATAATGTTATGAAGAAGAAGATAATGTAGAAGGAGTTCGGATGAAAACGGAAGTTCTGTTACCTTTGGGAATTGGGATTGCTTTCAGGGTTCGATTTCAGGAAGTTTAGGCTATCTTCAGAGCTCAGCATCGGGGAGTTCAGGTTATTTTCAGAGTTCGATTTTGAGAATTTGAGTTGACTTTGGCAATTCGGATATAGCTTTGGCAATTCGAACATGATTTCGACAGATTGGATATGGCTTTGATAATTCGGATGTGACTTTAGAAGTTCAAACATGGCTTCAGTTTTTAAAAAGGATACTTGTTACCTTTATGGTAGTATAGAAACAGAGTGCCAAACAATTAAATGAAAAGATCGTAGAAACAAAAGAAAGTTGAAAAGTAAAAGGAACATAAAGTAAAACGAATGAGGGAGTAAGACAAGTATTTAGTGAAATGATTGAAGAAGAGTAAGATGATAGTAGCATAGAAATGTGGAATAAGAGAATCGGAGAGTGAAACGATTGTTCAAGTAAAAGAAAAAGAACGTAATAATAGAGAAAGTAATAGTAGAGAAATGGAGAAAGAAAAAATTTGCTGAATGAATGGAATGTGGGAAGAACTACATAGAAAAATAATTTAGAAATATAAGGACAATTTAATCTTAAATGAATGAGTTTAAAAAAGGAACAAAAGTTATGTGCGATGTATATACTTAATTAAGATATAATATATATAAATTCGGATTTTATTTTTCTAATTAAATTAGATTTTGGTTAATTCCTATTAACTACTATATATATGATATATCAGTAGTCTTAATCACGTAAGGAACAAAAACTAAAACCCTAGCCGCTTTCAGAAAGAGGCTAGAGAGAAAAATAATTCAAAAATCCTGATCTTGGTGGCTAGTACCACGGTTCCTTTTGCTGCAAATCATGGGACGATTCACGGAATGTTCGTGTGGATACCGTAGAGACGCAGTCATTAGATTGTATTGAGGATTCGAGGCTGATTCAGAATTCACCAACGTCTCCATTCAAGCTTATATAATCGGTAAAACAAATTCTGAACCTCTGATTAATCTGTTTTCGTATGGATCCTGTTTTAGGGTTTCATAATTTTTTTTTAAATTCCGCTGCTTTCACTGTGTCGAAACCCTAACAATTATAGATCAAAAAAGCTCCTTAGATATCTTATATCTAATTGACCTACTTTGCTTACCATTCAACCTATGAAGGTGTAGCAATATAGTTGGCGCATTCATTTTCTCATGATGACGATGTAACTCGATACTCATGGATACGAGAATAATGCATTGAGCTACAGGTATATCTTGCCACTTCATAAGTAGCCATCTTTACCTCAGAGCCATTGTATGAAAAATTACAGTGATAGATAAATTAAGTACATTTGCTCTCTATTCAGCATTGAAAACTATTCTCAAATTTCTTTAATCAATCCGAACAATTCGGTTCTAGTAATTTGTTCGCATATAATATGCTATGCAGTGTTAGTGAATTAAACATAGCAAAATTCTTTAAGTGAATATTAATAACAACATTAATATGCATTCATTTTATTAATCACCAAGTTAATTAGGTCTTTATTTAAAATAGTGTCTCCTATTATTTTATCAAACTATATTATCCTCCTTATATAGTTCGGTAAATCTAGTTAAAGATCCACTAGTAAGATAAGGATCCTATCGACATAAGTATATCCTTTTGTGTGCACAATAAACTATAATTTATTTAATAGGTATGCAACTCCTTGTCAATTATATCACCATGTAACTCTTTATTATTTTTTCTCTTAGAATATAATGATTAAGTGTGTGCACATCCGAATCAAAATTATCTAAGTTAAGTCCGACCAAGCACTTCAATACAAGTGAAGAGAAAAATACTATACTTTTGTGTGCACAACAAAATAATATTGTTTAATTCTTTATAAGCATCTAATGTAATAAAACATCTCAAATAATCAATATAAGTCTTGCGTGTGCACAATAAAACATCTCAAATAATCAATAATCAAATTTGATACTCTATTATTTTATTATGCTAGACGGAGACGTTCGATATTCCAAATATCTTTGAACGTTACAACTTAATATATTTTACCTTAAGAGTTTTATTATTACTTGCCTCATCTTGTTTAGCTCGCATGCACATATATATAAAATACGCGTCATATTATTTAACATACGAAACATGTTTGATAATATATAATATATACATAATTGGCATGCACATATAGAATACTATATTCTACTTTGATTAATTATGGAATTTTATTCTAGTTTGGTTCAGTAGAGCCACCATGTTAACCAAAAAGGTCAAACCTTAGGTTCAAGAACAAATACATAGAAATGTAACTATTACATATATAATCCGGGCTCCATTACAAACGGGACTTCAAGCGCTCCTTGCTCTTTGCATCTAATTATTAAAATAATTCTATCTAATCCTATTACAAAGTATTTTCATAAAATAGAAACATCGATCAATAGTCAAGGAAAAGTACATTGGAGGGAGATGAAAAATTACTTAAGAAAAATTAGAAAGACGAGGTACGCAAACCCCATTTATAAAAATCCATTTATTTATGCATCCACATAAAATAAATCCAATCTCATTGGTCAATAGTCTATAATTAATCCCTTGTATTATCATCCATATCATCATATGCATCAATACAAAATATTCATTTCATGAATTAAAATTATTCCATATATATTTCGATATCATTTAATAGGCAATTTAAAGTTGCATGAAATTCAATTTTATATTTAAAATAAACTCTTTATCTTAACTATAAAATCATATAAAATAACCCTTTATTTAAATTTTTGAAAAAATTGCCTGAAAAAAAATCAAAAAAATTAAGTTCTAGTGTTGCTGGAAGGAGACATTGTTCATCCTGGTTATGTGCCCTGGTACTATCCATTAGTACAAAAACTACGCCCTGACACTTGGCTAAAAAACACTGTTCATTGCTGGACATTGCCCCAATGTTGTTCTAAAGAACAAAACCAGTGCCCCGGCGTTGGTCGGTTGTGAACAATACCAGTTTACGATTTTTAATTTATTTTGATCCAAAATTTATTTTTTGCTTCTTGTTTTCAAAATAAATAATTTTAAACAATAAATAATGCCAAAATAAATTGTTCTAAACACATACTATACATATGCGGAATCAAATAATTAATAATTCGCATAAAGTTTGACTCTTGATGTCACTGTTGGTTTGTAAATAATCATAGACATACAATCAAATTGAATAAAAGAGCGGAAGTATAACAAAATCAGATTTTAAAATTTCACAAACCATGGTCAAGATAGACCTTCATGCGCAATTATTAATTAAACAAGAAGAAGTTTGAGAGTTATACCATTGTAGATTCAATTCTTGAAACAACTATGAGTTTACCTCCCTTTATCCTTCGCGTTCTTTTTCAAATCTAACGATTAGATTTTTTAGATCAACATTAGCTAACTAAGTGAGTAACCTCTAGAGGTGATCCACCAAGAAAAATATGAATTTAAGAAGTGGATGATGACAAACCCTAGTTTTCTCACTTTTTCTAATTTATTAAATGTAGAGAATGATATGAGTAACCTACATACTTGCATTAGTGTCACTACATAAATAATTTGAGATCAATCATCCTCTTCATAAGAGCAAACATAGTATGTACTAATATATCCAGATTCACTAATCCCTATTTTAGTGATCCCACGATTATAAACATTTTAGTTTTGAGCTATCAAGAATTTAGATCTCATTAGCATGATCAACATCGTGATTCTAAAAGAATTACTCAAAACTATGGGTTTATCACAATTAATTCAACAATTAAATATGGATAGAGAAAATGCCTTTAAATAAAACTATTATCAATAAACAAATAAGATTACAATGTAAATGATTTATCACATCAAATGTTATTGGCTTGAGGGCATACTACTTTCAACACCTTCTAGCAATATTCAAATCTCCCTTAACTTTGACGACCCCGTTAGGTGTTGGAAACTTTATCTTAAAGTGAAGGATCAATATGATGGCATACAATGTTAATAAGGTCATCCTTCCTAGAATTGCATTATAGGAAGAATCAACCGAAATAACAAAAAACTTCACCTTAATCTGCATCTGCTGTGGAGCCATTTCGAATACCACAATAAGTTCTATCATCCTAATTACCCGCATTGCCTCGTTGCCGAACCCATTTAGTGGGAACTCCTGCCCAACCTCCATCTTTACACCTTTCAGATCCATTCTTTAGTAAGAATCGCCGTAGAGTATGTGACGCCCCCAAATTCGAGTACTTTTACTCTCAGATTCGGTGCTCATGATACTACCCATTCATAAATAACTAACTAAATAATCATAACTTAATGACATAACATACATGCAATAATTATCCTTAAGGTATTGCAATAATCCCAGGTTCTCTAACATTTAAACTTTCAAAACATAATACCATAAAGTCTTACAACTTAATAGCATAATAGTTTGTAGCTATTGTCGGGGATATGGTTGCATGTGTAATATCCCGGATATTTAAATGAATTAGAAATAAAATATTTAATATTTAATAAAGGTTGGAGTTTGATAACCTAGTAGTGATAGATAAATAGAGGTCCAAATTAAATTTAACGGACTAACTTAGATATGACGATATCAAATTTTTTATAAGTTAGCAAGTACAGTGATAATTCAATAAACTTGACTAATAACAAGTCTAATTAAATTATGAAAATTAATTAGTGGAGTTATGTAATTATGCGACGTGGTTGCATGTAAATTAAATATGTATCTATATGAATATATGTATGTGCATATTTAGTAACATAATTTAATGGTTAAATAAATTATGGTAAATAAAGGGATTAATATTTAATTAATCTGATTTGAATTAAAAGGTTTATTGTGGAATTAATTTAGTTAATATATTGATTATATTCATTAATCAATATTTATGCAAATTATTAATAAATTATTTGTGAGGAATAATTATGTAATTTATATAATTATAAATTATATAAAGTAGTTGAGTTAATTAAGGGAGAATAGTAATTGTATATATGTACAATATTTAATTTCATATATATGTATATATATATATATATATATATATATATATAAAGGGATTAAATTAATTGAGTAATTTTAAATAGTAATTGAATATATTAAATAAATATATTCTATAATTAAATAAATCATTGTAAATGATTTATGGAAGTGAGTAATTTAATTACACAATTATTTGTGTAATATTTAAATAATTTAATAAATTATTTAAATAAGGAATTAATTAAATAAATTGTTATTTTTAAATACTTTAAAAATATATTATTTTTAATGTGTGTAAATGTATAAGATATATATATATATATATATATATATATATATATATATATATATATATATATATATATATATATATATGTAAACGCATGTGTGTGGGTGTGCATGTATCTGGGTTTGGGCATGCGTGTAAGTGTGTGTTTATATATATATATATATATATATATATATATATATATATTTCAATTATTTAATTTAACAATAAATGGTGAAAATGTTTATATAATGAATTAAATTGTAAAAATAATATATATATTAATTATATATATATTTTTAATGTAAAGTGTATTAAATTATTATTATGTGGTAAAATAAAGTACATCCGTTTTTAGTGAAACGAATTTTAAAATGATCATGAAGATATATACTATTTTATGGTATATTTAATTTTTATACATATGGTGATATTCTTTATACTGTGTGTATAATTAAGGAGTATTTAAAGTATAAATATTAAATAATTAATATATTAAAAAGAAACCAGTCATTGTACCGTGTTTTGTAAAAAGCTTTGGCGTGTTTCTTAGTTATTGGCGTGTCAAAGTAACATGTCAGTGGAACAGAAACAAAAACAACTCTTGTTCATTATCTCTCTTTTCTCTCTGTGGACAACCATTTTTCTCAAAATCCTCCATAGAAATTTCATCCGAAAGTTTCATAGCCATCAAGAAAATTGCTAGAGGAATAATATTAATCTAGCTCTCAAATAGAAATCATCAAAGAAGGTAATACTTATTTTATTTTTTTGAAAGTATACTTTCTTTCCTATTTTTAATTATCCAAAAGAATTGTTTGTTATGCAATAAATTATTTGGATAATGTAGAAAAATTAGTACTTTGGTATAGAATAATTTGTAGTATTTGATTATGTGATTTGAGGTTGAAAATCATAATTTTGATGTATTTATGGAATTAATTATGTGAACAAATTTTTCTCCAAAAATTTGTGAAATAATTCATGGGTATTTAATTTTTAATGTTATTAATTGTTGTGAAGTTTTTGGTAATTGAAATAGAAATTTTTGGGTAGATTAAAGCTTATTTGATGGTGTTTTCATGGCGGATTGTACTACCGAACAGGAAGAGAAGAAAGTGACGAAGTCAGTAGCAAAGTGGTAAGGATTTTGAGATTTTTGGCTAAATTACGAAAATGCCCTCCGAATTTAGTTTTAATTAATTTAAATGATTAAAAATTAATTAAAAATTATAAAAAAAATAGTAAAAATACAAAAATGATATTTAGGTATTTAATATTATATTTTCCAAATATAATAAATATTTAGGATTAATATTTAAATGTTTTAAATATTAATCTAGTTAGTTTAATATTATATTTTCCAAATATAATAAATATTTAGGATTAATATTTAAATGTTTTAAATATTAATCTAGTTAGTTTAATATTATATTTTCCAAATATAATAAGTATTTAGGATTAATATTTAAATGTTTTAAATATTAATCTAGTTAGTTTAATATTATATTTTTCAAATATAATAAATATTTAGGATTAATATTCTAATATGTTAAATATTAATCTAGTTAGTTTAATATTATATTTTCCAAATATAATAAATATTTAGGATTAATATTTAAATGTTTTAAATATTAATCTAGTTAGTTTAATATTATAGTTTCCAAATATAATAAGTATTTAGGATTAATATTTAAATGTTTTAAATATTAATCTAGTTAGTTTAATATTATGTTTTCCAAATATAATAATTATTTAGGATTAATATTTAAATATTTTAAATATTAATCTAGTTAGTTTAATATTATATTTTCCAAAGATAATAAATATTTAGGATTAATATTTAAATGTTTTAAATATTAATCTAGTTAGTTTAATATTATATTTTCCAAATATAATAAGTATTTAGGATTAATATTTAAATATTTTAAATATTAATCTAGTTAGTTTAATATTATATTTTTCAAATATAATAAATATTTAGGATTAATATTCTAATATGTTAAATATTAATCTAGTTAGTTTAATATTATATTTTCCAAATATATTAAATATTTAGGATTAATATTTAAATATTTTAAATATTAATCTAGTTAGTTTAATATTATATTTTCCAAATATATTAAATATTTAGGATTAATATTCTAATATGTTAAATATTAATCTAGTTAGTTTAATATTATGTTTTCCAAATATAATAAATATTTAGGATTAATATTTAAATGTTTTAAATATTAATCTAGTTAGTTTAATATTATATTTTCCAAATATAATAAATATTTAGGATTAATATTTAAATGTTTTAAATATTAATCTAGTTAGTTTAATATTATATTTTCCAAATATAATAAATATTTAGGATTAATATTTAAATGTTTTAAATATTAATCTAGTTAGTTTAATATTATATTTTCTAAATTTATAATTTAATTAATTAATTATTATTTAATTAATATTAAATAATAAACAAGGATGACAAATTAATTAATTATTATTTAATTACTATTAAGTAATAATTAAAGACAACTAAGATTGATTATTTAATTATTTATTATTTGGTTAACTTTAAATAATAAATAAATCCAGTTAGTTATTATTTATTATTAAATAATAACTAATGATATTTGATTATTCATAATATAATATAATTAATTATTATTTGATTAACTTTAAATAATAAATAAATCTAGTAAGTTATTATTTATTATTAAATAATAACTAAAGGTATTTAATTACTTACTATTTAATAATGTTAAATAGTAATTAAATGAAATTAGATTTAATGAAATAAAGAAAATGTCTTTTAACTCATTTGTTTAAACAATTATAATAAATTGTTTAATAGTTTAATAAGTGTTTAACACTTGAGAAAATTGATATAAATTAATTAAATTATTGACCTAAGATTGATTAATTGTTTTATAGATTAATGATAGTATATTAAATTATTTGTTATGTAACTTTTATTTGCTAGATAAATAGCATAATTGAGCGCATAATTGTACAATTTTACGTAGTGCTAATTGATAGACCAATGTTGTTAATATTAGGTCATTCAAGAGAGTTATTTAAAGCTAGTTAGCTGTAGATCGACTATCAGGCAAGTTTTCCTAAACCCTACTCAATTTATATTCAAGCAGGATATATTATTTTATTGTTCAAGTTCCTAACTCAAACTCAAGTTATTATGTTTCAAGCATGCTATGGTTTAATTCTGTATAATTATTCCACTTCTTTAAATTGTTAATTCGCACATAGTGCATGTTGCATGTGTTCATCAGGTATGAAAGACTGATCACCTTCATTACCATAAGGTTCAGTTAAATTTGTTCATGGTCATTATTGGCATTCAACATTAATTGATTCAGTCATTCAATTATTGAAATTATAATTCGTACTCTTTCACAATTATTATATTGTTGAAAATCCAAAAGCTTATTCTTTCTTTCAATCATGATATATCGTTATTGTATTTAAACTTGCTGAGCAAAGTCGTTGCTCACTCTTGCTATATCATGATAACAAATTTCAGAATAATACGAATGTCCGAGGAGAGACGGAGACAGAAGCAAAAGACAAGATTTTTACCTTTTGTAAGTTAAGGTTAGAAACCTTGGAAAATATTGTAGAATAAACAATTTATGTTTATATATTCCGCATTAGTTATAGAACATGTATGAAGATGATGTATCGTGACGTACCAAGTCTAGGGTTAAAGGAACCCGGATTTGGGGGCGTTACAGCATGTACTGTGAATTATTTGGAAAGTTTTAGTTTGCATGCCAATTCACTGGTGGATTCTCATAGCTGAAATTATGATGATCCCTCCGTCCAGAATT
This sequence comes from Hedera helix, assembly GCA_947179155.2. Lineage (NCBI taxonomy): Eukaryota > Viridiplantae > Streptophyta > Magnoliopsida > Apiales > Araliaceae > Hedera > Hedera helix. Next base: position 26,745,440 of record OX359280.1, read on the forward strand.
ATATGTGATTGAATAGGAATCATATCTCCTTTCTGGTTGACCAAAGAAACCACCAGCTGCATTGACTTGTTCATAGGACTCTCTCTCAAAGCATTGGGCACATATCAGTAGGGTGTCCTATTGTCGCAATGCTACAAGTACCTACATCCATTTGATAAACAAAAGAAGTTAGACTATTAGTTTGCTGCTCATGAGAAGAAATATTTACCTCATTAACATAATCAGACATGACTTCCATCTTTATCTTGCACAACTCAATTAAACTATGAAAAACTATATTAAAGAAAACAAAATCTAAGAAAAATTACTAAATTAAAATAAACTTTACAAACGCACAAAAATAAATTAGAATTACACCCCGACAATGGTGCCAAAATTTGGTAGTTGTCGTTAACACTCCAAAATTAATCCTTACTTTCAATCACAAAATCAGTATAATAGCAAGTAAAGGTCGAACCCACAGAGAATGATTAATTTATTTTTATGCAATGTAAACTAAAATTGGGGGTTTTGAATTAATTATAATTAACTAAATAAACAAAAGTAAATTAATAAGATTAACCAAATAAATTAAAATTTTCAGTTCTTCGGTTCAATCTCACCCTTACGATTAATAGATCAATCAATCATAATATATTTCTATCTTCCATGAAACTAATAACCCTAGACAACAACAAACTCTGCTACCCGAAATCTTCCTTAATTTTAATCTAAAAAAACAAGCTCTTCATTAGATTCTAACCATTATACAACCTAGAACAAGCTCTCTAAATTTAATATAATGACAGAATTAATAATAAGAAAATTAGATTATTATAAGCAACAATCTTATAAGCTCGGATTGTTTAACTTATATCATGATAACTATAACAATAAACAAAAGTTTGACCTGAATCATCTATCACTATTCACTACCAACGATTAGGAACAATATCAATTACACGTAATATAATTCCTAAATCAAGTAATTGATAATAATTTGATCAATCTAATGAGCTTTAATCAAACCAACCAAATTTAATATCAAAAAGCAATTAAAACAGATTATCACAAATAATTTCATTTAAGAAAGAATAAATAATATTACTGAATTGATTTAACCATTAATTGTAATTGAGTTTGAAATCCCCTAGAACTGAATTGAAAACTTAGCTTGACATGCTCTCAATCTTGCCTCCAAATCTTGATCTCTTCTTTCTCTTCTATGTTAATCTACGATAAAACTATGTTAGACTCCTCTAAAAGATGTGTATTACATGTATTTATAGGTTACATAACAAATCCCTAGCATTAGAAGGAAACCCAATTCAATTTGGAGTCAAAAACATCAAAATCGCACCAAATTAAGTCAAAACACATCAAAATTAAGTTAGGCCCGACCCAGAGCGCTGTCGGTGCTCATTCTAGAGCTGATGGCGCTCAACACTCTGCTACCAGTGTTGCCAGCGCTGTACACAAATCATTTCCAGAGTTGCCAGCTCTGGCTCATTTTTAGCACTGACGTCCTTCGGGAAAACAGCCATAACTTCTTCATACAAACTCCAATTGAGGCGATTTAAGATGTTCTGGAAAGTTGAGAAGTAGATATGCAACTTTCATGTTTTAGGATTGTGCAAATTCTGTCCAGATCAAGGAAGAAAAGGAGCTTGAAGTGGCTGCTAGATAAATTACAAGATGAAAATCCAAATATAGTCATTCCAAGTTTCAATCCACCAAACCCTTATTCCAATTCCTATAAAACAATGTCAAAACACATAAAGTTAACATAAAACAGTTAAAACTAATTTAAAATACTTAAAACTCATAAAATAAAAATAAATAATATAATTAGACACAAAATAATAATAAAGACTAAGAATTAAGGGATAAAAATATAATAAAATTCATTCTTATCAATAGTTCAACACAAATAATAAACATAATGACTTCTAATAGTAGCTTTTTTCTTTGCCTTGTCTTTACTAGATCATTCGATTTTCTCTTGCTTAGTTGAAAGAATTATATTAAGTAAGGGTGAACAACTACTGTGATCATCAAATAATAAAGCAATTAAGTGCAAAGAATATCACAGTTAGAATAATCATTTTCTAAAACCTTGAACAATTGAAACAATATTTGAGAAGTTGTTTGAATAAACTGATTTAAAAGAAGTTTTCTTTAACACAAACATTATTCACGAATATACTAAGTGTCATCAAGACCTTGAGCTACAACTATGTTTAACGGGTGTTCCTACTACAAACCTATTACCGTAAGGGATGTTTACCAATCACAAGGACTGTAAATTCCCTCGGCTAGTACTCTATTGGATCAGCCTATCATACCATATATTGTGCACAACATATTATCGTTTAGACAACACAGGTGTCCGCATGAGCATTAGAACTATAACGTTTGCTAACAAAGTACCCACTTTTTATCAGGGTTGTTCATATAAGTTTTACATAAGAGTCTGTACCAATAATTTGGGTTGGGTACATATCAAGAAATTTTATTAAATCAATAAATCATAGCATTTCAAAGGTGTCTAGCCAAAACATTTGGCATCGATTCATATCTTAAAGCAGTTCATAACACATAGAACTTTAAAAGCTTTAACAGTTCGATAATTGAATGATTTTATTTGCAAAGGCACATAAGTGGGAATATTTTCTTTCAAAAGAACATAAGTGAAGAAATAAGCATACAACTTCAATAATTTCAAGAAACATTACAGTTATCAAATTTAGTATATTTCTCATTATGAGAGAAACTTGTTATAAAATAAATTACATGCAACAAGTTAGGGAACTTGCCTGGATTAGTTACGACGTCCTCAAACACAATAGTTCATTCTTTCACACGGTTTCCTACAATATCCGTAAGGATATATTTAATAACTTATTTACTAACTATTAAAGCATATTGTCGGTAATTAACCATAACTTATGCTGACAACAAATTTCTTTAACTGTAATTGCACTTAATCGATACGCTATATCGTTATTCTAATATAACTATAAAATGACCATTTTACCCTTATTTAGTTTTGTTTATATGTTTTTATCACGTATAAGTCGAAAAAATCATTTTATATAACCTTTCGATAAATCATTTAATTAACTTCATTGATTTCATAAGCTCAACTTATTTATTAAAAATAGCGAAATACTTTATTATTTTCTTTCCTTTTGGCACTGTTTAGTATATATTATTTCATGCATAAAATATTTTTCCCTTAATTATTCAGCATTGAATATTATTTTTAAAAAGGCCATATATGCTTAAAATTATAACATTTTTCATAAATTGAGTTTTTATCCTAAAAACATGAAATTTTAACTGGAACTACTTATAACAGTATGTACTTGCAATAAAATTTTCAGCTTCATTAGAGTTACGGGACTTCATATTTAACCAATTTTATTTTGAAAACCGTAATATTTGATCAACTATAACTCATTCATTCGAAGTTGAATCGAGCTCATCTTCGGACAAGAACTTCACCATAATGTAAACTTCCAGAATCCAAGAAGCCTTAAATTTTGAAATAAGTTAGCTTTCCCAAAATAGTGGTCAAAATTTTGGACATATTATTTTTTTAGATTTTTTTTCTTAGTTGGACTGTTTTGGTAGAAAAATCACGAAAAATAGAAAACTCAATATTTTTCAATCATTCCACTTGTATATGTTAGTAAACTTATAGATCTATCATATTGAACTTATGGATCTCAAAAATATTAAAATCACAGAGAGTTAATTTTATTTTATTTTTAAAAATTATATTAGTTACGGGTTTTATAAAAAGTAGGATTTCTAACATGCATGCATCTAACTTCCATTCTTATACATCAAAACACACATTGCGCACATATACTCCATCACAACCAACCTTATTCCTTCAGATCCACCATGATCCTCAACACAAAACTACTCCCACAACTAAGCAGTCAAACTAACTAAAAAGTTAAATTAAGAAGAGAAACTAAAAGAGCTTGAAATCTTTTAAACCTTTTTCATGAAGCTTGTTCTAGTGCACCTTCTTCTTACTATAGATCTTAGATGGGTGACCTCATCATTCTACTTGAATCCAAAATGGTGGCCTCCAAGCTCTCACTTGCACTCCTTCCCTTAAGAATAAGAGTTTTCTCTCTTTTTCTTTAACTTCTCTCTAACCTCTCTCTTCTTTTCTCCAACTTCTCTCTAACCTCTCCTTATAATGGATTTAGTGAATGTTGAAATGACTAGAGACTTTGCATGTGTTGGTGTTTTAATTCAAATTTCTAAGTCTTACAAAACCTATACTTACAATATGTATAAGTATTATTTTTATCTAACCAAAGCATTCATGCTCCTTACACCATCTTACAAAGTAAAATTCTTTTTATTAAACCAACAAGAGACTCTTACCATGCCCACTAAGGGCTGTCAAATTCAGCCCCTAATTCTTTTTTGTATATATATATAAGCATCCATATGGGCCCCACACTAATTTCCAACTTTGGATAATACATTGGGCTAGTTACTTGGACATGTACAAGGTTAATTTAATTAAAAATGTTGGGCTAAATAATACTTCCATTATGTAAGTAACATGTCACTTAAGGTATTGAGCTCACTTAAATTGCAAAGCTTGTAAGTATTTAGTAGAATTAAAAGGTTTGGGCATTTAATTCTTTTCTTCCAATTTAATAAATTGGGCTAAGCACTTTAATTAAATTACTCACATTCTTGGGCTTAAATTAATTTCCTACTTGGTCTCTTAATTAATTTAACCAGTCAAGTTAATTATATAATAACTTAGGGTATTAGTTCAATTGACCATAAATTAATTTAATTATTAAATCCATTTGACTTTCCTTTTTATTCCATTTTTAGTCTGCACTAATTAAAATAATTAGCTTCCTTGACTAATCACATAATTCTTTAAGTTCTTGGTTGATTAAAAATCATACCACACGAATACACACACACACACATTCAATTTGCAACAATAACATTTCAAATAAAATTTTGTTTTGCTAATAAATTTCTCATTAAAATATACTTAGAAAAATCTTAGTCGTTACATTCTCCCCCTTATAAGGATTCCGTCCCCGTAATCACTATCACCGTAACATTCTAGTTTAGTTTATTTTTAAACTATCACATAACCTCTTTCCATCGAATAACTTCATCGAATTATCTTAGTAGAAGTATTTCATTACATTTTCTTTCCTTTGCTCTTTCCTACCAAATTTTGGATAGAAAAAACTCAAACATCATTAAATCTCTTATACTCATAGGAAATTTTTATTCAATAATACTTTAATCGGTACTATTGACCTCATAACCTTTGACTTACTATTATCATATTTTGCCCAATTCTTTACTAAAACATTTGTTACTTCGTAGTCAAAACATTCGTTATTTGTCATATCTTAAAATAATTATTTTATTTCATACCTCCATCTCTTTACTTATCATTATTTCATTTTCCCCTGTGAAAAAGATCTAAATATTAACATATGTACGAATAATCATAATCCTCTAAAGTTTCACATTATAGCATTCTCGTTTTCACTCATAAAACTTTACTCATCATAACCTTCTCATTATTTTTCTTCATTATTCATTCCTTAATCTTTCACATTCCTAACATTCCCTCTAACATTAACTTCGTTTAATAATAGTAGTCTACACTTTAATATAGACTGGTCATCTATCGAGTTATTGAAATACTTTAAATACTGATTTCCAATTCTTCCTTTGTAACTTCTCTGGAGCATTTAGCACTGATACTCTTTCTTTACATTACTACCCCTTTCCATCTCTATTATCTTTGCAGTTCTATAATCTTCCTAACCGTTTTATCAGTGTCCTATCATGTACATGTAATTTAAACGTCCTTCCATACTTCTTACCATACCTCTTATCATACTTCTTACCAAGGAATTAAAGTTTTTGTGGTCACTTAAAACTTTATGTTATATCACAACATATTTGCTCAATATGCAGTATATAACCATACCCTGTCGATCCATCCTTATCTGATAAATTTAATACAAATCTTAACATCACTCTTTTTCTTTATTTCATAAAATATTCTTCACGCCTATCTATCCAAGCATACTTCATCTCTTTCCATATTAACTTCCCACCTGCGAATCTTATCCGTTCTAAACATCCGTTCTTGTGACTCACATCCGTTCCTACGGATCACACCTCGCAGTGACACCTCTCAGCTTGCCACCGATGTGACAACTCCTTAATTAACTCTCAATAAACTCTTGCAGCTTTAATAGCTTCTTCTTACATTACTCAATATTTCTTTTTGTAATCCTTTTATTTTGACCAACAAGGTTATACATGTTTTCTCCATACTTAATTTATTCTCCGAATCTTCTAGATACTTCACTTCTATATCAAATATTCTCATTTCTCTTATCCATTCATCCTAAACTATTAATATTGACAATTTTCTTCATTCTTTCTGTCTACGAGTCTACTGCAACGTTGTCCTCCTTTTAGATGATAAAAGATCATACACCCATATCTCTTTAACAGATCCAATCACTTCCTCTATCTCATATTCGACTTCTTTTGAGTAAGGATACCTCCTAAACTATAACGATGCTTATCAATCTCACACTTCTCCTCATAATATTTCCATAACTGCTAAAACCAATACTAGTGCTACTAACTCTCAATCATACATAGAATAATTCTTTTCAAAACATTTTCACTATGGTGATGCAGACACGATCACCCCTCTATGTTGTTTCAAAACACAACCAAACCTTCTATATGAAGCATCACTATAAATTGGAACCTTCCAATATTGCCAAGCACAGATGTCACTGAGGCCCCACTCATCTTTTTATCATTTTGCAAACACCTTCCTTACATTTCTTTGAGTAGATACATTTCTGGATGTCCAATTATTTGAAACTCTTATATGATTTGCCACTAATCTTCCTCTTTCAGCACTAGGAACTCCTAACTTAGGTCTCTGTTTGCTCCATATTAATTTATGCTTCTATTTTCTTCAATCCATCAAAATCATGTCCTTATGCATCATTTATGTTTTTAACATCTGATCTTCTTTGATTAAAATTTGCAATAACATCTTACAAATCGTTTCCTTTCCTCAATGTCTTCAATATCATCACAAATACTCCTCATGATCTGCTCGTGTCTGCGAATAATCAAAACATCATCATGACAACCACTGCAACTAAACTAGATGTTTCTTAAAACACTAATAAAAAAAAACTCAAAAACATAGTTGAAGCACTCTTCAATCCACAAACGTAACTAGAAACTTGTAATAATTATAACGAGCATTAAACTCCTTATGTACATCCTTATTTCGTACATTTAACAAGTGTTATCCTGACCATAAAATAATTTCATAAAATATTGCGCACCTTCCAGTTTGTTAAACCCACGTCGATTCCAGTTAATAGCTACTCATTCTAAATTATGAATTTATGTCGTTGTCTATAGTCAATGCTCACTCACAATGACCCAACTTTCCTCTTCATAAAACAACACCGTCCTTGATAATTTAACAATCACAACTTGATCTAGTTTATCTGGGTAATACAATTTCCCTTACTACCATCATTTGATTTAATTCTAGCTCTACTCGTTGAATATTTACTATATAAGTATCCGGCACATCCTTTCCTAAACATTTCTTAGCTCACATCATCATTAATTAGTAAAATCATATCCGTTATCAATTACTATAAAACATTACCTTCGAATAGTTTAGAGTCTGAAGGTTTACATTTCTCTTTTAGCAATCTATCATTGCCCTATGGTTATACATACAACCAATATATTCCCAACATTACACCAAACTCTTCTAGTAGTATTGGCATTAAACCCACCTATAACTTATGTTCCCCTATCACTATAAAATAAATTCTATGTTCATATTATACTATAGTTTCTCTCAAGAGTAAGTTTAATCGTAAAGCAAAATGTCAATACTCAAAAGAATAGGTAGCACCCGAATCAAATAATATGTAAACATGTACATCCTTGATCGTATTGATACCTAACATCACATCTCTTGATGCCACCACATCTTTAACCGTCATATTGAAAGTCCTGGCTATTAGTTGACTTGGTGGAGTCGTACCCGTTATCATCAGCTTATAGTTGTAGCCTCAATTTCTCCTTCCTATCTTCATCCCCTTCATTGGACAATTGTTTGCTAGATGATCTAATGCTCTACACATGTAACACTCATTCTGCTTCAGATTAGGAGAATTATGAGAGAGGTGCCCCTTCTGTCTATAATTACAATATCTACCTTTTTCTTTCCAGCACACCCCAAAGTGGTTCTTCCCAATATTATTATAGACATCCGCATTTCTCTTCTTTAGCTATTCTTTTCTTTCTTTATATTTATCCTTATTCAACTTTCTCTTAAAATTCCTTCTGTTCTCACTATTCTTTTCCTCTGTTTGGCATGCCTTTGCCTTCTTTGAAATATTAATATCTCCTTCCGTAACTAGAGTGATTTCCTCTTAACCTTTATCTTAGTCTTCCTAAATTCAATGATCCCTTCCTCTAAAGCATTCATTATTAAGTTCACCAATTGATGTAGGGGATTCTGCACCTGCTCCCTATCTTCATTTTCTGATGTTTGATACGTTCCTTCTGCCCGAAGTCCTTCTTCTAACATTTCCTTTCATAACATCATGTTATTTACATATTCCTTCACATTCATAATTATGATATCCATACTACTTCAATTGTTTATTACTTTATCTGCCACTCTACGATTTTTTATAAACGCTTCATTCTACCATCGTTGTATCTTTCTATATAAAAAAAATTGATCATCGCTAAGCATATTTAATAAACTAATAAACATTTTATATTAATATGCTTCTCATTAGTACATAGTACTTTACTCTCCTTAGCATCATGCTATTATGCAACATTTCTTGTACTTAACTCAATAGTTGTGATTTATAAACTTTATCACTTATACATATATATACACTTGTTTTGATAATATCAAACTAAGGATTTAAAAATCGTCCGATCCTGACATCCCAAAGACATCCTCCTTAATACACACTCCCCAAAGTCGAACCCCCGAAGATACACTCTCCTGAAGCCAAACTCCTCAAAATATACTCCTCCTAAAGCCAAACTCTCGAAGACATACTTCCGAAGCCAAACTCCTCAATACCTACTATTCCTAAAGGTGAACTCCCGAAAACAAACTTCCAAAGCCAAATTCCTTAAAACATACTTTTCCCGAAGCCGAACTCCCGAAGACATACTTCTAAAGCTAAATACCTTAAAACATACTCTTCCCAAAGCCAAACTCTTGAAAATAAACTTCCAAAGTCGAATTCCTTAAAACATACTCTTCCTGAAGTTGAATTCCCAAATACATACTCTTCACGAAGCTGAACTCTAAAAAATAAAATTCCGAAGTTGGACTCCTTAAAACCTAATATCATCTCTACTGAGTAATTCGACATCATGATCTTCTCATCCTACGACCATTTTACTCTTCCTCAATCGTTCTACGATGATCCAACTCTATGATCATCTCTTATTGTATCGACCTTTCTATTATCATCGTACTCTACGAACGCCTTCTTTTTCTATAATCGTTCTACGATTGTCTTACCCTACAATCTTCTAACATTCCATAGTTATCATTTCATTTTGTGATCGTCTCACTCTACGATCGTCTTACTTCTTATTCGTCTTACTTCTTGATCATCTCGATTGTCTTATTCATTTAACTCAACTATTTTCTTACCCTACGTTTTTATATATGTATCCAATTCCTTTAACTCTTCATCTTTTCTCATTAATACCCTGTACTTCATTATCTTTTAGGGATCACTTTACGATTCGCTAACCATCTGCCTGTTATATTCAAATAATTAATTTCAACAATATCAAGAATCTTTCCATAAAATACATCTTATATTATCTAGTATATCATCATTTCTTTCCTACACAACATTTTCTGTCTACATAGCATTATCATTTCCTTTCATCAATATTCCCTTAAATCAGGTACCTCCTGATCCTCCTCATTTCATTTGTTCAAGATCTTTTTTTGGATTTTTCTCTACATTTCCTTCCAAATCATTCTTAAGATTCAATTACCAAACCCTTCCTCATAACCTCTTGCATGTCTCTAACTTCTTCTTCACTTAAATGTAATTTTCTCAATTACATGTCTTATCACTTAAAACTCTATAGGAGTTTATTATCTGCTCTACGGTCGTATCCTAAGGCTTTCCCCCTCATCTAAGTTATATAACTAGTCGGCTCTGATATTAACTTGTCACGCCCCCAAATCCAAGTATCTTTACCATCGAGTTCAGTGCTCATGATACTACTTAATCAAACATAACTAACTAAATAATCATAAGTTGATGACATAACATAAATACAATACTTACCCTTAAGGTATTACAATAATCCCAGGTTCTCTAACATTTAAACTTACAAAAGATAATACAATAAAGTCTTACAACTTAATAACATAATAGTTCAACACAAATAATAAACATAACAACTTCTAATTTGTAGCTTTTTCGTTCCCCTTGTCTTTATCGGATCCTTTGGTTTTCTCTTGCTTAGCTGAAATAGTTATATTAAGCAAGGGTGAGCAACTACTGTGCTCAACAAGTAACAAGTAATAAAGTCCGAAATTCGACAACCCTTATTACCTTAAATTTCATGTTTATTATACATTATTTTCCTTATGTCCAAATTTCAGTTCGTTAATAAATCTTTAATCACCTTATTTAACCCATTAATTGACTTTACAGTCATCAATTACCAAATTTTTCGGTATAAATTTTTCTCTTTTCTCAACCATTGTATTAAAGTATTTGGATATTTCAAAACTTAATATCTCGATCCTAGTCCATGGATCGCAACCTTTACTTTTTCTTTTTGTTACAAGTATCATAAAGCTCAACATTCAAAATTTAATATTATTTATATTCATACAATTATTCTTTATTTTGTAATTCATAATTAGACATATAATAGTCTCTATCGTAACAAATACCTTGAGTAATCACAGTACATAATTTAATTCTACTCATCCTATCTGGATCCAATTTATATGTACATACAGCACATCAATGTAAACTTCACAAATTGCATTCTCATATTGAAAATATAACAATTACATTCACAACCTTCAAGGATAATCCATCTTTAACACAATCTGATATTCCTGAAATTTATTTATTTACCTGCAAAAGTTTATATTATGCAAGAATGAGCACAATGACTCAGCAAGTTCAACAGTGTGCACATAGCACATAACATAACATGCTCTGTGTGTTTCATATATCATGTGTGGTGCTTCTAGTAAAATAATATATCTCATGTGCATCATATTTACTTCATATTAGCAATTATGTCAAGAAAACATTAAATTATTTCACATATAATCATATCATTGCACCGAATATACATTACGATCATGTTAACCATATATCACATAACACATAATTTCTATATGCATTTGAACATATAACATCATATAACAATTAATATTAAGTACTGGAGAACTTGCCTTGATGTCCAATTATTAAATTGGTAGCTCAAAACCCTTTTTCGAACAACCTATGATCATAAAATAATCAATTAATGATTATTTATCTCTTCATGATATTAATTTAATTAATTAATATCATCTATAATGTAATTAATCCTAGTCGACGGTTTATTTTAGGGTACCGAACCAATTATCAAATAATAGGGTTAATTATCTTAACCTCGTCCCTTAATATATTAATTTAACTACTATAAAACATATTCAATGCGGACAACCTGGCTCGTCGGATAAAATTTAGCATTTTTGGTTGTCCGGATTTTTATTTTAATCATTTTCTAAATCTTAAACTTAATAGATTAAGATTTAAAATATTTAAATATTAATCCTCAATATTTAATATTTTTACAAAATTATAAATTTAATGCCCAAATACCATTTCTATATTTTTAGTAATTTTCTATAATTTTTAAACAATTTTTAAACATTTATTTAATTAAAAACCAATTTCTGGGGGCATTTTTGTAATTTCTGCAACTTTAGGGACAAAATCGTAATTTCCCGGAAAGGTAGGGGGCACGGTCGCAATTTGCCGAGGCCAAGACACGCTCGGTATTATCTTAAAAGATCGAGGGCACACTGGTAATTTCCCAACGTTGCATGGCGCGCGACCTTCTTTTACTAACGCTGAACGACGTCGTTCGGCCTTCCCGTTTCTTTGGTTACTGCGCATGGCGTGGCTCCCCCTCTGTCACTCCCCAAAACGACGCCGTTTCAACCCATTTTTCGGAAAAATTTGGCCGCCGCACAATGCGCGGGCGGCCATAATTTTTTTTTCCTTCGGCCGAAACAGTAAGCCAACTTAATCCAAAAATACCAATTTTTGTACATTAATTTCACCACATAATAATTCTAAAAATCATATAATTCATGTATATACCTCTAAAAATTATTTAGAACAATTATTCTAATTATTTACTAATTTTTAACAAAATTATTTTAGCACCAAAATATCAAAATAAATCAAACAATTAAATTTTATACCTTCCTTAAGCCAAAACTTCCTTTAAAGCTTGTTGTTCCTCCTTGATGGCACTAAAATTTCTCCTTCTTGGTGATGGTGTTTTCCGGCTGTGGGTGGTGGTGGCTTCGGTACAGAAAAAATAGAAAGCAATAGTGTTTGTTTTTGCTTTTCTTTTTCTTATTCCTTTTTCCTTCTTTTTTTATAAGGTACTTAATCATTTTGGAGAAAAAATTTACTTCCACCGCCTTTCTTACGCCACAACCGACTTGGTTTCGGGTTAGCAAAAATTCATGCATAATTACAAATTTAATACATTACGTAATTATTTCGTGTAATAAATATTTTACATAATGTATGTAAAATATTTATTTTAATTCACCAAAATTCATAACATGATTTATAAATAATATTTACACATTTTTCAGGTACTTTACTTGACAAATTTTATACAGGCATAATGACATGCATGTAATTATATGAGGTAATTTATACCTCCAAAATTCATAAAATAATTCATATAACTTATAAAAATTATTTTTCATACTTTTTCACTTCGTTACATGGATAACATTTTTCATTAACATGTTTACGTTTCTAAAATATTATCTCCCATACAAATCATAACAATTCCATTATACAATAAACATAATTTTAATAAATTAAAACATTCATTTTTCATTTTTTTACTACATGACACACTTTAAATATACACCATATAATAAAATATTGCACCATTTGTACAATTATATTTCCTTTCTTAATTAATGTACTCTTCTTATATAAATTATATAATTATTTTGATATATAATTTATATAATTATAATTTCCTTCCTATTTACTTTAACTTTCTTATATATAAATTATATAATTTATTATTATATAATTTATATAATTACTTTCTCCTGATTAATAATTTCCATTTTACACAAAGGACAATTTATAAAAAAATTCTTCCATCTATATTCAATTTAATCTTCTTGTATAAATTATATAATTATTCTTATATAATTTATATAATTATTATTTTCTTCATACTTTACTTGAATTTCCTTATATAAATTATATAATTTATTATTATATAATTTATATAATTAATTTTCTTCTCAATTAATTTCTAAACTTCCTCCATAATTATTGATTAAATCTAATATCAATAATTATAATTTTACTAACTCCCTCATTAACTTTTTATTAATTTCTGGATTAATTTAATTATTAATCCCTTAATTTTCAAAATTAATGGAATTTATAATTATAACAATTAAACATGTACACACATATATATATACATATCTAATTCATATATCTCACATTACCACATAACACCATTTAAATAATAATTTCTGCACCTCCACAACAATATTATTGTACTATTACATGTAATTTCTCTTATTCTTAATAAATTATTTTTAAATAATTTATTTACTTTTCAATTATTTTAATTCAATACCAATTATCACCATCTCTGTACAGATTTAATTTATCAATAAAATCCCATTACACACTTTAAATTACATAAAATATATCAATCATAAGTAATTTAAATAACTTTAACAATTTTGTTATTTAAGTTCATATTTAATATTATTAAAGTGATCCCGAAAATTTGGGTCCTCGCATTCTTCCCCCCTTAACAGGATTCCGTTCCCAGAATCACCATTTTCATAATAACCTAATGTATTTCATTTATAGCACTTTGCTATACTTTTATCCTGATAAATAACAACTAAACCCAATAATAACCATATCTTACCTCCTTAAGGGGATCTGTAACTCACATCTCAAATGAATATCACCATAATGATCGTAACAGTCAGAATATTCAATTCTTAACAATATTACTAAAATTTTAACTCGTTTCTTGATGTACTTATCAAGATAGTTTTTCATTTTCTGAAAAAATTCATTTCTTTAATCGCACTTATCCTTACTCAATCCATTTATTTCGTACTCTCTATTACACATCATTTATACTCTGCACATTCAACCGTCTTTTCTTAATTCATATTCATAAACCTTCTTCATATTCCATTTCTCTTTGTAATATATCTAACATATTCAGTCAACCACATAGGTCATTTAGCACATTGCTTACATCATAAATCATTCCTTAACACCTCTATTAGACAACACTAGGTTTTAAAATGCTAACCTTTACTTAATTCATCATAAATCTTTATTTGAAATCACTATAAATATCCTGGGGTGTCACAATGTCATAGTTCAATTAATTATTTTTTGAAACCTTTAACAATTGAAACAATAATTGAGAATTAGTTTGAATAAACTGATTTAAAAGAAGTTTTCTTTAACTCAAACGTTTTTCATGAATATACTAAGTGTCATCAAGACCTTGAACTATAACTAGGTTTAACTGGTGTTCCTACCGCAAATCTATTACTTTAAGGCATGTTTAACAATCACAAGGACTGTAAAAACCTTATGTTAGTACTCTAGGGGATCAACCTATCGTACTCTATATTATGCATAACATATTATTGTTTGGATGACACAGGCGTCCACACGGGATTTAGAACTATAATGTTCGCTAACAAAGTACCCTTTTTTTTTATCGAAGTTGTTCATCAAAGTGTTACATAAGAGTATGCACCAACAATTTGGTTTGGATACATTTTAGGAAATTTTATTGAATTAATAAATCATAGCATTTTAAAGGTTTCTAGCAGACACAATTGGCATCGACTCATATCTTAAAGCAGTTCATAACACATGGAACTTTCAAAGCTTTAACAGTTCGATAATTGAACAATTTCATTTGCAAAGGCACATAAGTGTGGAAATAAGCATATAACTTCAATAATTTCAAGAAACATTATAGTTATCAAATTTGGTATATTTCTCAAAGTGGGAGAAACTTGTTACAAAATAAATAGCATGCAACAAGTTAGGGAACTTGCTTGCATTAGTTACGATGTTCTCAAACACAATAATTCCTTTTTTCACACGGTTTCCTACAATACATGTAGGGATATATTTAATAACTTATTTACTAACTTTTAAAACACATTGTCGGTAATTAACCTTAACTTATGTTGGTAATAAATGTCTTTAACTGTAATTCCATTTAATCGACACATTATGTCGTAATTATAACAAAACTGTATAAATAATCATTTTACCCTTATCTAGTCTAGTTCATTAATTTTTATCGCGTGTAAGTCGAAAAAATCATTTTATATAGCCTTCCGATAAATCATTTAATTAACTTCATTAATTTCATTAGTTCAACTTATTTATTAAAAATAGCTAAACACTTTATTATTTTATTTCCTTTTGGTATTGTTTAGTATATATTATTTCATGTGTAATATATTTTTTCCATAATTTTTTAGCATAAAATAATATTTTTAAAAGGGCCATATATACTTATAATTGCAACATTTTTCATAAATTTATTTTTTTATCCAAAAATCACGAAATTTAAATTGGAACTACCTTATAATAGTTTTTACTTTCAATTTTTTTTTTATAATCTTTATTGGAGTTATAGGACTCTAGATTTAGCCAATTTCATTTGTAAAACCTTAATCTTATATCGACCATAACTCACTCATCCAAAGTTGGATCGAGCTCTTCTTTGGACAAGAATTTTACCATAATGTAAAATTCTATAATCCAAGAGGTATTAATTTTTGAAAGAAGTTAGCTTTCCCGAAATAGTGGTCAAATTTTTAGACAGATTATATTTTAAGATTTTTTCGTAGTTGGACTGTTTTGATAAAATAAATCGCCAAAAATAGAAAACTTACTATTTTTCAGTCATTCCACTTGCATATGTTAGTAAACTCATAGATCTATCCTATAAAACTTACGTATCTCAAAATTATAAAATTTAGGATTTCCAACATGCATACATCTAACTTCTATCTTACCTTTACCTACTCTTTTTCATCCGTTTTTATCGCGTATAAGTCGAAAAATTCATTTTGTATAACCTTCCGATAAATTATTTAATTAACTTTATTAATTTCATTAGCTCAATTTATTTATTAAAAATAGCTAAATACTTTATTACTTTCTTTCCTTCTGACATTGTTTAGTATATATTATTTCATGCATAAAATATTTTTCTCTTAAAATATTCAACATTGAATATTATTTTTAAAAAGGCCATATATGCTTAAAATTACAAAAAATTTCATAAATTGAGTTTTTATCCTAAAAAACATGAAATTTTAACTAGAACTACTTATAACAGTATGTACTTGCAATAAAATTTTTAGGTTCATTAGAGTTACGGGACTCCAGATTTAACCAATTTCATTTTGAAAACCCTAATATTTGATCAACCACAACTCACTCATCCGAAGTTAGATCGAGCTCATCTTCGGATAGGAACTTCACCATACTATAAACTTCCAGAATTCAAGAAGCCTTAAAGTTTTAGCTGTCCCAAAATAGTGGTCAAAATTTTGGACAGATTATATTTTAAGATTTTTTTGTAGTTGGACTATTTTGGTAGAAAAATCACCAAAAATAGAAAACTCAGCTTTTTTTAGTCATTCTACTTGTATATGTTAGTAAATTTATAGATCTATCATATTGAACTTACGGATCTCAAAAATATTAAAACCAAAGAGAGTTATTTTTTATAAAAAAAAATCAGAATGGTTACGAGTTTTATAAAAATGAGGATTTCCAACATGCTTGCATCTAACTTCCATTCTTATGCACCAAAACACACATTGAGCACATATACTCCATCATAACCAACATTATTCCTTTGGATCCTCCATGATCCTCGACACTAAACAACTCCCACAACCAAGCAGACAAACTAACTAAAAAGTTAAACTAAAAAGAGAAACTAAAAGATTTTGACAACTTTTAAACCTTTTTCTTGAAGCTTGATCTAGAGTACCTTTTTCTTGCTACAGATCTTAGATGGGTGACCTCCTCCTTATTATTGAATCCAAAATGGTGGCCTCCATGCTCTCTCTTGCTCTCATTCTCTCTAGAACAAGAGTTTTTTCTCTTTTCTCTACCCTCTATCTTCTTTTCTCTAGCTTCTCTTTATCCTCTCTCTTGAATGGACTTGGTGAATGTTTAAATGACTAGAGACTTTGCATGTGTAGTTTTTTTTTTTTAAATTCAAATTGTGAATCTTAATCCTTTTCATATACAGTGGGCCTACTTTTGTCGTAATAACAAGGGCTCCCTCGTGTGGTTCAATTGCAATAGGCGGGTAATCCTTTTTTGAGAAGGAAATCACTATGTTAGGGAATGATCGTTCTGGCTTAGATGTCTAGTACGATAAAGGTGTCACTATATCTAAAGCAGATCAATGTTTCTTCCCCCGTTGCTTTTGAATTGATCCTCCTATGATGACATCTACCACTCGCCGAGGCCGAATCTCAGGAACCATCCCCTGAACTTTAGGTTTTGGATTCTAATTTTGAATGGGTACTTCTCTTCCTACCACATACTGAATCAACTCCCCACTCTGTACCGCCTCTCGATCATATCCTTTAACCCAATATAGGTTTTTGTCAAATGTCTTGCATGTCGATGGTACTGAATATTAATTCTTCCTTGGATGAGGAGATCCTGATGACCTCGACTCAACTGTAGGTGTACTCCTGATTGCCTCCAGAATCTTCACTCGATCAGTATTTAGCAGGGTATACACCTTATTATCCACCCGAGGCTGAAAATATGGTATGTTGGCAGCAGGCTGATATCCTCCCTTTGGTTTAATCTGATCCCATACATTCGCCTTATTGTCTTCATTTTTGTTGTTACAAGGTCAGTCATTTCCCTTGCTACTGGGTTACAAACTCTCCATCGTCTCATCAATTGCAAGAAACGTCTCTGCCCTTTCGTATGCATATGAAAGGTTCTTTGGGGGGTTGAACATGACATCTTTCATCTGCTTCTTATTTCGTCCCATGTCTAATCCCGTTGTGAAGAATCTCAATGCCCGAGTCTTGTTTAAATCAGTGATTGTTCATATTGTATCCCATAACCTTTGCATGTACTGATTCAATTACTCTCCAGGCTTTTGTTTGATCTACTTTAAGGAAGCTGTGAGCTTTATGTTATTCCCATAAGGCACATAAATGATCTAGAACCGGGGGGGGGGGGGTTAATAGGTCATTTTAATTTATTTTTTAAAATTACAGTTTCAAAATCGTATACTTTTGAAATTACAGTGGAATGATTAATTTAATTAAATACTCCTCCTTAATTTGAGTTAATAATGATTGTTGTTCTAATTTTAATTTATGTTACTGAAATATTATTTCAAAACAATAAATCAGTTAAAGCAGTTAGAACATTTATGATGAAAGCAGTAAAAGAGATAGAGGAGATAAGGGAATTTTTAAGTGGTTCAGAGCATAAAGATCTCATATTTCACTCTTCTACACTTCGGTTAGGGAATCCACTAAGGATATTGATCACCACGATTAGATCACTATGATCTGTTACATCACTGAATCACAAAGATTCCTTCAAGTCACTAAGTCTCGGTAAAGGTCACAAAGACCTAGGTTCACAAAAAATACTTCAATTTGGACACTAAGTTTATCCCACTCAGGGATCGATTCCCTCATAATCAGGTGACTCAACAAGTCTCGTCTTTTGTTGTTGTTGTTGATGATGATGAATGTGTTAATTTAAGGTGTTGCTAAGCTGGCATTGAGTTCTTATTCACTGATAGAATTTAGCAGCTAAGCAATTCCTACCTTGTTGGCTTGATTTTTATTTTCCTCTTTTTCTTTGCTTTTGCATGGCCTCAAGCTAATAGCTCTTTTCTTCTTACTCTCGCATGTACCAGTTGTAACGCCCCCTACAAATCATCGCACTAGCTACGACGAACCTTATGCGTTAAACTCCATATATTTACTAACTTAACCAATGATCCCATAAAAGTCCCTGGATCTTAACTTGATCTTAACTTAATCTCGATCTTATTATTTATACAAGTATCAACTTGTAGTTCGTCTGTATAGTTGGATAACACCATAAATAGCGGTCTAATTTTAACCTTAAAATTTAAATATTCCATAACTTTACATAGCTAAGATTCACAGTATTAAATCCTTAGGACGGTTCTTGGGAATAGAGAATCCCGCGATGAATGTTTGTATCTTCATCCGTGATAAATGTTTGTATCTTTATCTGTGACAAATATTTGTATTTATTTTCAGTGTAAAATTCTTTTTTCGTACAGAACATACCCAACTACTTAAAACCCTCACTCGAAACACATTTGGTTATAGTGATATTTCTTCATATCAATATTCTTACTTATCTGGCATTCAGAATAGTAATAACAAGCTTATACTTGGGTCCGAGGAACCTAGCGATGAATTTGACCATTTTTACATCGATTAGTCCTATCTCGGATGCTTACAATACTCACAAATGTTATTTACCATCCTAATTCTGATAAGTAGTTCATATTAACATTGTACTGATGTTTTACTATCTATCTAAAATTCAGAGTTTTGACATAACATAATCAATCCATATTACCAATACCTTCACTCAGACTTATAGTTTTTTAACAATTCTAAGTTATATCAAAGTAAAGACAAAACAACATTCTGATGATAATAATTTATATCATTCATTTAATATTCGGTTATATGTTTATTTGTTTATATTACTACTGTGACGCCCCCAAATTCAGATACCAATACCTCGAATTCAGTGCTCATGCAAAAATACATCCAATGCCTGCTAAACAACATTTTATACTAATGCGAAAAATATAAATAAACATATGTTGTTTATTACAAAAGATTTCTATTCCCAAGGTCTACAACCTTTACTAAATACATCACAAACTAACAAAAGGTTACAAAAGGTTTGTGTTACATTATATCACAACTATGCAACAAAATGTGAAACAAGCAGGCAGCTATCCAGTTTAATTAAGATTTCATATTTCCTTTGCCTTTGTCCTTACCCGAGCCTTCAGGTTTGACTGTAAATGTTTTCATAATATAGCAAGGGTGAGCAACTAGCTTGCTCAACAAGTTTTAATTGAACAATATAATATATCATGAATGAATCGAAGTAATAATCGAGCTGATTTAATAATGTAGGCTCAATGATAAAACTGAATAACATAATCAGTACTCAAATTGATGAATGAAGAGTTGATTAATAACTGCACAATATAATCAAGACTTAGATGAAACAATGAAGACTTGATTACTGATTGTTGAGTGCTGAGTGGTCCAATGGACCATGAACGCCAAGGCAACATCAGCCATTCGACTGACCCTTTTATAACCGTCAATCGTACTTGAGGGGATCAGCCTCTTGTACACCATGTGTATGCATAACATTAAACTTTGACTGTATCGGATGACCGACACTTATATTTCCCCCAATTTATGGTTTGTTCTCTCAGTATAAGAATCCTTACCAACTACTGGTTTGGATAACTTTTATATTAATATTCAATGTCTAGCTGAATCAATTAGCATAGACTATTTCTTAAACAGTTCATGAATGAAAGAACTTTCAATACATGACAGTTCGATAATAGAAATTGAATCCAACATGCACTATGTGCGAATGTCAAAGATAATATCGATGTGGGATAATCTTGAAATAATTAAACCACCTGGAATATAATTTGAAAGTATAATTCGAGTTGGAGTTAGGGAACTAACAATATATATAATTCGAAAACTTGCACAATATAGAGTTGTGTAAGGTTAAGGAACTTGCCTGGTGCGCGAATTACGTCTACTTCGCTTAATTTAAACTTCTCTTGAAGACCTAACAATGAAAATGTTGGCCTAATAGTTAGAACAACACATAATCACTTCACTTAAGTATTTAAGTTTACTATCACATAAACACCTTGGATTATCATATAAGTCCACATCATATAACCTCAATAAAATATTCATCGAACTAAGGTTAATTATTTAATTATCTCATACTATTTAAACCTCTAAACAATCTATCATAATTGCTTGGTTGTTCCAATTAATAATTTAATTAACAAACAATTTCCTTGACTCCCTTATTTATAATTTAATAATAAATAATTACATGATAACCTTAACTATTCAATAATAGTTAATTATTATTATTAATGACCTTATTTATTATTTAATAAAATAATAAATAATTAACTAATTACTTTTAATTTTCTTTAATTATTATTTAACATTAGTTAAATAATAATTAATTTGTTACCTATACTTCTCTTTAATTATTATTAATTAAATAAAAATTTGTTAATTATCCTTACCTATTATAAGTTAAATAATAGGCAATTACTTTATTTTATCTTATCTTTCTTTAATTATTATTTCATCAAATAATAATTAATTAATTACCTTTATTACTCTTTAATCGTTATTTAATGCTAAACAATGATTAAATACCTTTACTTATTATTCAATCCCCATTAAATAATAAATAATCACTTTATTAACTTCAACTCTTCTTCAATTATTATTTAATGTTAGTTAAATAATAATTAATTAATTACATTTATCTCTCTTTTAATCATCATTTGATATTAGTTAAATAATGATTAATTGTCTTTATTTATTATTTACATCTAATTAAATAATAAATAATTAGTTTATTTAATTCTTCTTTAATTATTATTTGACAGAATAATTAATTACTTAAGCATCTTTATTTATTATTTGATAAATAATTAGCTATTTTAGTTTACTATTCACTGTTCACTACTGGCATTATATTGCACCTACATCGTTCGGTCGTAGAGCTCCCAATCGTAGAGTGAGAGTCGTAAAGTGAAAATCGTAGACTCAAAATCGTAGAGTGAGGTCTTAGAGTCAAAATCGTAGAGTGAGGTCGTAGAGTCAAAATCATAGAGTGAGGTCGTAGAGTGAAGGATTTAAACAGAAGTTTTCTTGGTTTTTTGCTTCTTAGTTCATCCAGATGTACTTTGGTTCAAACATTTTTAGAATGAGCTATACACCTCAAAATCATGCACGGTTGGATCCTATGGACTCATAACTTGATCCTCTACCCCATATTATTTTTCAAATAATTTTTCAGAAGCATTATATATCGAAATTATCAAGCTACTCGCAATAGTGCTATAAAATGGACTGTTTTGGTAGAAAAATCATAACTAAATGTATACACCACAACTTTTGGTGATTCAAATTGGGTTTTCTTCTAAACTCATAGGTCTATCAAGGAAAAATAATAACCATCATAAACAAGTTGAAGACCTTAGAGATATAAAGCCTTAAACCACACTAACTCGCACGGTTTTTCCGAAAATGAAGATTTCATGCATTCTTCCAATCTTACCAACATAGATATGCATAATAACACATGATAAGCTCATTAAAACATATATTTACTACTCTAGCATGAGTATGATCACCTAGAGCTCTTAATATAGCTTTCTACCCTATAAAGCACAAAGCATGACCATGGAAGCATAAAATTGAAACTTTGAAATGTGTACTACCTTTGTGATCTAATTGTTGGCCTTCTCTTCCTCCCGAAGTATGTGACAAAGCCTGAGGACATCCAATAACATTCCTTGAAACTCCTAGATCAAACTCTCAAGAACTTTCTTTGATATTTGCCTTTTTCTCATTGTTTTGCTCGGTTTCTTGCTTTTATGTTTTCTCTCTCTTAGCCTAAATGAACGGGAATAGGAAATGAGGGAATGACTGAGGTTATACAATACTCTCTCAGCCTTAGACAAACTCTGAGGAGTTGGACCCTATAGCCTCCCCTATGCCTGACTTGTCTCTCATTTCTTTAGCAAAACTCTAATTTCTTGAGCCTTGCACTGAGCGTGCTCTATTTCCTGGAGGTTTTGTCCCTAAATGAGAGGCACTCTGCTTTTCCACCGGGTTATGTTATTACCCTTGGGCTGGGCTGCTATTTGTTTTATTAATTAAACCATTGGTGGCACAATTGCTACTTATATTGCAACTAAGCTTTGGGTTGCCCAAATTAAATTCCTTGGAATTTAATTAGGCCACTTAAAATTTTAAAATACCCAATACCATTAATTAATAATTTTATTAATTAATTTACATAATCTAATTAGACTTGTTGTATTCAATTTAAATGAGTATTTAATTAATCTAAAATCTTATCAATTTATTGATATTAATATTCTTAGATTAGTCCACTAATTTAGTTATCCCATTAGTTGGACTTCCTTTAATTTAATTCCCATCATATAATAATTTACTAATTTAATCGCATCAAGATTTAAATTAGTTCATAAAATATTCATTACAATAATAAATAAATTCACAATTTATTTATAATGAAATTTAAAATTTTGCGGACATTACAACTACAGTCATTATGACTTATACAAATACAAGTAATAAATATGAAAACTTAATCTACGCTTCATCTTTAGTTCATGATCTTCTTAGCGTTCATCATTAATCTATAAATAAGGTTTTATTCGCAAGAATGAGTACGACGGCTCAGCAAGTCTAACATATAGCATATACGCAATTTATGCTTTCATATAAACTATAACATGTCTTGACTGAATATAATTCTCCATTTAATATCACATATAATTCGCATTCCAATAATTTATATCACATTGACACACAAAATGTATAAATTATGTTCATAACTCGTAAACATAACACATAATAGTTAAAAGGCTTGTCAACATCAGTAAAAGACTTCACATAAAATATGTCATACAACAACGTGACATTAAATGTCTCATTCATCATTTTAACAATACTACATAATTAGCATATAACAAGAGTTAGAAGACTTGCTTTGAAATCGTTTTAGAGTTTTCCGAGAAATCATTAAACGCCTACAAAAAGGGTTACGCATCCCTGAACATTAGTTTACCCAATTTTACTTTTAAATAAGGCTTGGGATAGCTTAACTAGACTATTTTCATTAGTGGAATTATTAGGAAAATTGGCTAACTCAAAATCACCTTTTTTCAGTGCTTGAACCCGAGGGTCCCTTAAAAATTTTAACTTTTACCTCTTTTTCGGTAACTGCCATAACTTTGTAATACAAAAAAAAAAATTGTGTTATTTTTGAGTCTAAATTACTTAGAATTTCATGATCTACAACTTTCTTTTAGGTTACTAAGGCAGATTCCAAAAGTAAAGTTTCAGAAATTAGTGAACAAAGTCAGAATGCATACTAGTTCATACTTTCTTTGATCCACTTGGTAAAACATAATACCTCAAGCATTAATTTTCTAAGATAACATGTTCTATCACTTAATAACATTTCATAACATAAAAATAACAAAATCATAAACCTACTTATGTATGATTTTATGACTTTTACTCGAGAACACGAAGAACGAATCGAAGAACACAAAGAACGTGAAGAATTAAGTTTACTTGTTCTTGGTTTAGCTCGCTAAAACATGAAACCACAAGCATGAATTTGCTGTTCGCCTTTTTCCGTTCAGAAAATACTTCACGCAAGTGCACGTGGTTTAAGTGTAGTATAAGGTTAGCAAGGTATCGTTCCCACGAGGAATTGTAAATTAAGCATTGAATTACTAGTTAATAATTGAAATAACATCAATTGAATTTAGTGGATTGAAAATATTGTAAAGTAATGAAGTTAATTTTAACAATTAAATTACTCAAAACTAAAATCTCTAGAATTTAAGACGTTTAGGGTTTACAACTTAATCATTTGTCATCGACTGAACCAAGTTATCACTATGAAGTTAAAATACACGCACTGGATTGCGAATTGAGAACTCTTTAAAAACTAAATAATATCTTTCGATTATTATTCAGCAAATCTTCTCCAATTCTACCGATTATGGAATAGATTGAAGAAGAACATCACTTTTAAACCAACAACCTATATTTCTATGATTGCTGAGTTTAAAAAGATAGTAAGCTTCAGTTCTCTACCAATTACATGTGGCAATTGAGTATATTTCGATCTCAATCACAATTTACATTAACAAATAAGTCCACATGCTACCATGCAAGGGTCTAATTTCATACATAATCTCTCAATTCTATATGAAATACCAAGTTAAATCACTGGCCAAGTAATTAGGAACAACAAACAATCATGGTAGTCAAACCCACATGTAAATAACAAGCACAGGAAATAACTTGCTTCAGTTTATACAGATAATTGCATTGCAAACCCTAAACAATAGAATTAGCTCATGTTCAATCTAAGAAAATATACACAACAGTGAATTATAGCCATAATAAATTGATTATAATTGAAGTACAAGAGTTCAGAGATAAACTAAATATATATTCTTGCCCTTCTCTGCACCAAGACTGAATTTCTTCCGTCAACTGCAGATATTCTTCTCTTCGCTCAGTTCGCTCTGTGTATCTGTTTTTCTTGCTCTCTGCGTGTGTCTATTGTATATCTCTTCTTCGTTCATTTTCTGACTTTACCTTTTTTTCTTTTCAAATCCCTCGCTGCTTTGCATAACTGCCCAAAAACTGACTTAGCAACTACTCAACATCGTGGGAGAAATCAGTCAATTGAACGTGACGCAGCTGCTTCACCCATCACGCAGCTGCGTTGAAATTGCCTCACGCAGCTGCTTCACCTTTAACGCAGCTGCGTTGAAATCGCCTGACGCAACTGCTTCAAAAGTCACGCAGTTGCGTTGAAGTCACGCAGCTGCGATATCTCACGCAGCTGCGTCTGAACATTCTGGAAAAGACTGCTTCTTTGACGCAGCCGCTTCACTTTGTGACGCAGCTGCGTGAACCTGGCTTCGAAATTACTGAAATGCCCTTGTAAGCTATTTTCCATGCAAACCTAAAACAATTGCACAAAAATGCATAAAATTGAAATAAAAACGCTTAAGAACTACAATATATAAGTTAAGAAGCGATTATTTTGAGGTACAAAATCGACTCAACACTATGCCATAATGTTTCACAACTCTATAACACTAAAACATAAAATCTTACACATAAAATAACACATAACACATTTAAAAGCTTTATTAATCACGTAACACATAGTTTAGGGTATAAATTTTAAACTAGAGTCGTATACGATCGCATTTTTGAGTTGTATATATTCTTTAAGATAGCTCAAGGTATACTCGAGCAATTTTTCTTAATTAGGTTTTGAATTAACAACCTTTATTAGATCTTGTCAGATCATATTTAAAATATTTGGGATATTACACCAGTCGTGTATGGTTGCTACCAAAATAATCAACTCCATTGCTTTTTGTTTCTCTTATTTTTATAATGCTAAGTAGATAAGTTTTCATGCTTAAAATAATCTTGGTCAAAAAGAAGTCTTGGACTCCTTATCCCTCTTTTGTTCCAGCAAGTTCCAGCCGTGAGTATCCTAAAAATGTCCAGAAATATGTTCCTTTTTTTCTCCCTCCTTTGACCCACTTTGACTTTTGACCAGTAAAGTCAAATTTTAACGTTCACGTCTCAAAGGTGAAGTCCGTTTCTCAAACTTTCTTCCTAAACTCAAATTTAACTTTTATATTATATGGCTTCTTCATTTACATTTACGTTTTCATACGTTTTATTCCTTTCCTTTATTTTCTTTCTAAATTTCTTACTTTTCATATTAACATTTACATTAAAACTTCAATCCTCATTATTCACTTCTCAATTATAATTATTTTTTTATTATTTAGAAATTCTGAAGTATTATATTCTACCCTCCTAGTAGGGATTCCGTCCCCGAAATCACTAGTATACTATTACTCCAACAATATCCATCCTTGTAATCTCTTCCTTTGATCTTTCATCTACTAAATAGTCTTCTCCTGAAAATAACCTCTTTACATTACCTTCACTTGATAATACTCTCTTTACTTCATAATACATACTCTTTCTTGTTAATAACTTCTCATAATTCAAATCTTTATTCATTCCTCATTAATTCATAATCCCTTATATGCTTATAATCACAGTCATCATACTGAAATATAAAATATATCTCATAGATACTATCTTCTGCCTACATATTCATATTCATGTTCTTCTTTTGATCATATTCTTTGTTTGTTATTAATCATTCTCATTTCCTTTTTCTATTTTCACCCTTTCCTTGGGGATAGTTCTTTAAATAAACTTTTATTCTTCTTCAAAATTTATTCCTTTAGGATCCAATTATCCTTCTTAACACATACCTCAATTCTTTCCTCTTTTAATCTTCATTCTTCCTCATCCTTTCTATTTACTATCATTGCTATCATTCTATTTCTTCTTATAATCGTCATCTTTTTGCCATTTCTTTTATCACTATTTCCTATAGTTACCTTCTCCATTCTTCTTCTTCCGTTCTTCCTTATACTGGTTTCAGGCCTTTTTTCAGCCTTCTCCTATAATAGCCTCATCCAAAATTATCACATATGCATAAATTTGCAACATTAATAATTAACTATATCATCAAGATTTTGAATCCTAAATCCTATTCGAATCTTCTTACTTGTCTTTCTTCTTCTACGACTTTACTCCCCCAGATGTTTGACATCTTATTTGTTACTGTATGCTCTCTTATTATATTCACTAGCCTACAATCGTATTACTCTATGAGCATCCTTCTCTTATACCGTCATTCTATGTTTACCTGACTCTATGATTGTCTTATTCTTCTTCATTGACTTAATAATCTTCTTTCTCTTGTACAATCGTTTCACTCTACAATTATCTTATTCTGTATTTCTATGCTACTATCATCTTATTATTTTAATATCATTTCATTCAACACTTGTCTTACTCTTCCACAGTTGCTTTACTTTACAATTTTCTAACTCCACAATCGTTTTATTCTACAACCATTTTATTATTCTATAATTATTTCACTTTTCGATTATTTAACACTCAACATTTTATGCTACTATAAATAGTCATCTATAATTTTTCTTCTCACAAATTTTCTAATATCCTTGACTCTTTTCCTTTATAAATTCTGCTTCACTATCTTTCAGAGATCATTTTACAATCTTTTAATCATCTCCTCTGCTATTAGTGAATTATATCTTTAAAAAAAATTCATAAAATTTATTCTGCGTTAATGATAACTATAATATCTTAACATCATCTCTTTTCTACATAACATCTTCTATTTATATAATATTATCATCTTTTCCATCTTTACTTTATAAATCAAGTACCTTATAATCTTTTTCTTTTAATTCCTTTATCATCTCTTCAAGATCCTCCTTCGAATTTTCTTCTAAATTTTTTTCTTCCAGACTTTTTTCCTAAATTAATCTTCTTGAGATCGGCCATTTCAAGGTCATTCATCATGTCCTCATAAATATCTTTAAATTTTCTTCACTTAAAATATAAATTCCTCAATACGTCCTTTATCACTTAAAACTCTACAATCGTTTATTTCTTACTACTCTTCATCAATTTCTATAAAGTTATATCCTAAGGTACCAAATATTCAAGCCTTTTGCTTTTTATAACTCAAATCTGCTCACCTTTTATACCAATTTGTAATGTTAATCTGTGACACCAAACACAGCTCTGATACCACCATGTAATGCCCCCAAATTCCAGTACTAGCTACTTAGATCTGGTGCATCATGATACACAACTTCTATACTATCTATCAATATTTTTATTAATTTAAGTAGTCTATTACAGACATTAATCACTTATCATCCCTAGATCGCAAGTTAGGTCTTACATTTTTTCTCATCACTAATACTAACCTATAACCTCTACAAGATTTCTCTATCTTTCACTTTCCAACACCCGACCCTTCTGGTCTATCTTTTCTTTCTTCCCACACTAATTTATGATCTCAATGGTGAGCATCAAATATGCTAAGTAAGTATGAAACCGAATTAAAATGTTTCAAGGAATACTTTTAAATCAATATCTCAATAATTTTAAATTAAAAGATTTATCAATTTTCGTTACTTGGATGGTCATAAATGACCAATGATTCTTTTGAATTGTACTACAGGTGATCAGCCTAGCAACATTGCTATGACCTACAACATGTTATCTCATTGTGGTACAAAGTGATTGGTCAGAATAATTTCATCAACAAATAAAATCTCATTAAAAGAATTCTCAATATATAAAAATTCAACATCAGAATCTTTATTTTTAAATCATTACTAAAGAATCGTAAGAACCATGAACTCTTTACCTTTCAAAACATATATTTGCTAGAGCGCAGCTTAACAGTCATACAGACTATAGACTTTTACACGCTAAAGTCTCACCATGGCACTATATGGTCTGACTTCAAAATGTCCCAATTATATTATATGGTTGTTCATCTTCAATTTGAGTCAATTTCACAGTAGAGTAACCGAAACAATTGACATACTCTGCAATTCAAATAAATTTAGGAATATCAAGAACGTGCAAATTTAGAAATGACATTTCGTCCTTAGAACTTACCATACATTATGAGTTTAAGAACTTGTCATAATAATATGAGTTTAAAAACTCGCCATAGTAATATAAGTTCAAGAACAAATCAGGAACTTACCATAATACTATGGGTCACGAACTTACCATACTAATATGAGTCACGAACCTGCCATAATGGTATGAGTTCAAGAATTCACATATATCTCCAAAACATGCAACTTAGCTCAATTATAAGAATTTGGATAGCTTGCAAATTTTCAATGAATAAGGAACTTGTTGAAATAAGGAGCTTGCTATGAATTTATCACTTGCTCAATTTAAAAATATCAAATAGTTCAAAGAACTTGCACATAAGCTCAAAAATAACTTGAATGATTCAATAAAACTAACATAAGCTCAAACATAAGAATTTGTATAATTTACGGAACTTGCCTCGGTTCGTAGTTCATCATCTTTATTAATCATATCCATAATTTGTAGAATATTTTTTTATTAACAAATTAATAGTATTAACTTTATTAATTTATTTCCCGTAATTAAATACTGACATTCTTGTTAATTTCTCCAATAATCCTTATCATTCGGAATAAAATCTAAAAATTCTAAAATCTTGAACAATATCATCTTCACGTCAAAATATGCTATTTTACAACAAAATATATCATTATCCAAAGTTTTGTTTGAAAACGAATTGTAAAACTCGTTTTAACTTCTTAATGAATACTACTTTTGTTTTAATCATAACTCATTTGTTATTTATCCATTTTCGTTCATTATTACGTCAAATTAAGGCTTATACAATCTACTTTAACGTCATCTAGGAATTGATTTTATCCCCTTCTTCAATCAAAAAAAAATTTAATTTTTTACAACCAAGGTCAGATAGTTACAAAATCTGGCCAGCTTGACTAGAAAAATCATGACAATTCATATATTCAATGACATTTGATGAAACTAGTGGATTTATTTTCTTAAATTCTATAATTACAACTTTCTTTTGACAAGATATTCAAATTATGTAACCGCAGCTCTACACAAGTCTCACAAAAGCCCGGACATAATATATTCTGTTTCGATTTTTAGCACTGCCTTGTCTCGCTAGAAAAATCATAACAAATAATCTAAAAGATATTTTGAGGTGATTCTTACATCCACAAGTAGATAACTTCTGTATTTATAGCTTTACTTCATATTCTATACCGAAATTATGCACCCATCGGAATAGTAAAATCCCTCAAAATTCCTACTGGAATCTGTCCAGATTCTGCAGTTTCATTTCCAACCTGTTTGAAAAATCATAATAAATAATCTACCAGGAATTTTTGAGTGATTCTTTTTCCTTCACGTAGCTGACTTCCCAATATATTTTTATACATAATGAACTCATCCTAACTCCTTATACACAAGGAGATGTCGAATTTAGAAAAATAGGGCAGCATCTAAAAATTTCTAGATTTTTTCGTTCTTTGTTCTTTTTGTTTGATTTATTAATTTCTTTTGTTTGATTCTTGTTTATACAAGTTTAATCCCTCACAAACAGAAATAAGCATGAACTTTCCATATAAAATCCATAAAACTTAACTTCCATACATGAAAAATAAAAGCTTAGACAAGGTTTTATGGTTACACCTAATTCATGCTTTCCCTTTTTCCTTCCTTGTTGGCTTGATTTTTCTTTTCTTATTTTTCTTTCCTTTTTCATGGCCTCAAGCCAGCAGGTCTCTCCTTCTTACTCTCCCATGTACCAGCCGTGTATGGCTGCTACCAGAATAATCAACTCCCTTGCTTTTTGTTTCTCTTCTTTTTAAAATCCTAAGTAGATAAGTTTTCATGCTTAAAACAATCTTGGTCAAGAAGAAGTCTTGGATTCCCTATCCCGCTTTTGTTCCAGCAAGTTACAGCCACGAATCTCCTAGAAATGTCCAGAAATCTACTCCTTTTTTTTTCCTTTCCTCCTTTGACTTTTGACCCCAAAAGTCAAAATTTTATGTTTATAGTCAGTTTTTACTAATTTTGATATCCCCAATATCATGGTGATGTCATTTTCTTCAAATTCATCTCCGAATTTCAAGTTTAAATTTTTTCATGAAAGTCAACTGTTGACTTTAACCAAAAAATTAACCCCAAAACCATATCGTGTCAATGGTGTAGTCTGTTTCTCAAAAATTCTTTTGGAACTCAAATTTAACTTTTATATTATATGGTTTCTTCATTTACATTTATGTTTTCATACGTTTTATTTCTTTTCTTTATTTTCTTCTTAAATTTCTTACATCTCTCATTGATGTTTACCTTAAAACTTCAATCCTTGTTACTAACTTCTTATTTATAATTCTTATTTTATTATTTTGAAATTTCGGGGTATTACATTTATAAATATAAATGTGTCAATATCGTATATAATCCCTGTCTATATTGTGAAATCAAATGTTTATTACAGTTTTTTTCCTTCTTGTTTTCATATGTCAAGTGATGGTTTATAAATTAGGGCACTTAGCACCAGCAATTATATTGCATTACTTGATTATTTGGAGACCTTTAGTTTGGTAATAATTTTGTTTGTTGTGGTAGATATGAATGTTTTTATTTTAAATTTTTGTCAGTCAGTTATAGTTGTTTTTTTTCTTTTAAAGGTCCATTTTGGAGCAATCGTCGCATCGACCAGCTAGAAGGATTCCGACACAAATTATAACTCAGGCATGTATCATCTTTCCTAATTAATTTTAATTTTGTTTTGCAAGTTTAATCTGAAGGTATGTTGTTTGTATGCCAAAAGTTAGAGATATTACAAATGTAAGACGTCTAAAAAGTTAAGGATATTCTTCAGAAATGCCACTTTGCGGGCTTACCTTATGAGATATGTAATCTACACTTGATATGCTTGAATATTACCTGAATTTAATGTCTTGAACTTCCTTTTCATTTTGTCTCTAGTTAAGGACAAAATGTGAATCTACACTTTCATTTAATGTACTTGAAGCTGTGGAAAATATTATTGACATGAAATTCATGTTTTACAAAAATTTGTTTTCTCTTATAAGGATTAGAGATTTGGGATAAAACCTCTACCTTTTCGTCATAGAATTTCCTCATTAATATAGGAGACAATTATATGCTTAGAATATAAGTATACTTGAAACTCTATCATCTAAATATTGAACTAAATTTGATGCGGAAGGATTATTCAATTTATCTTAGTCTAATAATCTTTAAAGAGCTTAACTGCTAATTTTAACCTCATTTAGTATGTTGTATAAGCTACAAGTTTCCAAACCCCAAAAACACTTTGGTAAAGTCTGAGAACGATAAGTGAAAGTTGCAGATTATTGTTGTCTTCAATTTTAGAAATTAGTGACTATTTATGAAAAATGATACTATGAGTTCCCACGGACACCACTTAGTGTATAGATCGTTTTAGACTGTTGGCGTGTTCGTCATTTTCATAAAGTTTTAAATGACATAACTTATTTATTTATTTATTTATATATTATATTGTGGTTGCTGAATAAATCTGTGTATTAATAATTAATTTCTTTTTTTTTTGAATTTATATAGGTTATAGCAACAGTAGTCGACCGTAGCTATAGGACGACTATACCTACAATCATGGTTGTCGCTATAGACATGACCGTAGCAATAGCTTCCTATGACAGTTGGTGTAAAGCAAAAATACACTCTTGGCATGAGCAACCGGGCAACCGTCGCTAATATCTTTAGCTACGGTCCGGCAACCCTATTTTTTCGAGTAGTTTGTTGGGAAAATGGGTTAACTTTAACCTTTTGGATTTTCAAACATAAGGTCAAAACTTGACCTGGAGTAACACGAGAGAGATTTTGATTTTGATTATCTTTTTTATTTTTTGAAAAGCGATAGGATTTCATTTCATTATAATATTCCATACAATGCATGGCAATCCTAAAGTTATGGATTAGGCCATGATACAAAAATGCTCTAATCCGAAATGCATTAGAGAAAAATTTGTGTTAAAATAATATTTCGGGTTAGCATTAAAGAACATTGATCGCACTCCAGATTTACTGTAAAGAGAGAACGCCGAGATAACTTTCCGTAGGACCAAATAACTTTCCGCAGGACCAAAAGAATAAAATGATCTATTTCTTCAAATTTAGCACAACTCTAACTGTAGCACTGCAATGAACTGTTGAAGAAATAGTACTTGCCTCACTGCATCCAATTCTTTGCATAGAAGTTTATGGTAATAGAAGTTACATTGAGCTCTGCCCAAATCAAGTCCAAAAGAAACTTCCTCACACAAATCTTACCTCCCTCACCATGTTGTTATATTAGGGAAAATTTAGAATTAAATATTACACACACTGTATGATCCTTTGTTTTTTAAATCCCCAGATTCTGCTGGATTATTTAAATAGGGTTAATGACAAAACTGTCCCCCCAAGTTTGGACGAAAATAAATTTGTCTCTCAAAGTTTGGGAATCGTCAATTAATACTTCTAATTATTTAAAACAACAATTATGTTCGTTTTTGTCGGTCCATTCAAATTACTTGCCAAAAATACGATTTGACTACTTCTAAATGTATATTGACCAACTTTGACCGTATTTGACCAACAAATAATGTATTTCATAGTTCAATAGTTTTTTCAAATACATATTCATCTTAAAAATCAACAAATCCTAATATGGGTTCTCTTTTTCTCCTACAAAAATTGTCAGATTCCTCGAGGGAAAGTGTGACTTTCTCGCCTTGCAAAAAGGGAATGGATGGGGAAATGGGTTTGAAATTGAAGTCACAAAATGGGTCTTTTTGATCTTCTTCGAATTCTAGGTGTTAATCAATGGAGTTTCAGTCTCCTCCTCGAAGAATTGGTTGTTTTTGGTGCTCACCCAAGAGGGTTTCCAGTAAGAAGAACAAGGAAAATCAGATTAATTGAATTGAGATTGATTCGGGAAAGACTGAGGAGTTATTGTCATATTTGAGTACTTTTTTTACCAAAGGGCAGCAAAAATTGTGGAAAAAGGTAATGAAGGAAGAAGAGAAAATTAATTGTGAGACCGAGAAAATAATCAAGTGGGCAAAGCAAGCGTTTGCGAGGACGGAGGTTTCAGACCTTGAAGATGAGCTAAGTGAAAATGAAAATACAGAATGAACATGTTTTTATTTAACTTTATACTAAAATGCATCATGACCAGTTGAATAGTTTTTCTTGATTTTGGAGTACGCTCGCGGGCAGCGAGCTTTATCGGGAGCTTCTTGATTTGTGTCTTATTGGGATTCTTCATACATAATACTGGTGATATATGATGATTTCTTCTGGGTTGGATTTATTGTTTTTTTTTAAATTATTTTTACTATTTTTATTTTGATTTGTGTTGTATCAATTTATTTTGTTTACTTTTGTTTTTATGCGTTTTTACATTTTCTGTTAATTAGTTTATTACAATATAAGCCTTTAATTTTAATTAACCCATGTACATACTAGGGCTCACCTGTAACTTTTTCCTTTAAATTAGGATTGAAGAAGCTCCCTCAAAAATATGTATGCTCCCATGCACTCACCGGTAATAAAGAAGGAAAAGAAAGAAAGAAAGAATAGCTCAAACTCACCAAATTTTCAGCACAACACCCTTAACAAAAATATTTTATCACCCCAAGTGAAACACCTAAACATCCCTATATCCCATTTCCTACTAGATATTTAAATACTAAAAATCACCCAAAATTTATCCTAATTATCCCTAAAAGGATAAATTTTTATATGCTAAACTTGTGCCTATTTCAAGATTTTAACATGGTATCAGAGCAGGTCTATCTTTGACCTACCTCAAAGTATTCTTATTGTCTTTCATTTTTACCACACTTGTGGTTACCCACTTATAAACTAGTAATGACTTCTTAACTATGTCAAAAAGTTGCTCATGGTTTACCAAGGCTTCAAGGCCATAGTTGCCATTTTTTTTGGGCTTATTTTGTGTGAGTCTCATATTCATTTAGTCCATGTGCAACCCTCAATACACTGAATTACACGTAAGAGGTAGTGTTAGAGCACATATATGTTATCCCACACTAAACATCAAATATATTGAGAAAGTATATCTAGTATATAACGAGTTGAATCAATCCTTCTTATAATACCCAAGATGTTTAACCAATGTAAAAAAAAATTATGAATGAAAATGAGGATTTTTTATGTAAATATAAATTTCAATGAAATGAACTTGAATTTGAATTTTTATCGCGAACAAATAATGATTTTTTTTAATGTATGTTTAGTCAAATTTTCAAAGTAATATGCGAAGTTGGAGAAAAAGTCGACAAAACTTGGTCAAAGTATCAAAGCTACTAGATAATTCTACCAAAATTACATGAAAAAAAATAACAAATTTTTGCACATGTTCAATGTGTGGTCGGCAACTAAAGGGGAGGATAAACCTTCCAAGATTTTTTATGCAAGCCAACCAAGCTTGACCAAGTTTGACAAATGAGTTTATAAATAACCAACAAGAAATACTTACTAGAAATAAGAGAGATAAGCAAAATCCTTGAGAGAAAGAACCAGGACCAGCCACGGTTGGGAACATAAGGAGAGAAAAGAGTGAGGAAAATTGTGAAAAAAATTAAGAAAAAATAAGGGAAGCAAGAAGGAAGCAAGAAAAGTTAACAAAAGGTATAAAATTCTAACCTTCAATTTTATTTTTGTATATATTTTTTGTTATGTAATTTTTCCATATGAAGCATGTAAATCTTTCATACTTTAGCTTAAATGGTGTATGATGTGTTA
The DNA here is from genome assembly GCA_947179155.2 of Hedera helix. Lineage (NCBI taxonomy): Eukaryota > Viridiplantae > Streptophyta > Magnoliopsida > Apiales > Araliaceae > Hedera > Hedera helix. The sequence goes on from OX359280.1 coordinate 26,782,068, forward strand.
AAGTAGTAAAAATCATGCATAAGAAAGCAAAAAACTGGCGAAAACGCTAAGGAAAACCCTAAAAATGAAAACTCAAAACCCTCGTCTGCAAGCTATTTTTGTAACTAGCATAAGTCCTTGTGTGTTCTGAGATTTTGAGCTCTGTCAGTGGCAAATCGAATCCTTGTAAGTTAAGTACGCATAGAATAAAGAATAGACTAAAAATTCCTTATAGATTGTCCAAAAAATATTCTGGAAATAGAGTGGTTGAATTTGCTGAAAAACTGATTGACAAATTATGACAGGAAATTTTTGTTACTTTTCTATTCCAATGGGTGCAAAATTTGGGTATGTTATAGGAAAAAATTTGTAGATACAAAAGTTATCTACGTGTGGGTGTAAGAATCACCAAAAAACTTCTATTAGATTATTTGTTTTGATTTTTCTAGTGAGACGTAAAGTTGAAAACCCAAAAAAGACATGTTTTGTTCGGGCTTTTGTGAAACCTGTGTAGAGCTTTAGGAATCGAATTTGAACATGTGTCAAAAGCAAAGTTGTAGTCCCAAAAGTCAGGAACACGACTCCATAAGTTTCGTCAAATTCTACCTAGTAAATTAATTGTTATGATTTTTCTAGTAACAGAAACAAAATTGAAATTTTTAGAAAAGTTAAAAACTTTAAAACTAAAAATTGTAATTTGAAATATTTGTGATTTTTCAGACTTTGGGAAGCGTAAAATATGTTACACGTGCATTTTAGTCTGAAAAATGGAAACGTCTTGAAAAATATGTCAAGTATTAATAATTTAGGAAAATTTGGACATAAAAAGGCTAAATGAAAATTAGTAAGATAATTAAAGAAAAATGTAGAAAAAAATTTGAGCATCTAAAAATGGAAGATAAAGGAGAAAAATTAAATAAATAAATATTTAATGTAAAAATGAATATTTAAGAATGTAAGGTAAGGGAAAATTCAAATTTATAAATCTAGGAAAAATGTAAAATACATTTTTTCGATGAAATAAGTTAAAATAAAACTGATAAAGACCGGTTATGGGTAAAAATATAATTTGGCGGATTAAATCATGAAAATAGTGTAAATTGATAATTATAAGCTGTAATTGTAATACTTGATAATTTCTAAATTTAGAATCCGGGTAATTATTGTTAAGAAATAAAATTATTAAAAATGTAGAAATGATAATTAATATTTTTAGCCTTCATAAATAATGATGTAGGTCCATTGTAGAAAGGATATACTGAGCTAGAAAATAGTCAACGGAAAGCAAGCAAGTTCCTAAACTTTAAGCATCTTTTTGATTTGGGTAAAATATTCCTAAGTTATGATCTTTGTTCAAATTCATTGCTATCATGCTATATTATTAAATTTCAGAATTTATATATATTGTTCATTCCATAATTTATTAAACTCTAAAACTATAAGATCCTTGAATTATTCACAACATAGAGAAAGCTATTTTTTTGGCTTACTCAAAAATTAAAATTTAGTATTATTTTTTTTCGAACATAATTGTTTTGGGGTGGATCCGACAGTCCTAGACTGAGATGGACAACCCTATTTTATATAGGGGATATTATTGTCGAGAAATCTAACTTGTGGAGACGATGTTGTGCATAACATAGGGTACGATAGGTTGATCTCCTAAAGTATATGTGATGAGTTTTTTAGTCTTTATGACTGTTGTTTTAGTCTTTATGACTGTTGAACACTTATGGAGAGTCAGCAGTGTATATAACTGTGGGACAATTACGTTCTTGGTCCTTATGATCGCTCAGCTCAGATAAGAAAATTTATCTGATTCTCGTTAATTTAGATCTGTTCAATTAAATTGTATCATTTTATTAAAATTGTTCATTTTTTTTAATAAATTCTCATTTAATTATTTGACTCATATTTTAGTTCATTGTATTCCATATACATGCTGAGCAAAGTACTTGTTGCTCACCCTTGCGATTACTGTAACGACCCCGAAATTCAACCAACTTTATTCCCTTAAATCTTGTATTTATTATACATTATCTTCATAACGTCCAAATTTCGGTCCGTTAATATATCTTTCATTACCTTAATCGATCCATTATCTGATTTTAAAATCATCAATTACCGAATTTTTCGGTATAAATTTTTCATTTTCTCCATTCAATCATTGTATTAAAATATTTGAACATTTAAATTCTTACATTTCGATCCTAGTCCCTGGATCGCAACCTTTACTTTTTCTTTCTATACAATTATCATAATGCTCAACATTTAAAATTTAATGTTGATTATATTTCCACAATTATTCGTTCATTCGTAATTCATAATTTGACCATTTAATAATCTCTATCGTAACATCTATCTAGTACAATCACAGTTCAAAATTTAACTTTACTTATCCTGTCTGGATTCAACATATATGTACATCTGAAACATCAATATAAACTTAACACATGTACCCATATTGAATGGAAATATAACAATAATGTTTCCAACCTTCTAGTCAAATCATCTCTAATTTAATCCAATATTCTCGAAATTTATTTCTTTGCCTGCAAAAATTTACATTAAGCAAGTAATGAGCACAACGGCTCAACAAGTTCAACAGTTTATGTTTCACGTAGCACATACCTTAACATGCTCGGTGTGTGTCATACATCATGTGCTTGTGCTTCTACTTGAGCAATATATCTCATACATATTCATATCGTTGTACAAATCACACCTTATTATCATATTAATCACGTATCACATAACACATAATTTGTATGCATTTAAAACAATTATTTCATATCATAACAGTCCAACATTTAACATAAAAGGACTGAAGAACTTGCCTGTCGTCCAGTTATTTAATTGCTAGTTCAAAACCCTCTCTCGATCAACCTATGATCATAAAATAATCAAATACTAATTATGCATCTCTTTATGATATTAATTTACTTAATTAATATCATTTATGGGCCAATTATTAATTTATATGGTTAATTATATTAACCTCGTCCCTTAAATATTAATATAACTTAATATCAACTCCTTCACTTCGGACAACCCGACTCATCGGACAAATTTTAACATAACTGGTTGTCCCACAAATTTTATTGAATCATTTTCTAACCTTTAAACTCATTAGATTAATATTTAAAATATTTAAATATTAATCCCCAATATTTAATATTTTTACAAAAATATTAAATTTAATGCTCAAACATCGTTTCTATATTTTTAGTATTTTCCTATAATTTTTAAACAATTTTTAAACATTTATTTCATTAAAAACTAATTCTGGGGGCATTTTGGTAATTTCCGCGCCCTTAGGGACATAACCGAAATTTCCCGCAAAGTCCAAGGGCATTTCCGTAATTTTAGGAACGATAGGGACACGTTTGGAATTTCCCGAAAAGCTAAAGGGCACGCCGGTCATTTGGCAGGCTCCGGGACATGCTCGGTATTTCTTGAAAAAGGGAGGGGCAATTTCGTAATTGCATAGCGTGAGTCGGTCGCGCATGGCGCGGCCTCCCCTCCACAGTCGACGCCAAATGGCGTCGTTTCCTTCACCGTATTCTGGGTTCCGCGCATGGCGCAGCCTCCCCTTCCGCGTCCCAAAAACGACGCCGTTTTGGTCGCTATTCTCGGAAAATTAGGCCCGCGCAATGCGCGGGCTCCCTTTTTCCATCTCCTTCCTTCCTGTCGTAACAGTGTATCAACTTTTCCAACAATTCACCATTTTTGCTCAATTTTTCACTATACAATAACTCTAAAAATCATGTAATTCATACATATATATCCAAAAATTATTTGGAATAATTATTCTAATTATTTTCTATTTTTTCAAAATAATAATTTATCATCATAAATAATAAATAAACAAAATAAATAATTCTTATACCTTCAAAGCTTGCTTATCATTCCTTTTGATTCACCATAATTTCTTCTCTTCTTGGTTGGTGGCTATGGAGTTTCCGTTGGCAAGGTGGTGGCTTCGGGTGGCGGTGGGAGAGATAAGGAGAGCTTGTGTGTGTCTTTGTTTTTCTTTTCTTTTCCCTTTTATTGCTTTTTCCTTCTTTTTATATGCAACCACTTAACCCATTTGGCATAAAAAATTTCCACCGCCTTAAGCCATGTAACCAACTTTATTTTTCTCTCGAACGTTCCAAAAATAAGCCCAAATGAAATATTTTTATACATTACGTAATTGTTTCGTGTAATAATTATTTTACCTAATGTATGTAAAATAGTTATTTTAATGCACCAAAATCCATAACATGATTTATCATTAATATTAATACATTTTCGAGTACTTTACTTGACAAATTTTGTACACGCATAATGCATGTAATTATTTGAGGTAATTTATACCTCCAAAATTCATAAAATAATTCATAGGACATATAAAAATTATTTTTTATAATTTTTCACTTCGTTTCTTGCACAACATGTTACATTAACATGTTCACGTTTCTGAAATATTATCCTTCATAAAAGTCATAATAATTTCATTATACATAAACATAATTTTTAATAAATTAAAACATTTATTTTTCTCATTTCTTTAATTTTCACATTAACTTTCCTTATATAAATTATATAATTCATTATTATATAATTTATATAATTGCATTATCCTTATTAATTTCATATGAAATACTATTCATAAAAATTTTCTTCCATCCTTAATTAATTTAATCACCTTATATAAATTATATAATTTTCTTATATAATTATTATTTTCTTCATGCCTTACGTTAATTTCCTTATATAAATTATATAATTTATTATTATATAATTTATATAATTACTTTTCTTCTCAATTAATTTCTAAATTTCCTCCATAATTATTGATAAAATCTAAAATCCATAATCACAATTTCACTAATTTCCTCATTACCTTTTCATTTAAACTTGGATTAATTTAATTATTAATCCCTTAATTGCCATAATTAATAACATTTACAATTATCAATTAAACATAACACACACACACACACACACACATATATATATATATACAAATGTGTATATATAAATATATACATATTTAATTCATGCATTTTACATTATCACATAACCTCATTTAAAATCATAATTTCTGTACTTCCACAATAATTTAATTGTACAATTTATTGTACATTTACCTGAAATTCTTTTATTCCTCATAAATTGATTTTTTTTAAACAATTTATTTACTTTTCAATTATTTTAATTCAACATAATTTATCATGATCTCTGTACAGATTTAATTTACTAATTAAATCTCATCACATACCTTAATTCACATAAAATAATTATTTCTTTACACAACTTTGAAAATTGTATCAATTTAATTCTTATTTAATCTTATTAAATAATTCCGAAAATCCGGATCCTCACAATTACTTATGCAAATTTTGCAGATAAAAGTGATAACAGAAGGATCATTATCGAAAAGTAAAGGAAAAGAAAAGTTAAAGGAAGAGTAGAATTTGTAGATTAATATAAATGTCATTTATAAATTGTATAATGTTTAATGGGTGAATGTAAATAGTAGAGACTTGGGTTGTATTAAGTACATGATGTAAACTATGTAACAGATTGGTGATAATAATAAAACTTGTAAATATTGGGAAGTGCAATGATCACTGTATTTGAAAGTAGCGAATACTCAGATATGGTGGCGTCAAACTTCTCATTACTAATTGATTTTAAATTAGAGAGTTTGATATTTTTATTTGTTAGACTTGAATTCATTTCATAAATTTAACACTCCACAATATACGAAATCGGGCTGAAAAGAATCATAGATCATTACTCACCAAGATTTAACCTAACTCCCTTAATCAACATTATCCAATTACCTCACTAAACCATATTTGATAAAGTCCATGGTATGCTTGCGTAAGGTGAATGCTGCCCCGGATCATTTTCTAGCCAAGTTGTATTGTGAAACATGTACAACACCTTAACCCAACGCCTATATGGAAGCGCGAACCTTGGTACAATTGTTTGTATAAGAAAAATTGCATTATATAGAACACCAACGACACCTAAACCTATTGTCTCTAAAGAGACAAGAACCTTTGTACAATCGACGATTGATATTGCGGGAGAAGACACCACACACAACTATGAATTGTTGTATAATAAGTCAAATTGAATCTCAAGAATAACTAGGAAATCATTTAGAAATTCTCAAAGAACCAAAAGATGAAGAATAAATTCTCTCAAGAATTATATTGAATAATGAAACTGAATTGTTATGAATTACAAGCCTTTAATGTTTATGAAATCCCAATCCATAAACCAATTGGAAATAACATTATAAAGAAATCTTATCAACTATGGTAATAAAATATCCTAATTGGAATAGAAAACTACTCAATAACGTGGTCAAAGACACGTTGACTTTTTGCCTTACAGAGGTCAAACGCTGGGGCGTTGTCGCCAAAAGAAACACCAGGGCGTTGGGTCAAGCAATGGGGAGCGCACTGAAAGTGCTGGGGGTACGGTGCGTTGGTCTCGGCTAATTTGTGCCGAGGCACTCCAATCCTTCACAAAAACAATGCCGAAGCACTCTACCTCAGGACCAAATTTTGACTTTTGTTGATTTTTTTCATCTGGGCTTGTGCTTGTTTATAACATATGAACTAGCTTCAAATCTTAAATCTTAGTTGAATAGCTTGCAATTTGATTAGTCCAAACTTCATGAATTAATCCAACAAGCCCTTCCTTGAATCACTTTGCTCTTGCTCGTGTAACTGGTCCAATAGGAACTTGAACTAGATTGCCCCATGCTTTAACTCCACGATCATCCTCCAAGCCAATCCCGAGAAGCCTGGAAATATTTAGATAAATTCCATAACAACATCTAAAAATGTAGAAACAAATCTTACAACAAAAAAGTAGCATACCTTTTGAAAAAGCTCCCTCTCATAACTCAACACACCCAATAGAATCACAGAACTCTCCCACTCACTAGTTTATTAAACCCAAAAAATTGGGAAAAGGAAACAATACACTTCTCCCCTTTTATATGGGTCGGGTCGTGTTAGGTCAAATTTTATTTTGGGTGAATTTAAGTGAAATTTAGAAAAACGGAATAAAATTAACACCAAATGACTACTTTAAGGACCCAATTTACAAAACATAAATTTTAGGGACAACTTTGACACTGGATGGCAATTGTGGGGGACATAAGTGTCACTCAGCCATTTATGGGGGGCCTGATCATTGGATTCAATGAATTCTACCACGCCATGATTTTAGTATGCTTACGCCCTATTCGATGATATGCTGCTAGGAACAAATTCGAAAAGTTGAAAGCTAATAAATACTTAAATTTGCAATTAGAAATTGTTTAGCACACAACCATGATTTGTGGGGATCAATAATTTCTCAAATCTTTTTTTAGATATTATGTACTGTAAAAAGCTAGAAATGTTTGTTTCATAATTATCTTTGGATTTTACTTTGATTTTAGCTGTGGGTGTTTTGTTTGAGCTTTGGGGTTCAACTTATTCTGTTTTTTTTTTTTTTTTTTTTTTGAAAGGTTAGAATTTTGGAGCTTTTGGGTTTCGTTGAGTAATCTAGTTGGTAAACAACTTCGCTTTCCTCTTCCCTGCTAAATCTGATTATTACACAAAGACACACTCTTTCTCTCTCTCACACACAAACACACACACACACACACACACACACACAAAGACACAGGCTCAAAGACACAAACAAACAAACACACACACACACAGAAACGCAAACACACAGACAAATAAGGGTGGGTATTGGTAAAACACTGGACCGAACCGGATCGGTACCAAACTGGACCGGTAACCGATTTTGTCCATAACTAGAATCGGTACCGGTTGGACCGGTTAGCTGGTTCGGTATCGGTTTATACCAAGAATATACCGACAAGTGTTTAATTTTATGAAGGCAAAACTACATACCACTTCAATGGTCAAGAAAAAGAAAATGGAATCTGCAGGCTCACCTTTAATAATTTCCACTGTCCTCAAAAGATAAGATAGTCTATATCTAGTTTCTTACTTCTGACTTTCAAAAGGTGTTGAGTAAATACTAAACAAACAAAGCATATGACCCACACCACATATATATTTTATAACTTACCTTCTCATCTCTATCAATTTCACAGCCACGGTAGTGGGTTTTGATTTCTATTTCTTCTAGTGGAGGGGTCACTGGGGATAAAGGCAATGGTGTAGACTTCTCGGATCCTCTGTGTTAGATCAACTTTTTCTCCAAAATCTTTCGATAATAACGATTCTGCCGGGTCCGCCAACAAAGAATCCATGTTTTTAGGCGAGGAAATTGAGTCAGCGAGGCATCTGAGTTGTTGTATATGTATGTACGTATATGCAGATAGAGAAAGTGGATTTTGGAGTGGGCGATTGTTTTTTATGCTTAATGGTTTTCTCGAAAAGGGGCCCTTTTCACTGCTAGTAAAGTTACCGGTATACTGGTGTCGTACGGTTAATACTGAACCTTCCAAATTCATAATCGGTACCGTAACCGGTACACTCTGTATACCGGACTGATATTCTTGGTATACCGGCCTGGTATTGAACTGGTTTTTTGTATACCGAACCGGTCTGTTCGGTATACCCATAAACCCGAAAAACTCGATCAAAATGAACACTCTTACGGACAAACACACACAGATACAGATACACAAACACACGTGTACAAAGATACACACACACACACTCACAGATATACACACAACACAGACACACACACACACGTTTTTAGTTTGTTTGAATATTAATATATGTTTAAATTTTCATTTTTGTTTTGTATTTTAATATATCACTAATACTTATGAATATTTGTGAGGATGAATTATTTTCTTAAAAAATGGGTTGGATCGAAATTTGCACGGATTTAAATGAAATTTGGAAAAATAAACAAAATGACACTAATTGATCACTTTATGAACTCAATTGATGAAAAATAAACTTTAATTAGGAATGACTTTGACATTCAATGGCAACTTAGAGGAATAAAAATATCATTCAGCCTTATTTATTTAAACTGTTGATGAACTTTACCAAAAATAATAGATTTGAAATTAAAGTTAAAATAATTGTCTAAGAAATGAACAAATTTTTAATTTAAATCAATGACCAATAATGATTAGTACATGCTTTGTATTATATATACACATAAATACACAAAAAGCATACGTAACCTGAGTATAAGGAATTCACTTTTGCATACAATAATAATATCCTTTATGTATATTCGATCTAATACATGATTTCTATAATATATAAATATAAATAAAATATATAAGATCGTCTAAGAAAATACCTAGGTGCTAGAGAACTAAATATATAACATTCTCTAAGACATTGCCTGGCTGCTAGGGCTCTATGGGGGCAAGACGGCAACTTCGCTTACCAACTTTCAGAACAAGGATCTGAACAATACTAGTTTCTAACTTGCATAATTTTAAATTATAAAATTACTATTGACTTTTTAAAAATTAATTTTAATTAATTTTAAAATTAAAATTGATATAAATTTATTTACTTTATGTCATTATAATTATGAATATCATAAACTATTTAAAAATTACTACAAATTATAAGATTTATTATTTTCAAAATCTAAATGAATCATGCTAATTTATATTTAAAAATATCTCAAATTAACTTTTAAAAAATTAATATTAATTTTATAATTTGGAAGGGAGGGACTATTATTTTAAACAATGCTAGTTTCTTATTCCCTCTCTTTCAAATTATATGATTAAAAACTTATTTTTTAAAAATATTTCAAACTCCAAATTAACATGAAATCATTTAGTTTATGTAATTATGAATATTATAAACAATCTAAAAAGTAGTATACATTATAAAATTATTATTTTTAAAAGTTAAATGAATCATGTCAATTTTATATTTAAAAATATCTCAAATTAACTTTTAAAAAATCAATATTAATCTTATAATTTGAAATATCATTTTAAGACGCTGCCAATACCTTTCCTTGCACGTTTCTTTTATCTTATTAGTTACTTGTTGATCTAACACAATACATATAATTAATTTTGAACGCAACCTTGTAAACTTAACATAATTATTCCGAAACACATGTATGTATATTAACAAAAAGATCAGTTGCGTGTTTTATTCAATAAAAAAGGTGATCAGTATTGGATACATGCACGTATTATAATATTTGAATTTGGATACTTGCACGTATTATAATATTTCAAATTATATTATCAATATTTATTTTTGAAAGTTAATTTGAGACATTTTAAAATTTAAAATTGAGATTATTTATTAAAAATTATGAAATAATAAAACTTATATTAACGAATATTTTTTAGATAGTTTATAATATTCATCAATATATTAATTAAAAATTGAATTTTAAAAATCAACAATGATCAAATAGTATAAAACGGATAGAGTATTATAATTACCATATGTCTATGATGTCTCACTTAGATAAATCAAAGTGACGATGAGTCTATGTATTGCTTTTTTGATGACTAGCCACCCTTGGTTGAAATATAATTTTATAAACGAGCAAGGCAAAACAGAAATTAATTTTTGTTTAAATACTCACAGTCTTTGACATTTTTTAAGAATATCAAGATTTACGGTAGATACCATTAGACATAATTTTTTAATATAAATTTTAACAGTTAAAATATATTAGGAAAATCCATTATGTTGATATGTATATTAACAAACCGCAATATTCATGAAAAATAGAAAGGAAAAAGTCCACAAGAAATTAAGATAAAATTTTGGTGTCCGAATGAGGAATTATATATAAACATGAAGCCATCTATTTCATTATGATGTAGACATTTTTTTTCCCTTTTTTATTTTTATTATTTTTTATCTAGAGGGTCTTCTAATGCATTTATTGAACTGAGTTTTCCAATAGACTAATTATTAACTTAACCCACAGCAGCATTCAAAGGTCAACCTACTACCGCATAATAATATAATAGATGACTAAATGTCCTGAATTTCTCTTGCTTGATTATATTTATTATAGTATGTTTCACCTATTTTAATTGACCAAACAATTTATAATTATATTCGTGAAGAATTCTTCCTCTATAAAAAGCACGCAGGCATCATTTTATCCTTCACATCATATTTTACAACCAATTAATGAAAGATGAAACCCTCTTGGCTGCTTTCATTTTCTCTTGTTATTCTTTTTTCTACATTTTCACGGGCAGCTTCAAATGATGAAAATACTGCCCAAGCTTTCATTCAATGCCTTTCCCGTTCTTCTAAAAACTCCAAATCCATTTCCGAAGTTATTTTCACCCCAAACAACTCTTCATACACAACCATTTTGCAAGCCAGAATCGATAACTTGTTGTTTGCAACACCGGCTACCCCGAAACCCCTAGTCATCGTTACTCCAGTGGATGAATCACAAGTACAAGCTGTGATTTATTGTGCTAAAAAAGGTGGAGTGCAAATTCGAATTCGAGGAGGAGGTCATGATTTCGAAGGTCAATCTTATCAAGCAACAGAGCCGTTTGTGTTGATCGATATGATTAATATGCGTTTTCTTAATATTGATGTTAAAAGTGAAACTGCATGGGTTGGAGCTGGTGCAACGCTTGGTGAGCTTTACTATAAAATTTCAGAAAAAAGTGTGACCCTTGGGTTTCCTGCTGGTCTTTGGTCCACTGTTGGTGTTAGTGGATTTATTGGTGGAGGAGGGTATGGTATGATGAAGAGGAAATATGGCCTTGCTGGTGATAATACACTTGATTCCCGTTTGATCGATGTTAATGGAAAATTTCTTGATAGAAAAGCAATGGATGAAGATCTCTTTTGGGCTATTAGAGGAGGTGGTGTTTCTAGCTTCGGACTTGTTCTTTCATGGAAAATAAAGTTAGTTTCTGTTCCGAAACTTGTGACTATATTTGGAGTTAGTAGAACTTTGGAACAAAATGGTTCCAAGCTTTTCGAAAAATGGCAATCTATTTCTCCCAACTTTGAAAGTCGAGATCTTGACATTAGATGCATAGTAGACACTATACAGAGCAATTCAAGTACTCGTCAAGATAAGAAGACCGTAAGATTTGTATTCCAATCCTTGTTCCTTGGTCGGATAAATAGGTTGTTTCCAATCATGCAAAAAAGTTTTCCTGAGTTGGGTTTGGTGAGAGAAGATTGTACTGAACTCAGTTGGATCCAATCCGCACCCTTTTTCTCTAATTTCTCAATCGGTACGTCTCCTGATATTTTGCTAAATAGGAGTGCTATTCCTAGAAATCCTTATGTACACTATCAAGTTATCACTTATGCTTCCATGCCCCCATAGCCTTAATTGATTAGGTTGATGGTAAGGCTGAAAAACTGACTAAGTGTAACAAATAACTTAGCAGAATTATAATTTTTGAAGAAGTAGCAATATTGGCTTAAGAAACGACCTCAAAGACAAACTTCTTCGGGAGCCCAAAGGCTTCAGACCGAAGAGAAAAGCTTCTTCAAGAGCCAGTAGGCTTCAAACTGAAGAGAAAAGCTTCTTCGGGAGCCTATAGGCTTCAAACTGAAGAGAGAAGTTTATTCGGGAGCCAGTAGGCTTAAGACCAAAGAGAGAAACTTCTTTGAGAGCCCGTAGGCTTCAGCCATAAGAGATAAGCTTCTTCGGGAACCCATAAGCTTCATACCAAAGAGAGAAGCTTCTTCGGGAGCCACTGGGCTTCAGACAAAAGAGAAAATCTTCTAAAGTACTAAGGACATTTAGGCCGAAGTGGATAACCTTGTTATCTGACTGTTCGGGCTATGATTTGGTAATCTCGTTTCCAAAGTGGGCTAGAACTTCCGTTTAAGACCCAACCCTTGAAAGTTTCTTAAGTAATAACGTCATTTGAACTTGTTGAATTAAGCATTCTAAATGGATTAGATGTAGTTAATATTTCTATTATGAATCTGATTACTTTTTCTCATGAGTTAGTCATTTTGTTGGCTTTATGTGTATAACTATTATTTTAACTTAACACTTATATTTCCCTGCCCCCCCCCCCCCCCCCCCGGTAGTCTTAGCAAATAAATTGAGGGTAAGACTATAATAGAATTAAGTTAGTACATAAACATAAAGATGTAATATCAAAGAACTGCTCATTGTATTAATATCGAAAAGATAACATTATTGGTCATTTAATAACCTCTAGATTTACTAAATATGAAATATTACTACTGATAGTTTTTCCTAAGCCTGATGACATATCATGTGTTAGAGATAGGCTTTCCGTCCATTGTTTGAAGTTTGTGTATAACAACTTTAATGACGATGATGACCATGTATGGGCCCCCCAAGTGGATATAAGCTTTTCGATTTCCTGCTGTGTAGAAGCTTCGGTCTGTCGAAGTACCAAGTTTTCAACCTGAAACGTCCTGTTCTTGGCTTTCTTATTGAAATGACGTGATGTACATTGTTGGTAGGTGACCAGCTTAAGTACTGTTATGTCTCAGTTTTCTTCTAAGAGATCGAGGTTTTGCCAGAATCCTTCGCTACTGAGAAATTCATCAAAGTTCTAGACTAGGGATGAAGAGATCGCAATCTCAAAAGGTATCAGGGCTTCGACTCCATAAACTAGTTTGAAGGGAGTTTCTCTAGTGGTAGTTCGAGGAGTGGTCCGATATGCCCATAATATATATAAAAGTTCTTCTTGCCATGACCCCTTAGCATCTTCAAGTTTTCCTTTTATTCCATTGATAGAGTTCTGTTTCTGTTAGTGACTTCGATTTGGCCATTTTTTTAGGATAAACTACAGATGTCTGCCGATGTTGGTTGTGTAACTCTTCTAAGAACCCTTCAAATTTCTTTCCAACGAACTGTAAACCATTATCAGAGACCAAAATCATCAAGATGCCAAATCTAAAAATAACTTATTCTCTAAAGAACTGTAGGCATGTTTCCTCGGTTATGTGGGCCAAGGGTTTAGCTTCTACCTATTTAGTAAGGTAGTCGAGGCCACCACTACAAATTTAACTTGTCATTTGCCCTGTAGAAGTGGTTCCATTATGTCTATGCCTTATACTACAAAGGGGATCAGAGATAATATCGGGGTGAGCTATTTGGGACGCTGATGCGATACGAAGGCAAAAAGCTTGCATTTGTGACATCTTTTGACAAAATCTTTGACGTCCTAAAGCATGGTTAACTAATAATATCCTTGTCTCAAGATTTTTTATGTTGATGTCTTTGCTCCAATGTGACCTCCACAGATTCCTTTATGTACCTCTCGAAGGGTGTAATCTACATCTCTAGGTCCCAAGCAACAGAGTAACGGAGAAGAATATGACCTTCTATAAGCTAATCTTGGATATGACCTTCTTCACATTTTGTCGACTTGTATTTTATTTTTCAGGCCTAGAACTGATTGGCGTCATCCATGAATCCTCTTGGTCTATGTCCATTATTTCTTGTACCATAGTGTTCGGGAGTTGTAAAACCTTTAGGTAGACTGATCCTTCTAGGTTTCCTTGGTCCGTAGTTGCTAGTTTGGAGAGAGCATCAGCCGTATGTTGTCAGATCTTAGTACGTCGATGATTTTATACTTCGGTAAACATGTTAACAGGCTACGAACTAATTGTAAGTATGTCTGCAAGTGTGTTTCTCGTGTTTCATATTCACCTAGTACCTGTTTGGCAACCAGCTATGAATCACTGTAGATGGTTAGGGTCTTTACCGTTAAGTTTTGTTCTGGATTTAATCCTGCCAGAAGGGCCTCATATTCCGTCATGTTATTCGTAGCCATAAATATGAATCGTACAACTTGTTGTACTTTGAACCCTTTGGGTGATGTGAGAATTATTCCTACTCCATTTTTTGAATTGGTTGAAGATCCATCCATAAAGGTTCATCAGGAATATGTGATGCCAGGATAGTTAGCTCTTGCTGTCATTCTTCAAAAAAGGAACACTCAATAATGAAGGCAATGAAGGTCTTTGCTTTGATTGCCATCTGGGGGCGGAACTCCAAATTAAACTAGTTGAGCTCTACTGCCCATGCAGCTAACCTTCCAGACAGATTGGGTCGGTAGAGAACTTTCCTTAAAGGTTGATCCGTGAGGACTACGATGGATCTTCGTTGAAAATAATGCCGAAGTTTTCAACTTGATATCATCAGTGCACAAGCCAACTTCTCTAGGTTTAGGTATCTCGTCTCCGTATCTTAAAGAACATGACTTACATAATAAACTGGCTTTTGTCCTTCGGTATCTTCTCTAATAAAGGTAGAACCAATGACTAGGGGGGTCGCAAACAAGTATAAATATAGGTCTTCCTCGGGTAAAGCTTCGGTTAGTATGGTAGGAGAAGATATATATCTCCTAATTTGTTCAAAGGCCTCCTAAAATTTTTCCATCCACTAAAAGGTTTTCTAGTTTTGGGCTCCCTTAAGAGTGTTAAAGAATGGGAAACACTTCTCCACCGACCTAGCCACGAATCATTGAAGGGCTGCTAGTCTACCTATCAACTGTTGTACATCTTTGAAGCTTTTTGGTAACTGCATGTTAAGTATAGCCAATATTTTTTTGAGATTTACTTTAATCCCTTTTCGACTAACCATGTACCCCAGAAATTTGCTTGACCAGAGGCCAAATGTGCTTTTAGTGGGGTTAAGTCTCATATTGTAATAATGTATGTTATGAAAATATTTTTCGAGGTTAGATAAATGATCTTCGGTCTTTATACTTTTGACTATCATATCGTCAACATAGACATCCATATTTTTACCAATTTGATCCTTGAATACTTTACTCATCATACGTTGATATGTAGCCCCTGCATTGATGAGGCCGAATGACATGACTTTGTAAGCATATATAGCTCTGTGAGTTAAGAAAGCTGTCTCCGGGATGTCCTTGGCATGCATGGCAATCTGGTTATATCCCTAGAAGGCATCAAGAAAGTTAAGCATCATATGCCTAAATGTAGAATCAATGTGTTGATCGATGCTAGGTAGGGGTTAGTAATCTTTCGGACATATTTTATTGAGGTTAGTGTAATCAACGCACATCCTCCATTTTTTGTTGTGTTTCTTGACCAGAACCACGTTAGGGAGTCATTCGGGGTAATCTATTTCAAAGATGAAACCCGCAGTCAAGAGCTTGTTGATCTTTTATGTGACACCCCCAAATCTGGGCCCACATAGCCCAAACTTGAGTTGTCAAAAGACTACAACAAAATTATTACAAGGTAGAACAACGTTCAACAATATAGTGTATAATAATACACAACTAAGTCTTCACTATTATTATCATGCTATTTTACAATGCGTGAAGACTACGATAGATATCCCTCGGACTCTCACTCTATTCCCCGGCTAAACCCAGCTACGTTCCCATCTCCTGTTGAAAAACAATGGAACAAAAGAAAGGGTGAGCTCAAATAGCCCAGTAAAGAATATCATGACTAAGATAATGACGAATAAATTATCATTAGCCTTCAACAGTTGAGTTCTTGATAGAATACAATAGACTACAAGGTTTATATCAAAAACTGCAGTTAAATTCTTGAACAATGTTCAGATCAATAATAGCAGCGGAATGAGCAATCTATTAGAAGAATAATGCAGACTATAATGTCCACTCGGTTCTCTTTTTAGGAAAAACATCATCAACTTTTATCATCTGAAATACCATTAGTCAAGATAATACAATTTCACAGTTCCTGATCATAATCATGCAGATCAACAGTTCATCTTTGCACTACGGGCCAAAGACATTCATTATAACACCAGCGGTCATGATTATACCAGATTCAGCCTTTGGTCATAATCATACCAAACAACAGTTCATCTTTGCACTACGGGCCAAAGATATTCAATATAACACCAACGGTCATGATTATACCAGATTCAGCCTTTGGTCATAATCATACCAAACAACAGTTCATCTTTGCACTACGGGCCAAAGAGAACATTCACCACGTGCCATAAAAGACATCGAACAGATGTATCGCCTTTAACCTATTATATCGCCTTTAACCTATCATATGTTCAACAATTATATCGCATATGTGCCCCCGGCCACAGATATTCACAACAACTTGATTTTGGATGATTAGAATGATATAAATGATGAACAGAAGAAACAGGATAAACAATAAGTATCAGAAGTTTACTTTGTGCATATTCAAATAATATCCAAATTGTCAACATGATGTGGAGTGAAATTCAAAAATGATATTCAAGATCCACAGTTCAGAATAACGGTTACAGTTCAATAGAAAGGTTAACGTAAATAGGATGGTTCAATTAAAATGATGAAGTGCAACTATTATGAAACATATAATATTTTCAGGAATTATAGAAGCAATAGTTCCATAATAAGTTTCGATTTAGGTATATGAAAGAAAATAATATCCCTTACTGTAGCAGGTTTGATTAACAAAAGGTGAAGAAAATTAATATCCCTTACCATAGTAAGTTTGAATAATGGAAGATGAAAAAGATGGTATCCCTTATGAGTATAAAGGAAAATAATATCACTTACGAATATGAAAGAAAATGATATTACAAACGAATATGAAATAAAAGTGTCATGTGATAATTCGTGTAAACAAATTATTTTCACAAGAGACAAATAAGAAATGAATACGAAGAGTAATTCACCAAACATGCGGTAATCCACGTAGTCAGGTTATTCTCAGAGATTAATAAGGAATGAATACGAAAGGTTATTTACCAACAGGTGGTAGCCGTAAGGTTATTCCCACAATTTAATAAAAATTGAATACGAAGAGTTATTCACCAAACAGGCGGTAATCCGCACAGTAAGGTTATTCTCAGATATTAATAAGGAATGAATACGAAAGGTTATTCACCAACAGGCGGTAATCCGCGCCGTAAGGTTATTCCCACAAATTAATACATAGAAATAAATGGCACATCTTATGAGTAAGAAAGAAACGATATTATTTTTGAGAATCAAATAATGATAATCCCTTACCTTAACACGTGACTGGATATTGATTTAAATGAGGTTGATTAACTTGAACAGTACGCGAACACTTATAGATCTTCAAAATACTCATGATGACTTAAGCACACTTAGAGAGAACTTACATAAGAAGTATTTAGAGAGTGAAAGAAAGAACAAGTAAGGAAGTTTATCAAAAATCCTTAATTTAAGACCTCTATTTATAGCCAAAAATCTTATCATAACCAAGATTTCCTAATTTAATCCAAACCGTTCATTTCAAGATAATGTTTAATCCATACCATTCATTTAATCTTTTAAGATTTTTTTAATCTAAACCATTCATTTAAAGATCATCTTTTAATCTACACCATCCATTTTAAATTCTATATTATCTTTAATCTATACCATTCATTTCATCTTTTAAGATTTCCTTAATCTAAACCATTCATTTAAAGATCATCTTTTAATCTACACCATCCATTTCAAATTCTATATTATCTTTAATCTATACCATTCATTTTATATCACCTAACTTTATATTATAAATAAATAACCTTATCAATTCAATTATTCAACAATAATTCACACTTATTTATTATTATGACTAATTGTTATAAATACAGTTTAGTTGGCTCTCTGAGTTAGATATCAAGTCAATTAATAATGAAATACAACAGTTTAATTAACATCATAATAGAGATAACAATAATGCAGAAAGTATATAAAAGAAAGAATACGTTACTGTGTCATGACAATTATTGATTCAATAATGTGAATTACTATGCATATGCTACCGTGACAATTATCAGTTTAATAACATGAATTATTGTGCATGTGACAATAAAGTCAAATATTGTATGATAACCACTTTATCAGTTTAATAATACGAAACACTGTGCAAATTGTGTGCTACTATGCAATACCGCGTGCTACTGTGCAATACCGCGTGCTACTGTGCAATACCGTATGTTACTATTCTTTTACCACTTGGTATTTTAACAATTAAAAGTGATAGTACCATTGACCATTAAAAATTGTTTATGTCATTTTCTATAGGCGACAATTATTCGTTGTGGGGTTCACCAACGATTGGTTCGTACGGCGCCGTCGTACGAATATTCCCCGACAGAACGAATATTCCCCGACCAAACGAATATTGTCCGACATAATATAATTTACACATAACATCCTTAACTTTTAACTTTATCAATTTAACCACTTACTGTTTCAGAAAAAATATATATGAAGAAAATTTTAATTTTGTATTTCATAAAATTCGGGGTCTTACAACCTCCCCTCCTTATGAAATTTCGTCCTCGAAATTGACGTACCTGGCATATCGGAGAGGTAAGGATACTTAGATTTCATCTCAGATTCTAGCTCCAAGTCATTTCCTCAGTATCTTGGTTCCTCCATAAAACCTTAACTTGAGGTATAACCTTTGAGCGTAGGATCTGCTCCTTCTTATCTAGGATCTTAATAGGTACCTCCTCATACGTTAAATCCTCTGCTATAATGTCTGGTTCTAACTCAATGACGTGGTTTGGGTCCTTCACATATTTACGTAACATAGATATGTGAAAAACGTTATGGATGCGAGACATACTTGGTGGTAGGGCTAGTCTGTAGGCTACGGTTCCTATTTGATCGAGGATTTCAAATGGGCCAATAAATCGAGGGTTGAGATTTCCTCTCTTTCTGAATCTCGTAACCCCTTTCCATGGAGAAACACGTAAGAATACATGATCTCCGACGTTGAATCTCTCATCTCTCCGATGAAGATCAGTATAACTCTTTTGTCGTTCTTGTGCGATCTGTATTCGTTGTCGGATCATTTGGATCTTTTCTGTTGTTAAGCGTACCAACTCGGGTCCTAATAATTTTGCTTCTCCTACCTCATTCGAAGAGAACAACTTGCCAATCTAGTCAACAGAGCCTTCACAATATGTTACCTATCAATACAAAGATAAATCTTAAGGAGGAAGATAAAGAGTGTGAGACAAATGTATTGGAAATTGGCAAGGAGTTACATAAGCCTATTAAAGTAAATCTTAAGAGATTTCGTTCGGATGATGAATATGATGATGTGGTTGAAAATAAGAGGAAGGTTTGGGAAGAGAAACAAAAGGATGAGGATGATTAAGTCTTAGATTCGAATAGTATTAAGAAAAATTCGATTGTGCCTTTCGTGCAACAAATTCAAAATTATGTAGAGTACTATCAGGTTGACTTTGTTAAAGGTAATGACAACTTGGATGAATTCAAGTTTTGGGGTGGTTCACAATTTTTCAAGAATGTCATGGAGATTAAAGAAAAAACGAAAATGAGACATGAAAAGATAATTTTTGCGATTGAGCCTGATTGAAAACGAAGGAGTACTTTTAAAATAAATAAATAAATAAATAACAGAAAGGGCCATGTACGAGGTTGGACATTATAAAAGAAAACATGAATTAGTAAATCTAATATTGTACAGAAGTAACAGACCCTATTACATTGCATATAAAATTTATGTGATCCTTAGCCGTCTTAATCATTAACCTAACCAGAAGTAACAAACAAACACAAAAGTATTCTCCGTTCATACTTAATAGCTAGCATGTTCACATAGACATCCTTTCTTTAAGACAAATTAATATAGTACGTAGTAGTAATTATTAGAAGCATTTTAAACTACCATAACAACAATTAAAAATATTAGATATATTATATTTAAAATTTGATTTTTACCTTTTCCGATAGGGGTGGCGTCCGGCAGGGGGCGGGGAAGGAGGCGGCAGGGGTAGGCGCGGGGACGATAGTAGCAGCGGTAGGGGGCTGGGGCGGCAGGGGGCGAGGGCGGGTGCTGCAGCGGCAGGGGGCGGGGGCGGGGCGGGGGCCGGCTGCGGCAGGGTGAGGGGAGGGCCGGACGTCTGGTTCTCTCTTCTCTTTTCTCTCTTCTTCCTTCTTCTCTTTTCTCTCTCTTCTTCCTTTTTCTTCCCTTTCTCGTGCGGTGACGTCTAAATTTAGGTCTAAACATAATAACGACCGCTTAACAGCGACCGAAATTGGTCGCTAATTTTTTTTAATGCATTGGCACTTTTAGCGACGGAAAGTGCGGTCGCTGATACATTAGCGATCACATCAGTGACCGATAATCGGTTGCTACTTATGGCGCCAAAATTCCCGCATTTTTTTGTGGCAAAATTAGTATTTACGACGAAAATAGCGACCGAATTTCGGTCGCTATTACTGTTAGCGACTAATTGAACTGTCGGTCGCTGAAATTGGTCGCTAAAACATAGCATTAGCGACGGATTTGGCGGTCGCAGAAAGTCTTCGTCGCTGATATGCGTTTTTCTTGTAGTGTTGGGAGGCAACCCAAGTTTTAGTTTTAATTTTTATTTTTATTTTTTAATAGTAAATTTTTGTTAGTTTTTATTTTATTATTTAGTTATTTGTTTTAATATTTTATTTTTGTTTTGTTTCAGATTTTACAATACATTCAAACTTAGCAGATAAGAAGAAAAAAGCTATATATTCAGGGGAGTCTTCTGTTCACAATTTTTATTTTATTTTATACATTGAGGACAATGTTTGTTTTAAGTTTGGAGGTGTGAATAAATTTTGAAGTTAAAAAATTTATATTTTATTTTAGTTTAAAATTTTGAATTTTATAGGTAAATTTACTGCAAACCCTCAAGAGAGACAACTCGTCCACTTGGAGTAACCTTGAGGTTTAAAGGCTTATTGTACATGCTAAGTGCAATTGTATTTCCTACAAAAATGGGTTTACTTAGTTTTTAAGATGTGTCTATTGGGCAATGAATTAATCGAATTAAATTTATAGTCAATAAAAAAAAATTAGCTTTTATTTAATAACTTTTGAAAAATTGATAAATTTTTATTAGTCTGATTTTTGGCATATTGTTGGTTATTATTTTATTCGAGATCCTATAAATTTTATGCACTTATATCCATTTGTGTTGAGTTAGTTTTAACTTAGGGAAAGTTTATATGGTTAATTGCTTATGATAGATATTTATGAATTCTATAATTTATTCGATCATAACTTGAAGTGAAATATGAGGCATAATATAATTTTGGGGGAGATGATTTAGGTACATTGTTCTAGAATTGTTTGAATAATTGATCTTTTTCGAGTTGAATTAATAGTCATGTGGTGAGTTGAGATAGAGCGTAAAACGCACTCACTCATAAACATGTGAAGAAAATGAGATGGAGTGTAAAACGCACTCGTGGACAAAAAAAAAAGGAGTACGATGGAGTATAAAATACCCTCACCTATGATGAATGAAGAAAAAATATAATAATATATTTGGAGAGAAATATGGTGAACTTAAAAAAAATAATCCTAGTGTACGTAACGTGAAGGGAAAAAAAAACTTTTGATCCTTTAATTTATATTTGTCTTTATTAGTGAAAAGATGTGTAAAAATAAATTTATAGAGTGTTAAGTTAAAATCCTTTATTTGTAAAAATCTTTTATAGAGTATTTAATTTCTTAAGTTAATCTAAGTTTTAATTAATTTGATTCATATGGATTCACACACACACTTAAAGGGTCATGAGTAATGTAAGACTACCCCATTATGTTAAAATTTTAGACATTGCACTATTTTGAATTTTTCTTAGAGTTATTTGTTTTTAAAAAAAGAAAATTCTTTGAGGCCATGTTTAATTTTAAATTAATTCATTGCTCATGTTATGTAGTTTGGTTAGGTTTTAGTTTATTTTAGTTTTTGTTCTGTTTTGCTTGAGGGCAAACAAATAGTTAAGTTTGAGGATATTTGATAAGTGGATTTTATTCCTATTTATTAGATATTTTTAGGCTTAATTATTTGTGAGTTTTTAACTATTTTAGGTAATTTATTTAATTTTATATGTTTTTATTATTTTTATATTAATTTTATTTAATTGTTAATGTTATTTTGTCGAAAAAATACAGTGGACGACAAATTGGTAATTAACCAAGAAGTTGATGGCATAATCGTAATAAAGAAGTAGGGGCAGAATCGTAAATAAGCTAGTATACAGTTGGGTGTGCCAGGCGCGGAACATAAGAGTTTGCACATTGGGCAAAGTAGCGCCGTTTTGGCGTTACTATCTAAATAAGCCTGGAACACCCCTAAATCCCAATACTAACTACTTAGATCAGGTGCATCACGATACATAACTTCTATACTATCTATCAATATTTTTATTAATTTAAGCAGTCTATTACCGACATCAATCACTTACCTCGTCCTTGGATCGCAACTTCAGTATTACACTTTTCCTCATCATTTATACTAACTTATAGTCTCTACATGATTTCTCTATCTTTTACTTTCCAACGCCCGGCCCTTCTGGTTTATCTTTCATTTCTATATGCACTAATTTATGATCGCAAGGGTGAGCATCAAATATGTTAAGCAAGTATGAAACTGAATTAAAATATTTCAAGGAATACATTTGAATCAATATCTTAATAATTTTGAATTAAAAGATTTATCAATTTTCGTTACTTGGATGATCATAATTAACCAAAGATTCTTTTGAATTGTACTGCAGGTGATCAGCCTAGTAGCACTGTTATAACCCATAACATGTTATCTCACTGTGGTACATAGTGACTTGTCAGAATAATTTCATCAACAAATAAAAAGATCATCAAAAGAATTCTCAATATATGACAATTCAGCATCAAAATCTTTATCATTAAATCAACACTAAAGGGTTGTAAGAACCATGAACTCTTTACCTTTCAAAACATATCTTTGCTAGAGCACAGCTTAACAGTCATACAGACTATAGACTCTTACACGCTAAAGTCTCATCGTGGCACTATATAGTTTGGCTTCAAAATGTCCCACAATTATATAAATTGTTGACTCTCCATTCCCCTATATTATAGGGTTGTTCATCTTCAATTTGAATCAATTTCATAGTAGAGTAGCCGAAACAATTTACATACTTTGCAATTCAAATAAATTTAGGAATATCAAGGACGTGTAAATTTAGAAATAACGTTTCGTCCTTAGAACTTATCATACATTATGAGTTTAGGAACTTGCTATAATAATATGAATTCAAGAACTTGCCACACTAATATGAATTCAAGAACAAATCAAGAACTTACCATAATACTATGGGTCACGAACTTACCATACTAATATGAGTCACGAGCTTACCATAATGATACGAGTTTAAGAACTCACATATATCTCCAACACTTGCAACTTAGCTCAATTATAAGGATTTGCATAGCTTGCAAAATTTCAATGAATAAGGAACTTGTTCAAATAAGGAGCTTGCTATGAATTTGTCACTTGCTCAATTTAAAAATATCAAATAGTTTAGAGAACTTGCACATAAGCTCAAAAATAACTTGAATGATTCAATAAAACTAGCACAAGCTCAAACATCAAAATTTGGATAATTTACAGAACTTGTCTTGGCTCGTAGTTCACCATCTTTAATTATCAATCACATCTATAATTTGTAGAATATTTTTCATCAATAAATTAATAGTATTAACTTTATTAATTCACTTCCCATAGTTAAATACTGACATTCTTGTTAATTTCTCCAATAATCCCTATCATTCGGAATAAAATATAAAAAATTTAAAATCTTGAACAATATTATTTTCACGTCAAAATATGTTATTTTACATCAAAATATATCATTATCCAAAGTTTCGTTTCAAAATGAATTATAAAACTCGTTTTACCTTCTTAACGATCACTATTTTTGTTTTAATCATAAGTCATTCGTTACTTATCTGTTTTCGTTCATTATTATATCAAATTAAAGCTTATTCAATCAACTTTAACCTCATCTATGAACTGATTTTAGCCCCTTCTTCAATCAAAACAGATTTTAATTTTTTACAACCAAGGTCATATTGTTACAAAATCTGGCCAGCTTGACTAGAAAAATCATAACAATTCATATATTCAGTGAAATTCAGTGAAACCAGTGGATTTATTTTCTTAACTTCCAGAATTACAACTTTCTTTTGACAGGTTATTCAAATTCTGTAACCCCAGCTCTACATAAGTCTCACAAAAGCCTGGACATAATATATTATGTTTCGATTTTCAGCACTACCCTGTCTCGCTAGAAAAATCATAACAAATAATCTAAAAGGTATTTTGGGGTGATTCTTGCATCCACACATAGATAACTTATGTATCTATAACTTTACTTTATATTCTATACCCAAATTATGCACCCATCAGAATAGTAAAATCCCTCAAAATTCCTACCAGAATCTGTTCAAATTCTGTAGTTTCATTTCCAACCGACATTCTTTGAAAAATCATAACAAATAATTTACTTGAAATTTTTGAGTAATTCTTTTTCCTACGCGTAGCTGACTTCCCAAGATATTTTTAGACAAAATGAACTCATCTTAACTCCTTATACACAAGGAGATATTAAATTTAGAAAAATAGGGCAGCAACTAAAAATTTCTAGATTTTTCATTCTTCGTTCTTCGTTCTTCTTGTTTGATTTATTAATTTCTTTCGTTTGATTCTTGTTTGAAATTTATATTAACACAAAAAGATTCTCATTTTCATTCATAAAATTCATTTACATTGGTTAAACATCTCGGGTATTGCAAGAAGAATTGACTCAACTCATGATATAATAGACATACTTTCTCAATGTATTTGATGTTTAATGTGGGATAACATATATGTGCTCTAACACAATCTCTTACGTGTAACCCAGTGTATTGAGGGTTGCACATGGACAAAATGATTATGAAACTCACACAGGACAAGCCCAAAAAAAATGGTAACTATGGCCTTGAAGCCTTAATAAATCATGAGCAACTTTTTGGCATAGTTAAGAAGTCACTACTAGTTTATAAGTGGGTAACCACAAGTGTGGCAAAAATGAAAGACAATAAGAATACTTTGAGGTAGGGCAAAGATAGACCTGCTCTGATACCATATTAAATTTATGAAATATGCACAAGTTTAGCATATAAAAATTTATCCTTTTAGGGATAAATTTTTGAAAAGGATAAATTTTTGGGTGAGTTTTAGTATTTTAAATATCTAGTAGGATATGGGAATGTTTAGGTGTTTAACTTGGGGAGATAAAATATTTTTGTTAAGGGTGTTGTGGTGAAAATTTGGTGAGTTTGAGCTATTCTTTCTTTATTACCAGAAGTGCATGGAGCATACATATTTTTGAGGGAGCTTCTTCAGTCCCAATTTAAAGGAAAAAGTTTCAGGTAAACAAAATAAATTGATACAAAATAAAACAAACATAAACTTATTTATAAAATAAAATAGTAAAAATAATATATAAAAAAACAATAAATCCAACCCAGAAGAAATCATCATATCTCACCAGTATTATGTGTGAAGAATCCCAATAAAACACAAATCAAGAAGCTCCCGATAAAGCTCGCTGCCCGCGAGCGTACTCCAAAATCTAGAAAAACTATTCAACTAGTCATGATGCATTTTACTATAAAATTAAATAAAAACATGCTCATTCTGTATTTTCATTTTCACTTAGCTCATCTTCAAGGCCTGAACCTCCATCCTCGCAAACGCTTGCTTTGCCCACTTGATAATTTTCTCGGCCTCACAATTAATTTTCCCTTCTTCCTTCATTACCTTTTCCCACAATTTTTGCTGCCCTTTTGTGAAAAAAGTGCTCAAATCTGACAATAACTCCTCATTCTTTCTTCAATCAGTCAATTCAATTAATCTGATTTTCCTTGTTCTTCTTACTGGAAACCCTCTTGGGTGAGCACCAAAAACAACCAATTCTTCGAGGAGGAGACCATTGATTAACACCTAGAATTCGAAGGAGATCAAAAAGCCCCATTTTGCGACTTCAATTTCAAACCCATTTCCCCATCCATTCCCTTTTTGCAAGGCGAGAAAATCACACTTTCCCTTGAGGAATCTGACAATTTTGTAGGAGAAAAAGAGAACCCAGATGAGGATTTGTTGATTTTTAAGATGAATATGTATTTGGAAAAACTATTGAACTATGAAATACATTATTTGTTGGTTAGATACGGTTAAAGTTAGTCAATATACGTTTGGAGGTAGTCAAATTGTATTTTCGGCAAGTATTTTGTCTGGACAGACAAAAAGGAACAAAATTGTTGTTTTAAATACTTAGAGGTATTGATTGACGATTCCCAAATTTTAAGAGAAATTTATTTTCATCCAAACTTGGGGGGACAATTTTGTCATTAACCCTATTTAAATTATCTAGCAGAATCTGGGGATTTAAAAAACGAAGGGAGTCTAGATCATACAGTGAATGTAATATTTAATTCTAAATTTTCCCTAATATAACAACATGGTGGGGGAGGTAAGATTTGTGTGAGGAAGTTTTTTTTGGACTTGATTTGGGCAGAGCTCTACGTAACTTCTATTACCATAAACTTCTATGAAAAGAATTGGATGCAGTGAGGCAAGTAATATTTCTTCAACAGTTCATTGCAGTGCTACAGTTAGAGTTGAACTAAATTTGAAGAAATAGATCATTTAATTCTTTTGGTCCTGCGGAAAGTTATTTGGTCCTGCGGAAAGTTATCTCGGCGTTATCTCTTTATTTAAAGTAAATCTGGAGTGCGATCAGTATTCTTTAATGCTAAGACCCGAGAAATGGAAGCTAACAAGTTGAAAAATCTAGAGTATTATTTTTACACAATTTTCTCTAATGCATTTCGGATTAGAGCATTTTTGTATCGTGGCCTAATCCATAACTTTAGGATTGCCATGCATTGTATGGAATTTATAATGAAATGAAATCCAATCGCTTTTCAAAAAAAAAAAAAAAAATCAAAATCAAAATCTCTCTCGTGTTACTCCAGGTCAAGTTTTGACCTTATGCTTGAAAATCCAAAAGGTTAACGTTAACCCATTTTTCCAACAAACTACTTGAAAAAATAGGGTTGCTGGACCGTAGCTAAAGATATTAGCGACGGTTGCCCGGTTGCTCATGCCAAGAGTGTATTTTTGCTTAACACCAACTGTCATAGGAAGCTATTGCGACGGTCATGTCTATAGCGACAACCATGATTGTAAGTATAGTCGTCCTATAGCTACGGTCGACTGTTGTTGCTATAACCTATCTAAATTTAAAAAAAAAGGAAATTAATTATTAATACACAGATTTATTCAACAACCACAATATAATATACAAAAAAAAATAAAAAAATAATAAGTTATGTCATTTAAAATCATTCACATCACAAATACAATAGTTGAATACTTTTACATCTAAAATATGACAAACATACTTAATTAAAAGTAATTTAGTAAATGATAAGTTATATAACAAAACAATTTCTAAAAATATTTTGAAGCTTTCGTTGAACTCCTAGATCAATAACAATCATATCTCCTTTCAGCAACAACTACGATAGCAAATTCTTACTGCAAATTCAAAAATGAAAAAAAATAAAATAAGTCTATTTAATCTAAACAATCCTAAACAAATTGATTATAAAAGCAAAATTTTATAAAATATTAATATAGAATAAGTATAAGTACATAATATTCAAAAAGTACATACATCTTAATCATTAAAAAATGAGACATGATATTGAAATTCGTGTCATGTTCCATTCTTTAATGATTAAGATAGATGTAGTGTTTGATTTTGTATTTGAATGTTGTGTATATAAACTTGTCCATTAATATAAACTTGTTCTCACATGTCAGTAAATCATGGGTTGATTGCGAAAAGAAAGTTCTTTATCATTCAAACTACAATTAAACATATGCTAAAATTGGCAATCACACGATCAAATACAGAAAATACTATAGGCAGTGACGAAGCCACGTTAGGAGGAGTGGGGACAATTGACCCCGCTGAAAAAATAAATTATTTTATAATACATGATAAATTAAAAAAATAAATTAGGTGTAATATATAAATTGATCCCACTAAAATTATAAACAATTTCTAATGTACAGGATTTTATTAAAAATTTTATAATTCTCTCAAATACATAACACTAATAATCTTTTATATATGCAACTCCCTTTAATATTTTTTAAATAAATAATATTTTAATTTATATATTTTTTTTTAAATAATTAAGGAATTAAGTATTATTAAACAAATTTGTGATTAGAAAAAAGTATTAGTGGTCAATAAGGTGTTTATATATAATGTTACTATTTATTGCATTGATATTGTAATCGTATATTAATGGTCAATAAGATGTTTATATATAATGTTACTATTTATTGTATTATTATTATCACCAAATATATGTTTTATATATGAAACCATAAAGTGTTAATCTATTACAAAAAAATTGGCTCGGGATGTTGCTCACGAATCTCTGCTAAATTATTCATAACTTATTTTGACCTCACTAAATAAAAATTGTGCCTTCGCCACTGAGTATAGGACAAAACTTTATGAAAATGACGAACACGCCAACAGTCTAAAACGATCTATACACTAGGTGGCGTCCGTGGGAACTCATAGTATCATTTTTCATAAATAGTCACTAATTTCTAAAATTGAAGACAGCAATAATCTGCAACCTTCACTTATCGTTCTCAGACTTTACCAGAGTGCTTTTGGGGTTTGGAAACTTGTAGCTTATACAACATACCAAATGAGGTTAAAATTAGCTGTTAAGCTCTTTAAAGATTCTTAGACAAAGATAAATTGAATAATCCTTACGCATCAAATTTAGTTTAATATTTAGATGATAGAGTTTCAAGTATACTTATATTCTAAGCATATAATTGTCTCCTATATTAATGAGGAAATTCTATGACGAAAAGGTAGAGGTTTTATCCCAAATCTCTAATCCTTATAAGAGAAAAATAATTTTTTTAAAACATGAATTTCATGTCAATAATATATTCCACAGCTTCAAGTACATTGAATGAAAGTGTAGATTCACATTTTGTCCTTAACTAGAGACAAAATGAAAAGGAAGTTCAAGACATTAAATTCAGGTAATATTCAAGTAGCCTGTTGATCTATAATCAAATATGATACATATCCCATAAGGTAAGTCCGCAAAGTGGCATTTCTGAAGAATATCCTTAACTTTTTAGACGTCTTACATTTGTAATATCTACTTTTGGCATACAAACAGCATACCTTCAGATTAAACTTGCAAAACAAAATTAAAATTAATTAGGAAAGACTACTTAACTAAAATTAAGGAGAGAGAAGAAAAATTATTCCACCTGCGAATAGTTCTTTCTACGGTGAATGTTCAAAAATATTAATTGATTCATTCTTGCATCAATGATCGGTTGTAAAATCTTGATGGTGGATGTTAACTTAACCAAGACTTTTTCTTCTCATTAAATTACTTGCATAATTACTTTATTTAATTTTATTTAAATTATTTTTTTAATTAAAAACCCCCTAATTTTGGTTTACAAAACATAAAATTAAATTAATCATTCTCTGTGGGATAGACTCTTACTTGCACTACTACATTAATATTTTTTCAAAATAAAATTTTATTTTTGGGTGCCTGCGACAGCACACCAGTATGTATATGCAGTTAGAGAAAGTGGATTTTGGAGTGGGCGATTATTTTTTATGCCCTTTTCACAGCTAGTAAAGTTACCGATATATCGGTGCGGTACGATTAATATCGAACCTCCGAAATTCATAACCAGTACACCCGGTATACCGGACCTGTATCGAACTGATATTTTGTGTATCGAACTGATCGGTTCAGTCTTGTTCAATATACCCATAAACTCGAAAAATCCGATCAAAACGAACACTCCTACAGACAAACGCACACAGATACATAAACACACGCGTACAAAGATACACACACGCAGACACACATACACACGCACAGAGACAGACAGACACACACGTTTTTAGTTTGTTTGAATATTAATATATGTTTAAATTTTCATTTTTGTTTTGTATTTTAATATTTCGCTAATACTTATGAATATTTGTAAAGATAAATTATTTTCTTAAAAAAATGGGTTAGATTGTAATTTGGGCGGATTTAAATGAAATTTGGAAAAAGAAACAAAATGACACTAGTTGATCACTTTAAGAACTCAATTGATGAAAAATAAATTTTAGGAATGACTTTGACATTCAATGGTAACTTAGAGGGATAAAAATATCATTCAGCCTTATTTATTTAAACTGTTGATGAACTTTACCAAAAATAATAGATTTGAAATTAAAGTTAAAAGAATTGTTTAAGAAATGAACAAATATTTAATTTAAATCAATGACCAATACTGACTAGTACATGCTTTTTTTTTTTTTTTGCTAAGTTCAGCTGAAATCTTAACATTCATGCCTTTGGCAGGAATGGATCCCCCGACTTCTTGGACTCAAGAGCTTTTGAGTAGTTGTTTTACTACTTGAGCCAAGAAGCCTTGGTACTAGTACATGCTTTGTATTATATATACACACAAATACACAAAAAAGCAAACGTGACCTGAGTATAAGAAATTCACTTTTGCATACAATAATAATATCCTTTATGTATATTCGATCTAATACATGATTTCTATAATATATAAATATAAAAAATATATATATAAGATCTTCTAAGAAAATGCCTAGGTGCTAGAGAACTAAATATATAACATTCTCTAAGACATTGCCTGGGTGCTAGGGCTCTATGGGGGCAAGACGGAGGGACTATTATTTTAAACAATACTAGTTTCTTATTCCATCGGTTCCAAATTATATGATTAAAAACTTATTTTTTTTTTAAATATTTCAAACTCCAAATTAATATGAAATTATTTAGTTTATGTAATTATGAATATTATAAACAATCTAAAAAGTAGTATACATTATAAAATTATTATTTTTAAAATTTAAATGAATCATGTTAATTTTATATTTAAAAATATCTCAAATTAATTTTTAAAAAATTAATATTAATCTTATAATTTGAAATATTATTTTAAGACGCTGCTAATACCTTTCCTTGCACGTTTCTTTTATCTTATTAGTTACTTGTTGATCTAACACAACACATGTAATTAATTTTGAACGCAACCTTGTAAACTTAACATAATTATTACGAAACACATGTATGTATATACACGAGTGTTCATGAAAACAAAAAGATCAGTTGCGTGTTTTATTCAATAAAAAAGGTGATTGCTATATTGGATATTTTTCTTTTCACAGTTTAGAGGGAATAACTTTTTTCATTTTTTATTGGTCTTTTCTCGATTTAGGCAATTGAACTTAAAATGCCATCCCATGACCAACAGGCTCCCTTGGTATTAAAATGTAAAATTAATTTTGAGATGGATAATAAGATTTATAGTACAACAACAGTAGGTTAACTTTTATTGTGAGTAAAAATATTAAGTAATTTTCTAGTATTTGTTTTAATTTGCATATTATTCCATTCTATCTATCCACAATCAGAATTGATATGTTTTTATTGTAATATATCATTTTAATATTTTAAAGTTAATTAAAAATATTTTTAAAATCTAAAGTTGATATAAATTTATATTATTTTAGATAAATCACATTAATTTCAAATGCGAGACTCAAATTGATTTTAAAAATTAAAATTAATTGTATATTTTGAAAGGAGTATTATTATATTAAACCTGCAGAGTAATTTCAACGCTCAAGAAGCTGTTTTTTTCTTGAAGTGGTTGTCCACCAAATTAATTAGGTGAAGTCAACCTACTGCGCGCGTAATTGTCAAAGCTGACCTAATTTTTTGTTTCCTACCTTTTACACGTTCCCCATGGATTTTCTGTAACTCCATATTTTCTTCATGCATATGTCCAGTTTCTTGTTCCAAATGATCACACAATATATTTTAACATTTTTTTATATTTTGTTTTGATTCTTAAGATTGTTTAATTAATGAATATGCAGAACCAGAGATATCATATTAACTTTAAACACCATCAAAACTTGAATTTGGATACATGCACGTATTATAATATTTCAAATTATATGATCAAATTTTTGAAAGTCAATTTGAGACTTTTTAAATTCAAAATTAAGATTATTCATTAAAAATTATGAAATAATAAAACTTATATTAAAAAATACTTTTTAGATAATTTATAATATTCACCAATATATTGATTAAAAGTTGAATTTTAAAAAGCAACAATGATCTAATAGTATAAAACGGATAGAGTATTATAATTACCATATGTCTATGATGTTCTGTTTATATTTGCTTTAAACTTCACTATATAAAATATTAAATTATCTCACTTAGATAAATCAAAGTGTGATGATGTGTACGTAATACCCAGATTTTATTTTTTTTCTTTTCTTCTAGTCCCACGTCGTCAAGCCTTGCAACTTAGTTCCCTTCCTTCACCTATATATATGGCTTTACCCCATTTAGTTTTATTTTACTAAACATTAAGTATCTCCCATTTGTGTGAGAAACTTTTTGTGTGAGGACCTTTTTAGTAAGAACCTCCCTAGTTAAAATTTTTGGTGTCGAGGTCGTGGACGGACTGTGAACCTCATAATTTCGGATATGTCTTTTTTTTTTGTGTAATTATTTAATTTTCTGTATTAGTTTTAATTTTGTAGTTTTAATTTTTGTATGCTATTTAGTTTGTTAGTTGATATATTTTTGGTATATCTTTGTTAGTAATTAGTATTTTGGAATATTAAATTAGTATTTTTGTAACTTTAAAGTTTTGACATATAATAATAATAATAATAATAATAATAATAATAATAATAATAATAATAATAATATTTGTTTGTAAGAGAATTAAAAATGAAAATAATATTTTTTTAAATGTACTTATATGTATTTCAGAAAGAACAAGAATACTATTAGTTATTAATATATACGTTGCAATGATTAAAATATTTATGTATGTATAACTTTAGGTAGAATTTTATTTAGAACGGAAGGATTTCAGATTCGCCTAAAAGAAAGAAAATGCGTAAAACTTAATCAATTGATTAACTATTTATTTATCAATTCCTTTATTTTGTTTAATTAGTTCTGATGGAGGGAATTTAACGAGACAGTTTTGTAATATAATTTCGGGTATTATATTGCTTATTCCAGGTACGGATTTTGTACTTCTTCAGTGATATTCTTTTGATTTTAATTTGTTTGTTTTGTTCCTTATTAGAATTTGAATATTATTTCGATATATTGTTCATAGTCAAATACATATGATAGTTTTGTTTGATTTTATATATTCGCAACTTAACTTGTACTCTTTAGACTTATTAAGCATGTCTAGTATTTATTTTGATTCTGTAGAAACGTACATAGTAGTATATTTGGGAGACTTTGTGTCGATTTAGCATGTGCGTATTAGAACCCCTTTAGTGGCATTGTGTTGCATTCGTTGTCACAAGATATCTTTATTAGATTATACCATAAAGTATACTGAGCTATAACAACATGTGGGGGTACCACATGTGTGTCTCTGGGCACTAAGGCATGACACTTTCCGTGGCGGTGTGATCAGTCCACGACATCTCCATTTTGTGTTTCGGTGAACATTTGGTGTTTTGTTACGGGAGGCGTATGGGTCGGCCCTAGCATTTTGTCATGTTCTGTTATGTTCTGCGGTTTGGTGTTGTTTGTAGTGCCGAGCATACCTTTCCAATTTTGCTTACATTTGGATCTGCAGTCCAATGTATGTTTGTCTATGTGACAATATTTTGACTTGTCTTTGTGACAAAATATATTTCTGTTTTGTTCTGAGCTCGATATTAAATAAACACAACTATTCAATTCAGCCTTTTATGTTGTTCAGTAAATCAGTTCAGTTTAGTGGATCAGTTTCAGTTCAGTAGATCAATCCAGTTTAGTAGATTAGTTCAGTTTAATAGATTATGTTATTCAGTTCAATTTAGTAAGATTATGTTATTCAGTTCAGTTGATTTTGTTAATTTCAGTTTGGTTCAGTTGATTTTGTTATTCAATTTCAGTTCTTATTTCTGCACTCTTTATCCGTATTGGTCATTTGACTCATGTTGTGTTTTTCTTCCAACAGGTTTGTAAGGGGATTCAAGGGCAAGTGTGAAAAGTTTCTTTTTTGTTTTGATATTCTGTTTAAAGTTCGTTTGTGCGTAACCTCCATTAGACATAATTTTTTAATATAAATTTTAACAGTTAAAATATATTAGGAAAAGCCATTATGTTGATATGTATATTAACAAACCGCAATATTCATGAAAAAATAGAAAGGAAAAAGCCCACAAAAAATTAAGATAAAATTTTGGTGACCGAATGAGGAATTATATAAACATGAAGCCATCTATTTCATTATGATGTAGACATTTTTTTATTTTTATTTTTATCTAGAGGATCTTCTAATGCATTTATTGAACTGAGTTTTCTACTAGACTAATTATTAACTTAAACCCACAGCACCATTCAAAGGTTAACCTACTACCGCATAGTAATATAATAGATGACTAAAAGTCCGGAATTTCTCTTGCTTGATTATATTAATTATAGTATGTTTCACCTATTTTAATTGACCAAACAATTTATAATTATATTCGTGAAGAATTCTTCCTCTATAAATAGCACGCATGCATCATTTTATCCTTCACATCATATTTTACAACCAATTAATAAAAGATGAAACCCTCTTGGCTGCTTTCATTTTCTCTTGTTATTCTTTTTTCTACATTTTCAGGGGCAGCTTCAAATGATGAAAATACTGCCCAAGCTTTCATTCAATGCCTTTCCCGTTCTTCTAAAAACTCCAAATCCATTTCCGAAGTTATTTTTACCCCAAACAACTCTTCATACACATCCATTTTGCAAGCCAGAATCGATAACTTGTTGTTTGCAACACCGGCTACCCCGAAACCCCTAGTCATTGTTACTCCAGTGGATGAATCACAAGTACAAGCCGTGATTTATTGTGCTAAAAAAAGTGGAGTGCAAATTAGAATTCGAGGAGGAGGTCATGATTTCGAAGGTCAATCTTATCGAGCAACAGAGCCGTTTGTGTTGATCGATATGATTAATTTTCGTTTTGTTGATATCGATGTTAACAGTGAAACTGCATGGGTTGGAGTTGGTGCAACGCTTGGTGAGCTTTATTATAGAATTTCAGAGAAAAGTGGGTCCCTTGGGTTTCCTGCTGGTCTTTGGTCCACTGTTGGTGTTAGTGGATTCATTGGTGGAGGAGGGTATGGTATGATGAAAAGGAAATATGGCCTTGCTGGTGATAATACACTCGATGCCCGTTTGATCGATGTTAATGGAAAAATTCTTGATAGAAAAGCAATGGGTGAAGATCTCTTTTGGGCTATTAGAGGAGGTGGTGTTTCTAGCTTTGGACTTGTTCTTTCATGGAAAATAAAGTTAGTTTCTGTTCCGAAACTTGTGACTATATTTGGAGTTAGTAGAACTTTGGAACAAAATGGTTCCAAGCTTTTCGAAAAATGGCAATCTATTTCTCCCAACTTTGAAAGTCGAGATCTTGACGTTAGATGCATAGTAGACACTATACAGAGCAATTCAAGTACTCGTCAAGATAAGAAGACAGTAAGATTTGTATTCCAATCCTTGTTCCTTGGTCGGATAAATAGGTTGCTTCCAATCATGCAAAAAAGTTTTCCCGAGTTGGGTTTGGTTAGAGAAGATTGTACTGAACTCAGTTGGATCCGATCCGCACCCTTTTTCTCTAATTTCTCAATCGGTACGTCTCCTAAAATTTTGCTAAATAGGAGTGCTATTCCTAGAAATCCTTACAAAGGAAAATCGGGCTTTGTACAAATACCAATCTCTGTAGAAGGCCTAAATGGGGTATGGAACAGGATGCTAGAACTTCCAATACAAACGGTACTCATACAATACACACCATTTGGGGGAAGGATGAATGAGTTTTCAGAGTCGGCACTCCCCTTTCCACATAGACCTGGTGTTTTGTATATGATCAACATTGGAGTGACTCTTGATAATGATGTGACACAGCGACTTCAATGGATCAACGACTTATTTAGTTATTATGCTCCTTTCGTTACTAAGAATCCAAGAACTTCATATGTGAATTATCTGGATCTTGATCTAGGGCAAGGTAGCGCAACCTATGCAGAAGCAAGCATATGGGGGAAAAAGTACTTCAAGAATAATTTTGATAAATTGATCAAAGTAAAGTCCGTTGTTGATCCTAAAAACTTCTTTAGGCACGAGCAAAGTATCCCTCCTCTTCTTTAATCATCGACATTGCTTGTTTGTTTTTTCAATAAGTTTAATTTGCTCTCACTTGTTTAACATTTTAATTATAAATGCCTTCTTCATATGTTCTTTTATTGTATTTCTTCTAATAAATTAAACAAGTTGTTGATTGTATTGTATTTTCGTTACAAATGGAACTTATACGCTTCGTCCAAATGTATTCTACTTGTTTTGTACACCTTTATGTTCAAAGAAATAAATGTGTTTCATCTTTCATTTACTGTCAGCCTGAACTAATAGATGTTTTGTCTCTTAGGGCAACAAAACAGATTAGTGGTGAATAGTCTTTTAACTTTTTTTTGTTAATAAATTTCCAAGTTAATAAGTTAGACTAGTTTATTGTAGTGATTAATCACCGAAAAAAAGCCCCTTAATGTTATTTTAGATAATATTTAAGTGGAAAAATATCCAACCTGATTTGAAAGCTTAAACCATAAGCTAAACAAGCTAGCAAGGATCAAAATAATGAAGTAAACTGCAGAAATGTAAATGAACAAGAATATTTTTAAGTGGTTTAGGGTAATCAAAATTTTCTAATTCACTGTTCTTCTCCGGTGAGAAGGAATAATATATACTCCAAAAGAAAAATCTGACAAAGAGAGATCAATTTTTAGGAAACTAAAACCTCAGGAGGATTCACATTTCCTTATGAAATAGGTTGATATAGCTGTAAAGTTTCATTGATGATCATATCAACTCTCTCAAGGTCTTTGCAATATTAATTGGAAGCTTCTGAATTTGGATAGCCTTTTGAGTTTTGTAGTTGAAATTCTTTTGTACTCGGCTCCACTTCACACGATTATTTTATTACTTGAGTTGTTTATAGTTACCTTGGCTCTTTCTTCGTTCTTTTTGTGATCGGTAAAAATAAATTCTATTAAAACCCAAAGTCATACAGATTGATGCAAATCCAAATGGTATGGATAGGGCAGCAAAGAATTGCCTAATATCATATATTTAAAGAAAGAAAATTTAACCATTTTATGACGAGTTAAATACACTTTAGTTACACCAAGTCCCACCTTCCTCACAATTCAGTCTTCAAACTAATTGGGCTTACACATTCGTTACATCAAGTACCTAATTTCACACAACGTAGCCCCAAAATTCAATTTCAAGCGAAAATTGGCTAGAAAACCCAATGTGAATGGCAAACCAGTCGGACCCTAATATGTTTATACGGTTTGACCATATTTTAATACGGTTGACTTATTTTTTTAAAAAAAGAACTAACTTAATAACGTATAATGTTTAACAAAAACTAAAATTTTAAAAATAAAAATTATACCAAATAATGTTTAACAAAAATAAAAATGCTAATTAATACCGTATATGTATCAAAATAAACTATCACATTTAAATTTTAAACTTTTATAAATTAAAAAGAATGTTGTCCGAATTAGATAATGATAATTTACGTGTAAGTATACACAATAAACAAGTAGTATAGTAGTAAGTAGAGTATCAATCTCACGAACAATTATTAATAATAATATTCAAGTACAAATTTTATATTAGCTCAATTTTATTTAAACAAATGAAATCAAATTAAAATTTTAATAATTCAAAACTAAAATTAAATTACTAATCAAAAATTGACAATATCAGGCTAAAAGACTAAGAAATTAAATTCACTCTCTTGACAATTATTTAATCAGCACAATTCATTAACTGGGAATTCATAAATATTTATTAAACATTTTTCAATAGTTTGATAAAAATAGTTATTCCAATTAATCTACTATATTCCTATGTAAAATAATTAAGAACATATGCATTAACTTTAACTTCTCAAAATAGTTACATGCAGCGTATAAGTATATTCCTATACTATACACAATACATGCTATCATGTTCAGATCAAACCCTAGATTTCATCTTCCAAATCCATCTACTAAATCAAATAATTGTATGACCAAACAATCATACATTAAGCATAAAATATGATAAATGAATCATAAAAATTAATAATAGAAAATTAGGGCGAATTAATTTATGCTCAACATCGGGTTCCATTGTAGTTTTAAAATAAAATTAGTTCATATTGGAATTGAAAAACATCATAATTATAATACCAAATAGCTTCTTTAAATTACAAAAATTAAAGGCAGAGAAGAGAAAATAAAATTTGTATAACAGCTCCAAATCTCCATGTTCCGCCTTTAATTTTTGCTCTCCTTCGCGTGCTTGAAAATATGATATTTCTCCTTTGCTTCAGCTCTGTCTAAGTTATTCCCCTACGATTTGGCCTTCGTTGTCATGTATTTATAGAGCTCTAATTTATCCAAACCATAATAGAATTTAGAATTAATTAAAAGCCTTCCTTTTAATTCATTAATAATATAATTAAAACACGCCAAGGGCATTGCTGAAAAATTCATAGTGGTGGGACCCACTGAATAAAAAAAACAAATCCAAAAGTCTGCCGCCCAGCTCACGCGATCACTCGCTATAGTCCAGCCACCCACGCGTAGCGCGGGGCTTTTTAATTTGCTGACCGACTGCGCATGGTGCGGATGCCTCTGAACCTTGCCAAATGTCAAATGACGTCGTATCCTCTTTGTGTCTGCTGCTGCCCCTAGCGCACCATGCGCGTCCAAGCTGCTGCTGATCCATGTTGCACCAAACGGCCCTGTTTTCTGATGCTGCCAGCTGCTGAACCGCGTGCCACGCACCCAAGCTGCCCTTAAGCTTCTAAAATTACGGATTTGCCCCCTTAGTGTACAGAAAATTACGATTTACCCCTTCCTTTCATCTTTCCTACAAAATTAAATAATAAAAATAAAATAAAATAAAATAAATATATAATAACATAAAATAATTGAAAACTCACAAATAATTAAGGCTACAAATATTCAATAAATAAGTATAAATCCTACTTATCAATAACCCCAAACTTAAATCTTTTTTTGCCCTCAAGCAAAACAAAACAAAAATGATTAATATTCTACAAACATACTGACACAAACGACTCAACATGAACAATGAATTAAGTTGAAATTCAACATGACCTCAAAGATATTTAAGTAATAACTCACAAAAAATTTACAAATAATGCAACTACTAAAATATAACATATTTATTAGTCTTACTTTACTCATGTCCCTTTGTGTGTGTGTGTGTGTGTGTGAATCCATATGTATCAAACTAATTAAAATTTAGATATGCCCATTCAATCAAATGCTAAATAAAATATATTTAATGCTTTATTCGCTAAATTTTAACACACCTCGAAGTTAATAGAGTCAAAATAAAAATTAGAAGATTAAAAGCATTATATATATATTTCCTTTTAAGTGAGTGCATCCAATGCTCCATCTTATCTCAACTTCATTCTTGACTTGTGCAATGTCTCATTTTATTAAACTTTTCAGAATTACCCATGTAACGAGCATTTAACTAATGGCTCCCAAAACAGTTGGCTTTAGGACACTGGGTGTAGAGACACCC
The DNA here is from genome assembly GCA_947179155.2 of Hedera helix. Taxonomy (NCBI): domain Eukaryota; kingdom Viridiplantae; phylum Streptophyta; class Magnoliopsida; order Apiales; family Araliaceae; genus Hedera; species Hedera helix. The sequence goes on from OX359280.1 coordinate 26,822,591, forward strand.
CCTAATGATCTATTAACTCGAGTAACAAATGCCACAATATATATTTTTTTCTTTTAAATCCCCCAATTATATTTTGCCTACCCTTACCCTTTGAAACATGATAAAACCAATTATGGAGACACCTAATAGCTTTCACAAGCCTTTAATTAGATAAACTTTCTCTAAGTTAAAACTAACTCAAAACTAATGGATTTGTGCTATAAATTTATAGGATCACTAGTAATGTAATAATCAACAAATAGCTTAGATTTAGATTAAGCAAAATCTATCAATTTTTTCACAAGTTATTAAATAAAAATCAAAATTTTATTATTGAACATAAAAAAAAATTCAATTTTTTTTCATTGTCCAAGTCACTCTTAAAAAGACAAAACACAATATACCTAAATCTACATGCATATTTAACAAATTCCTAAAAACACAATGCCATATACCAAAATGCATAACTTAATAAAACAAACCATAACTCGAAATTTTTTGACACACCCCCAAACTTAAAACAACATTGTCCTCAATGTATGAAATATAGGAAATTTAAAAGTAGAGGACTCCTTGAAGATAGATCAATCATCATCTTGTCTGCTAAGTCTGGAGAGTAGTCGGGGACATTGGAAGGTTAAGGCACTTGGATTGGACTTGCTTGGTATGAATAACCTAAAACAACACAATTGAACCAAATTATTAAAAACTTATTAAATAAAAAATAAAGAACCCAATACTAATTTAATCACTAAAAACTAAAACTAACTAATGTGAAATAAAATAAAATAAATAAACTTGGGTTGCCTCCCAATTAGCGCTTGTATTATAGTATTTAGCTTTATTACTCCCTGTTTCATTCCAGGTCGGCAAGGTTGATTTAGGTTCTTTGACGAACAACGTCGCCATCCCAATAATGCTTCAGATGTTGGTCACTCACTTTAAAAGTTTTTTTCTTGTTGGGCTCCTCAACCTTAACCGCTTTATGTGGGAATACTGTGGTAATGACGAATGGACCAAACCAACTTGATTTTAGTTTGCCAAGGAAAAACTTTAATCTGGAGTTGAAAAGGAGTACAATTTGACTTGGCTTGAACCTCAACTTTATGATCCGCTTGTCATGCCACCGTTTGGTCTTTTCTTTATATAGCTTGGCATTCTCATATGCTTGGAGATGAAATTCATCCATCTCATTAAGCTACAGAAGACGTTCTCACCAGCTACATACAAGTCAAAATTAAGTTTCTGGATAGCCCAATATGCGTTGTGCTCCAATTCGACTAACAGATGACAAGCTTTTCCAAATACTAGTTTGTACGGGGACATTCCTATCGGTGTTTTATAAGCAGTTCAATAAACCCACAAAGCATCATTGAGCTTATTCGACCAATCTTTTCTATTTGGATTAACAATCTCACTACAAAATATCTTGGCATTTGAGACAGAAAAATCCGTTTCAAATATGGCTGAATCTGTCTCAAAATTGATTTTGAGAAGGATTTTGTCCGTACAAAATCAAATCCACGTCAGTAAGTCGCGTCGCTAATTCTGTCTCTCTCAAAATCCGTTTAAAAAAAAATTTAGAAACAGAAAATGCCCTTCTCAAATCCGTCTAAAAAAATTAGAAAAAACCGTTTATATCCATCTCAATTTTGGTGGGAAACATTGGCGCCATTTTTTTTGGCACGCATAATTTGAGATGGAAATTGTCATCTCTGATCCATTTTTAAATAGTTTTGGCATAAAAAAATATATTTGAGATGCTACATTTCCGTTTTTAATCTGTCTCAAATGTTAGCAACGAAAAAAAATAATTTCAAATTCAGTCTCTAAATCCATCTCAAAATTAAAAATATCTTTTTTCACAAATTTTTATTTTTATAATTTTTTACTCCTAAACAATTTTAATACTTAAACTTGATAAAATAAAACATTATCAAAACACAATAATAGTATTTTAACTATCATTAATTATAAATCAATTATGTACGTTAAAATGTTAATATTCTATGAAATATTACAAACTAGTAGTTCAAATCAACTCTACAAAATCTAACATATACATCAAAATCTCCATTCTCACCAAAACTAACTAGCAACTAACACTGCATTTATCATTAACAAGCCACAGTTCATTATACAATTTTTGCACAGTTGACACATTAAGAGTAATCGGCTAAAAAATCCCTAGCAATCAGTTCCTGAGCAGGGGACTGTTGTGAGAAATCCTGTTGGATCCAAGAAAAAGAAGAGTGGGAAATGTGGAATAACTTAAAAACCCTTTACCAGTGTATCCAAGTGATTAAGTTTAAACTCAATTCATAATTAATAACTATAAAACAATTGATATTAATGGAATCTTTAAACTACAAGTCATGATTACCAGTGTCGAAGGCTGCAATGTCATTTAAGCATATATTTCATTTGTTTCAACATCTGCCTGAAATTTCACCAAGAACAAAAAGCATCAACTTTTTTTATGATCTACATGACATGAACAAACATATAACTATGATTAATAGAATATCTATATGCACTGTGACATTGTGGAGTTGGCAGATCAACTGTGCAGGCAGGTTTGGGTAATTGAAAACATTAAATAACGAATACACAATAATGGAAGGAAAAAAACCAGCCCCGTTAAGTTCAAACTTGCTCACTGTGACCCCCTGAGGGAAGTAAACCACACGACTACCAACTGTTGCTGAAAAATTGTGCACGACATCCAGTTAAAGTGACCCGGCAAAGAAAGAAGGAATTTGATGTAGAACCACCAATTATGATGACCAAAGGCAAACAGATTTACAATTAAAAATGGATAAAAAAAAGACAAAAGTATCTTGTAAAACTCAAGCATACCCTGGTAAAATTATTCCCATATTCGGGCAAAAAGAGCTACTACTTCCAGTAACCAAAGTTTTTGACATGGTTCATTCGAAAACTAAGCCGACTAATATCCAATATAAAGCTAGTTCAACTGTATAGAAAATTCTTAACCTTATATTTCCACCATCATCTATTATAGATCCCTAATAATAAGCAAAAAATTAAAAATTGATGCACAGGCAGTCAATTTTATAGCAGATCTGAATGCACCAATCTCCAATTACAGGATATTACTGTCATTACAATATTCCATTAAAATCAATGACCACTAACGTATAACTACCATTTCATTATCAGGAAACATATAAACTTTTATTAATGAGAAAGAATAACTAATTATGAATTATATGTTCATTGAACCATCATTTTGTAACGAGATAAATGAAACCAAATTCACCAGAATAGACATTCCTCTTCCTTAGTATTGCGAGAAGAATCCAGAACCTGTGAAACAATACAATCATGAAAGTAGTAACAATCAACCACATGACATGTATTATGCACACATTGTCCATGAGCAAGATAACCAAAACTTATTAATTGATCAAATCAAGTAAAGCCACCAGAACTTAGAGTTCCAAATATGGCAATAGCTGATCTCCTCTGTTGCATCCCCTTGACCAGTCTGCTAGGATCCCTCATATAAGAAGCAACTTGATCACTAACATTCTGCAGATGATTAAAAGAATCAGGTAAGTACCTTCACAACACTAGCTGCTAAAGGATATCAACTATGCCACTGAACAAACCAGATTAAATGCTTGTAATTTGCCTTTTATAGCTGCAGCTCCAGTTGTTAACTGTGTCTTCCTCCCCCATTTATCGATTGATTTGCCTCTAAAAGAAGCCATTATGTAACATGGGAGCATTAACAATCAACATCCACACACAATGTTCAACCAGTTTGTGTGTGTTGATTGGGGGGGGGGGGGGGGGGGGGGGGGGAGGGGGAAGCTGTGCACAAATTTCTTTCATATTGGCTTTAAGGTTTCCCTAAAGTCAGTAGCTAATTAGTTGTGAATTTTTCATAGCTTCTTCCCAAAATATCCTTAATGGTAATCAAGCTAATAAAAAATATTCATCGAAAGGGTACAGAAATAATGCAAATTAAAACAGACAGATTATAGAAAGAGAGAGAATCTAGAAAAACCCATCAAATTGCTAGAAGAGCAAAGGAAATTGTTTCATTACAACTAGACCTCTTGTAGTTCCAGTATGGAATCTGAGGTTTTCTTTGATGAGGTAATGAGGTCTGAATATGTTACACTGGTTTCGTTGTCAGATTCACATATTAAGGAAATAACCTCCATACCAGATGCCAGCAAGACTAATCCACCATATGACAGCAAGATTGCTTCTGCTCCATGATTTGAGGATTGTCGAATATTATGTATTCATTGCAAGATTGCTATTCCATGCATTACGGCAGTCTCTCGCATCTTTACTATCCCATGCATTACGGTAGTTCCTGTAATTACTCTAGGCATATGATCTGTAATTAGCACAGCAATCTGTAACAAATTGTATATAAATACATATCTCTACAGCAAAGGCACCGAGAGTTTTCCCATTCTAAAAGCTTATTCTTACATGGTATCACAGCCAAACCGTGACCTCAATTTTTTTTTTGATCCAATGGCCTCATCTCCTGCCACTCCTACAAACATCCATAGCCTGGTTACAGTAAAACTCACCAAAGACAACTATCTCCTTTGGAAAACGCAAATCGTCCCCTACTTACGTGGCCAGCATCTGTTTGGCTATGTTGATGGAACCTTCTCTGCCCCACTGCCAACCATAACCAACCCCGATGCAATCATATCCGACTCTGTTCCAACGGAAATTCCCAACCCAAAATTCAACTTTTGGTATGACCAAGACCAGGTTGTCCTCAGTATCTTAGTGTCCTCCCTGTCTGAGAGCATCTTGGCTCAGATGGTGGGTCTCTCAACTTCTAGAGAAGTTTGGGTTGCCCTTGAGAAAATGTTCACCTCCATCTCATTGGCTCAAGAGATCCAGACTCGCCAATTCTTGGCACTCACCAAGAAAGGAAATATGTCCATCTCTGACTATTTCCAGAAAATGAAGTCATATTCTGACACTCTTGCTTCCATCGGACAACCTCTACAACGTCATGAGTTCACTGCCTACCTTCTTAGAGGCCTCGACACATCCTACGACGCAATTGTCACTTCCATCTCAACTCAAGTCGACAAATTGACGTCTGAGGAGATGTTTAACCATCTTCTTAACTTTGAGTTACGCCTAGAGCAATAGCAAACTACTCTTAACGCGACAGTCGGATCGGCGAATATGGCTACCAAAATGATCAACGCACTCTTGGGGGAATATCACAACATAACCAGCGTTCATCTCAACCTCAACAAGCCTACAACTACTCCAATTCCAGAGGCAGAGGTCGTGGTGGCCGTGGGCAAGGAGGTCTACCTCAGAATACCTCATCTAACCCGAGACCACGCTGTCAAGTGTGTGGCAAAACTGGCCACACTGCCATACAATGTTACTATCGTTTCGATCATGTGTATCAAAGTACTCCTCCAAACATGACAGCATATCTGACCTCGCCCACAACAACTCTGGACACAAATTGGTACCCTGACACCGGCTCAACAAATCATCTGACAAGTAATTTACAAAACCTCAATTTACACTAGGAGCCATACAACGGAACTGATCAAATCCACGTCGGCGATGGGGAAGGTTTGCCTATCAAGAATGTTGGCTCTACCACTATATCCACTCCTACTCACTCTTTCCATTTATCTTATTTATTACATGTACCACAGATTAAGAAGAATTTAAACTCTGTGAGTCAATTTACGAGTGAAAATAATGTTTATATTGAGTTTCACCCATCTTTCTTTTTGGTGAAGGATGGCACCACAGGGAGAATTCTAATGCACAGAAAAACTAAGGATAGCCTCTACTCATTCCCACCGCCAGTGATAACTACTAGATTCCACCAATCCTATCTTTCTCAACACGTTCCTCTTGACGTCTGGCACCGTGAGTTGGGACATCCGTCTTATCAAACTGTTCGACATCTTGTTTCCAAGTTCTCTCTACCAATCTCATCCAATAAGACCACGGGTGTGTGTTTTGCATGTCAACAAGGAAAGAGTCATCGTCTTCCTTTTTCCGAGTCAAAGTATGTTTCTCATTCTCCTCTTAAATTAATTTTCTCTGATGTTTAGGGTCCCTCCCCTAGTATGTCAATAAATGGAAATAAATATTATGTATCTTTTGTTGATCATTTTAGTAAATTTACATGGCTTTTTCCCATTCCCAATAAATCAGATGTGCTGCAAATATTTTGTTCCTTCCAAAAACTTGTTGAACGCCAATTTGAATGCAAAATAAAAGTTGTACAAACAGATTGGGGAGGAGAGTATCGCTCCCTCCACAAATACTTTGACAATATTGGCATCCAACATCGAGTAACTTGTCCCCATAAATCACAACAAAACGGGTCCGTCGAAAGGAAACACCGTCACATAGTTGAAATGGGCCTTTCACTCTTGTCACATGGTAATGTTCCTTATATCTATTGGGATCATGCCTTTTTAATGGCAATTTATCCCATTAATCGTCTTCCAACTGCTCCACTTGGGATTTTCCCGTTTGAAAAAAATTATAAACATCCCCCCGATTTTTCACTAGTAAAAATTTTTGGTTGCGCTTGTTTTCCATATCTCTGTCCCTTCAATCAATAAAACTTCATTTTCACTCAAAGCATTATGTTTTCGTTGGTATTAGTAACATGTATCGTGGATACAAGTGCCTCGACCTCTCAAGTGGAAAAATCTTCATATCTGGACATGTTATATTTGATGAGACATCCTTCCCTTTTGCTAGCCAAACACCCACACTCACTACTAATCAGCCCACGTATAGCCCCACTGTTACTCTCCCATTTCCACTCAATTTCAATGACATAAATTCATCTCCTCCTACGTCGTCTTCCTCAGCCAACGACCTGCCTTCCATTGTCTCACCCATTAATACAACGCCATCATCCCCTCACAGGTCGTCCTCCTCAACAAATATTGATCCTCTCTCGGCGTCCTCTATTTCTGGCTCTCCATCTTCTTCCTCTGTTGTTCCCCAATACTTGACCACCATCCAATTGCCTATAAGAATTGCCGCTACTGCAGAACCTCTGGCACCCCATTCCCATTAGATGACCACACGGTCTTAGAACCATATTGTGAAACTAAAGAATTTCACTGACGGAACAGTTCGCTATTCTCTTCCGTAGTCCTTTTTTGTTCCAAGTGGTATCCCTGACTCACCCATGTATTACACAGAGGCCAACAAATACAATGAGTGGCGCAATGCAATGGATGAGGAATTCACAGCACTTATGAAGAATGGTACGTGGTCCTTAGTGCCATCACACCCGACAATGAACATAGTCGGTTCCAACTAGATTTTCAAATCCAAATACAAAGCCAACGACACTCTCGAACACCGCAAGGCACGACTAGTTGCCAAGGGCTACCATCAACAACCCGGAATTGATTTTGATGACACATTCAGCCCAGTGGTGAAGCCCACATCCATCGTGCTTGTTCTCAGCATTGCAGTTTCCCGACGTTGGCTAATCCATCAAATTGACATACAAAACGCATTTCTTCACGGGAATCTATCAGAGGAGGTATATATATGCATCAACCCATTGGCTATGTTCATCCAACTTTTCCCAATCATGTAAAACAAGCCCCACGGGCGTGGTATCATCGCCTGCATGAGCACCTTTAATCACTTGGCTTTGTTAATTCCAGTTTCGATACTTCACTCTTCACATTCCGCCAAGCCTCAGTTACTGTATTTGTGCTCGTCTACGTTGATGATATAATCATCACTGGCTCCACCTCACAAGCTATCTCTAAACTGATCTCTGCTCTTACCAGTGAATTCGCTGTTAAAGACCTGGGTGCTCTAAGTTATTTCTTGGGCATTGCAGCCCATCACGTGGCAGAGGGTTATTTTTATCTCAAAATCAATACATATATAACCTTCTCAGTCGCACCAAAATGTTTGATGCCAAGCTCGTCTCATCACCCATGTCTTCATCCCAAAAGCTTTCATTATTTTGGGTGCTCCGTACTATGATCCCTCTACCTACCGAAGCACAGTTGGAGCATTGCAATACTTGTCATTAACACGACCCAATATATCTTTCGCAATGAATAAAGTGTTCCAGTTCATGCACAAACCCACTGATGAACATTGGACAGCAGTGAAAAGGATATTACGGCACCTCAAGTTCTCTATTCATTTTGGATTACTTATCCGGCCTAGTTTGTCTACATAGCTGTCTATTTACTCCGACGCTGACTAGGCTGGCTGTCCCGATGATCAAAAATCAACTTCTTGATTTTGTATATTTTTTTGTGATAGTTTAATCTCATGGAGCTCCAAAAAGTAGCCAATTATGGCTCGATCAAGCACTAAAGCTTAGTACCGAGTAGTTGCTCATGCTACAACTGATTCCATTTGGCTCCAATCTCTATTACGTGAGCTTGGTATTTTTCTTCCACAACACCCCGTTCTATGGTGTGACAACATAGGGGCGACCTATCTCACAACAAATCCAGTATTTCATGCACAAACTAAACACATAGAGATCGACTATGTAGCGACCCCGAAACTCCATCATTTACTAATGGCAATTTCGTGTGCTAATATAAACATTTTACCTTTAAAACCATTCATTTGACCATAATACGGTCCATAAATCTGTTTATTTATCTTACCTTCATTACCTGCCTCAGAATCATAACCTTCGATTTTCTTGCGCTAGAACTCAGATCATATAAATTGAATTATGACCTAGTCTATTACATTTTCAAAATCATATATATATATATTATGATTCACATAATATAACCTGTGAATAATTTCACCATTAGTCTATCCACACATAATCCTGCTCACCTCATACCTGTTCGAGTTTATTACATATAAAACTCCGCTAATAATAATACATTAATCTTATCCTTTACATCCTCTCTCTGGATAATTTATATATACATGTACATTTATCTCTATGAATTTACAAATCATTCATTCTTTATTAACATCAAGATTCAACATTTAAAACCAAGCTGTACATAACTTGCATCTATACAAATTTCACATTCATCCATTGAATTTCTATATCGCACTTAAGGATATAATACATTTCTTCATGCTTATCCATACATTCACATTCTTTTACCTTTAGCTTAACCGGGATCTCCGACCTTCTCTTACTTTACCTGAAATTGTTAGTCATAATAAGGGTGAGCACAATGACTCAACAAGTCAATCAGATAACACCTTTCATGCTAGCAGTTTATATTCATGCATCATGCATCCTTTATTTTACAATGTTGTGCATAATAGTCTCGTATTGCATTTAACAGTTAATACATAGTTGCACGTAGTGCACATTTTAAATATTTTACTATCACATAGTTCACATAGAACAATTATTACATTTAAGTCTGAAAAACTTGTCTGATCTGCATTTATTTACTTACCCTTTACAATTCTTTAATCACCTGTCATAACCTTCTTGTCGGTTTGCTATTCCAAGCTTTATCTGTAAACATATAACCTATATATCATTATAGGATCATAAAAATTTACATAATTCCTTTTACTTAAACCATAAATATTAGACTATTAGTCTCTATTCATTTCACTTTTGATGTATTATACCCTACATAGGTTTATAATACATCCTAACTCGTTCTCAACCTTTTTCATAAATCATATCATGCTTTGACTTGGCTTTAGGCATGTTATTTATGCCATTCATTAGTTCATTAAACCTTATCACCCTACACATTGGCCATTTTTTTTTATCTATCTAGGGTTTTACATAGCTTATCTTTACCATTCCCCGTCAAAACGTCACATTTCGGACACTTTAAAAAAAAATTGGGCACTGTTCACTGTGCCCCAGCACAGAACATTTCGCTGGGGGCGAGATGTTTTCAGCCACACCGGGCCCTACGAGCTCTAAGCTAGCTAGCCGCGAAAAACTCTCAGCCATGAACAAAAACTTTTGATTTTTGCTACTACTTTGCTGATTTTTAACTCATTCATCATATATCCAATTAAGTCCAAATTTGGAACAGGACTAGGTAGTAAGCTACCTAGTATTTTACAAAAAATTTACTTGCCTCATTTGACTTCTAAAAATCATTCCAACACTAGCCCGTAAAGGGGCATTTCAAACTCGTTTTCAACATAAAAATCAAAATTTACCAACTTTGTGATTTTTGGCTATTTGCTTTAAAACTTCATTCCAACTCTTGAAAAAGTTCATGTATGTCATATATTAGGAATAACCCGTGCTTAAAGGCACGGTGCAATTAATACAACAATTGAGTACTGTATCCAATATTTTTAGATTGAAAAATTTAAAACTGTTGTGGACTCTTAGTTCCATAATAGAATTGAGAGTCTAACCATTAATAAAAAAAATTTTGATACTCAATCTAGTCATAGTTTCTTTTTTAGGCAAATATTAGTGTGCTGCTCATTTCTAACTTAAAATTAGTTTTTGGCATATTTGAGCAATTAATTAATTGACAATAACGGGCTCAAATTTGTGTAATATAGTGTTTTCGGCTATTCCGCACTTTTCTTTTATTGACAAAACAGAATGAGAAGTTTGACAGCATTTATTTACCTCCAATATCTTTAATCAACGATTAATATGATTCATGAACAATATTGTTTTTTAAAATGTAGTACTGCAAGCCATTTGGTGGGATCCAATGAGGAAATTTTTTTTTTAGAAATTCAAAAGAAAGACTTTTGCATATATACCCAAGAGTATAAAATGAGTCATCTAAGTACAAATAAAAAAGTATTGTCATAACGCCAACTAAATCGCATCACCATAACATTTTTTCTTGAAATTGGACAAAAGATTCTTATACTATGAGTCAACGCTTACTACAATAGTTGCTCTCAATATAGCTCGCAAAAACACCAAAGAGATGACACGTAATTGCCCGTGCTTAAAGGTACGATGTAGATCAAAATTTCAAAAATAATCTATTATCTAAAGATTCTTTGCAACCTAAAATAACTTACAAATCAATTAGAATGAATTTGAACCATCCCTGTGATTTCCCGCCCACATCAATTTGCATGTGGAAACATAACGACCGCAATACCCGAAAAACAGGAAAAATGCATCAATGCTAAAAGGGTGACCCATGTTGTTTACGCGCAATTTTTATTTATTTTTATAATAATAATAATAATAATAATAATAATAATAATAATAATAATAATAACTAATTATTATTATTATTATTATTATAATTATTATTGTTATTATTATTATTACTATATTATTATTATAATTATAGTTTAGTGATGAATTTGATTTGGGCGAAAAATGTGAGTGGATAGATTTTTTTTTAAAAGATGTTGAATTTGGGGGGGGGGGGGGGGGGGGGATGAGAGATAGATTAGTGTTCGTTGGATGTTGAAGCCTAAATTGATTTGAGATCGTTGGATATTAAAGCCTTGGGATTTGAGCCGCTCTATTTTATATTATAGATGACATGTCTAGATTTTTAAAACAATTTAACTTTGTACGAGGCGAGATTTGTTTATAAAAATTCATTTTGAGTCGAAACGATCGATTTCGATCTCTCGAATTGCCTTTTCATTCAATTTTCCATATGTTGATTTCCAAATCAACCTAAACACATGTAATAACATAAAACTAAGTAGTTTTACTTCATTTCACATTTAATTCCTCAAAATTGCCAAAAATAACCTATAAGTTAGATTTTCATTAACTTTTACAAACTTTTAAATTTTAAAACTTAAACTCAACTTGACATCTTAAACCCAATGCACCACATAGGCTACTACATACACATTTAACAATTTTGTAAGTCCATATTACTTATATATGCATATTCTAATGCACTTTACAAATTATGATTTGGTCTACATGCAAATCATAGCCTAATATTGTATTCATTCCTAAACAAATCTTGTTTTCAAACTATTTGTGAACCTTTGATACCTTCTAACATGATAATACACATGCTTCATACATGATCAACCTTTCAAACAAAGTTTTCATCAATTCTAACAACATATAACACATGATCATCCAATAAATCATAGTTTTTAGCTTGAATTCAAACATGAATAGTGCACCGCCTTTGTAACATAATTTTTAAGCCTAGGGTTTCATCATAAACCAAACATATAACACATAAACTCATATAAATCTTACTTCTAACCATGAATACTTGATTGGCTTCACATATTATTAAATTTAAGTACATAACATCAAGTTTTAACACAAAAATATCTTTATACCTTATATAAGCTCTTCCCTTTCTTGCTACAAGGCTTGCTCATGAAAGATACTCCACTTTGATGGCTACTTCCTTCACTCTTGATCAATTCCTCTTGAAATCTTGCAAGCTTTAGCAAACCCTAGCTCCCTTTCTCTTCTTCTCTTATGAACTCCTTGCTAGCCACTTGGAGTATGAAATGAATGAACATAAGCTCGATTCTTGTAAATTATATACATATATATGTTGTATATAATTTCTTCAGCATTTAACTCATCCTAGTTAAGCTTTACTGTTGCTTGGTTAAGGTCATTTAAGTCATTTCATTTCAACTAGTAATGGCAAAATGGATATTGAGACATTCTAGGACACAAAGGTCATTTTCCAACTTGTCTAGCGCACTTTAGTCATTAGCAACAAAATCTAGAGAACTTAATTATCTTAAATTCCCATTAATTCCTTCTTGCTTATTTCAATCCAATTCAAGTCCTTTTTTATCCAAACTTGTTTCATCATGCTTGAATTTTATTCCTCAATTAAATACTCCATAACTTGCTTGTCCCATAACACTTATCACACTTTAAACATTGATTTTCATTAATTAATTCTAATAATCATAATATCTTCCAATTTGCATACTATTATATCTACAAACCTTTTCGGTTTCACATTTCACAATTTCACTTCCCGGCATCTCAATATAGTCGAATTGCTCAATTGTCCATAAATTGCTTCCTCGAAAAGTAAACCTTACTCGGATTACTAAAATCTATTCATTTAATCATATAACTCATAATACCTTCATTACGACTTTACGTCCTTTCACTTATTTACTTAACATACATAATGCCAATTCAAACCATACCTGTATATTACTTTCTTTCTACTCATTCTCGGGGTATTACATCATGTATTTTCACATCGTATACATGATTATCTTATTCCAATCAATAAATATCAATTTCTTAATAACTTCAAAACATTCAAAGATCATTAACTTTATTATTCCTTTAATCCCTAATATACCAAATAGGTTAAACTGTTCCTTCTTTTCTATGCATAGTCATGCCTTACCTTGCCATTCTCATACCCTCGTCTCTCCAGACCTATTCATTAAATTTGCTGTTAATATTCATAATTTAAACATCGATTTTATTATGCTTTCCTCATTTTCTTTATTTTCAATTTTTCTTTCTTTATCAGATCAAATATATATATATATATATATATATATATATATATATATATATATATATATACACATATTCATACATTTAAGCTATTACCTGTTGACATATCATAGCGTCTTACACTGATTCCTCTCAAATCACCTTATTGTAGGTATTACAGTCTATCGTTTGTCTTTAATCCATTCTATCACTTTTTAATCTATAAAATTTAAATATGTTATAATTTCATCATCCACTACATCACTAAAGCACTTCAAATTGATAACTGATCCTTTTACGTTTTATAGACCTTTATTTACATCAAGAGTCCTTCATTACCAATTCAACCACATAGGTCATCTTTAACACATTGATTAAATAATAAATATATTTAATCACTCTTACTACTTTTCTGTCATTCATAACTAGGTTTTAACTGCTAACCTTTACTTAATTAACCATGATTCTTATTTAAAAATCTTGTTAAAATCTAGGATGTCACAGACTATCACTTCGTTCGTGAGAGAGTCCAGCAAAAATCATTAGAGGTTCAATTTATTTCAAGCAAAGAGCAATTAGCCGATGGTTTCACTAAAACATTAGTCTATGTCCAATTTTCACATCTCTGGTCCAAGCTCAACGTGCAACCTTCCCCGATGAGCTTGCAGGGGCGTATTAAGGAAATAACCTCCATACCAGATGCCAGCAAGACTAATCCACCATATGACAGGAAGATTGCTTTTGCTCCATGATTTGAGGATTGTCGAATATTATGTATTCATTGCAAGATTGTTATTCCATGCATTATGGCAGTCTCCCGCATCTTTGTTATCCCATGCATTACGGTACTTCCTATAATTACTCTAGGGCATATGATCTGTAATTAGCACAACAACCTGTAACAAATTGTATATAAATACATATCCTCTCTACGGCAAAGGCACCGAGAGTTTTCCCATTCTAAAAGCTTATTCTTACAATGAGGATATAATTGGTTCCTGTAAACAAATCATCCTAATTTAGCTTTAATGTTCCAACATTATAAATGTATGCATATCTTCACAAACGCAGTTGTCGTAAGGTAAACATGCTTATTATAACACAAAGTGAACCTGTGGGAGTCTATTTGAACTAGAGAATGCTTTCTGCAGCAAAAATAGTACTCAAGAGTCTTGTCCCATAGAGCCTTCAAAACACATAAAGCAAACAATTAAATAAAGAAAGAAGACGAGAATCAATGAATCATACAAATGATCTAGCAAAAATAATAAACATAACAAACTTATACTAAGAGTAACAAACATCTGTGATTTATTCAGATGGTTTTTTTTATAACTACTTTTGATGGCTGTGAAAGTCAAATTATGTATAACCCATGGTCAATTAGCTTGGTGGGTGTGTATAGGAATACTAAAATCAGCATGCACATATATGTTAAATAATGATTTGATAGTTTGTAATTTAACATAACATCATCCTAAGCAAGACAAATTGGCATTAGGTTACATTTGCAGTACACAAATTTATTGGAATTAGTACGTTGAGTTGGATAAATTCTAAATGAAGTGAAGAAAAATAAATTCGCCAAAAAAAAAAAAACGATAGAGTTGGATAAAACTATCCAATGCATACCAAACATATGATATTCCAAGGAAAAAAATTTCACTAATCACTTCATATATTCCTAGCAGTTTGACCAAGAAAAGGTTGTTGAAGTCCTTATTGTTCCATGACAAAAGGGATTTTTAAACTACCTAATCATTCCCACAATGTCTGTAATAACATCATGTAAGTTAAGACATGCTACTTCAACTCTTCTCCCAATTCCCATGGATAAGCTATTGTCAAGACATTAATATTCTCTTAAAATATATATGTTATGCATGTATGGAGATATTTTTATCATGTATGTTTAGACATGCTAATTGGAGTTTCTATGCATACATGGAGATTCTTTTTATCATCAAATATAAATATAGGCTAAAATAAAGTAGTAAACTTTTCAATGGTTCTTTGCTCTGTGTGTGTGTGTATAAATGAAAGAAAAATGGACCTTTACGAGTAAAGTCGTGCTTAAAAAAAATCGGAGTTTGTGTTATTTTCATGTATGTCCCAAAAGAAAAATAAAGCTATTCAAAGACTGAATTAAAATATTTTTGTTTTGCTGACGAGAAGAAAATATGACAGTAAAGAAGGCTTGAACTAAGGGGATGGTGGCTAGAGTTTGTCTAAAGGATTTCATATATATTAGAAGAGAGTACATGCAATCAGTTCACCATTTCATAGACCAACCTTCTCCAAAATTTCTCTTATGGAACGATGGGCAGTTGTCACATAAAGATTCTGAGGGGGAAGGAAAGGACATATAAGGCAAAAACACCAATCAGAGAACAATAGGGTCAATGGGGGGGGGGGGGGGGTGGCAATAAGAAAAATTGTTAGAATACAAAAACAAAATAAACAAATATTTAAATCGCTTCCTGAATACCCATCAGTAATACTAGCTATTGCTTCAAGATGAACACTGGTAACTCCTAAAATTTTCTCCCTATTTGTGGCATCTGGGAGGTTTAGCATCAACCTGTGTTAAGTAACATAATAATTATAAATGCCACTGGGTTTCCACTAGCCATATGTACTGAAAGAGTAAACTAAAAATATAAAACCTTTGGGGAAGCCTCCGCACAACAGCCTCGTCAAGGTCAAAAGGCCTATGAGTGGTTCTACACTTACCCTCAAATTTGACCCATAAGTCTTACCTTCATATAAGACAAAGAAGTATGGTCCCACTTTATTTGCAAAATACAAATAAAGTGGGACCATACTCTTTCGTCTTTTTTGCGGGTAGAGCTAGCGGACAAATTTTGAGGGTAAGTCTAAAATTTTCCAAGGCCTATTGGTTGCAACAAGTACCAGTACGCATTCCTTATCCTTAATACGTAAACCATCCCAGTTTACCATGAACTCATTCTTCATTTTACGCATTGCTTCATTTTCTCTAGAATTTTCACGCCTTCCTAACATGTTGTCAAGCTGTAAAAGAATACTTTAGTAGATTACGTGGAACGAAAAGAAAGTATCTTTTTGTGGTGCTAGGAAGGGAAAGGTGAAGATTAGGGAAATAAGGGAAAAAGAAAAATAACAAAATGACATAAACATTGAATTGGAAATGGAAAAATGGGATTAACAAAGACCAACTGACATAAACAGATTGAAAACAATTACTGTAATAGAAAGAACAGTAAATAAAATTACTCGTACAAAAGAATTTGAGAATAACCACATATCAAACTATTGAAGTCCATGTACAGGGATGATTTTACCTACCTCATAAACAAAAATAATATATACTAGGACAAATTTTGCTGAACAGACTGAAAACATCTTTGACATACTTCTCTCCCTCACCAAACCACTATAAGAAATAGAGAGGTGTCAAACATTTTGAAATAAGAAGCTCCAGTAGAAAATCAATGAAGTCATCAGTCAGTTAAAATATATACTTTTGAAGTAATGCTTGACATGGATATGTTGATGAAGTTTGCACCAGCCTTAGTTGCAACAGCTTTTGCAAGCATAGTTTTACCAGTACCAGGAGGTCCAAAAAGTAATGTTCGCATTAGTTGTCAAAATCGTAATACGCAATACGATATGAAGACAATTAATAGAAAAGCGAAGCAAGTATAGTTTTACCTGTAACACCCCGAACTCACTATATGTCCAGAGTGTCACACCCCACAAGTCCGAAGGCCCGCAAGGTAACAATATCAATAGCACAACCCAAACGAAAAAAAATTAATGAAACTAACTTGAAACCGAACAGTCTTTCATTACCAAAATTACACAAAGGTTCAATAACTAAATACCAAAAACATAACTTTGGAGACATAGCTCCATTAAACAAAAGTCTTATCAAAATACTAATAAACGTCTTAAATAAAAAAGAACTTCAGCCATCTATAAAAGTATCCACAGTGCTCGGCTCTTAACAAGGTATCCTATAAAAATAAATGTAAGGGTGAGCGGTAAAGCTCAACAAGTGACAATCTTTTACTATTTAGGTGGATCAAATATAGTTTGCAAAATACTTTTTCGAAATAACTTTTTTGTTCAATAACAATAGTAAACATAAATGTTGAAAATAATATTTTCTTGTTCGATAATAACAGTCGATATATACGTTAAAAACCAAAATCAATAATCATAAAACATAATTCAAAAACAATTTCAATATGTTCAATAAACAATTTCAATATGTTCAATATATTTGATGTATCTTTTAATCCACAGCCCTTGCGACTAAGGTTACAGCAGCTCTGTAACATGGCCCTTATGTTCGATAATGTCAATGATACGCCCCCTACCAAGGTATCTTATCATGCACGTGCCCCGAAGAGCACTCCCCCGAATAGTATCTAAAGGTGTGCGCCTTATTAGGTCATAAATTGTTCCGGAACTAACGTAAACACTAACGGATTCTATACATAGTCGGACTGAGGTTTGTAAAAACAATTTCTCAAAATTTTCGATATTCAAACTATACTTCTTTCACTGTTCAAAGTCACATAATATTATTTTCTGAATTAAAATTCTATTTTGATCCTTAATCCGTGTAACGCCCCAAAAATTCGCGTGCTGGCCACGCCGGATCCTGCTCGTTAGACGTATAACCTTGTACAAAAATCCACAATATACCTCAATAATATCATTGTTGAAACTAGTTTATTTTAAAACTATTACAATCTCATTCACAATCTACAACTATACTGTATTTATTTAAAACAGAGTTTATTCAAGACTATATCATGATCCTCTCTCAGAATCGAAATCTTTACTTAATGACATCTCAGACCGAATATAATTTGATCTAGTCTATTACGAAAATATGAGTACAATAAACTCACTAAATACCATATTCAAATTTTTTGTTTATTAATACAAATCTTCCTTTGTACAACTGGGTATGATAATATATCACACATCTGCTCCAAAACGCAAGTTATACTAACTATTCAAGTTTTCTAACTTTGATTTACACAAACAAACTACCTTAACAGGGTTATTGCAATAACTTCTAACTCTCCCTACGCAGAGATTTCATTACCATGTCTAATACCATTCGCACATGTCTGACATTCTCGTCTCAATCTGTCTCTATCGACATCGTTTAAATTTCTCGAGCTTCAATTGAAAAATGTTGTTTAAGCAAAAGTGAGCATGACAGCTTAGCAAGTCTAACAGATAGCATATAACACATAGTTCATGTTTATATATGTTTCTCATACTTCATGTATTACATTATATGAATGCATCATGCTTCTCATGTTTTGCATTTATTTATGCAACATACTGATCATGCATTAGAATGAATACATGGCATACAGTTCAACTTATTCAATTAATTCAGGCTTTCTATCATATAGAATCAACACACATCATATGGTTTCACAAAAGCATATTTAATTCAAATTCTCACATGCTTCAACTGCACACACAACAGTTATACACATAGCAACAATATCTGAAAAACTTACCTGGACTGCATAACCATCTTACGCCAACCTTTTTCGTTTCTTGCACGACCTACACGATATGTGAGATCAACACTGCACAATATTAGTCAAGGTTTGACTCAATACTTAAATCTTATTTTTAAGATATCTACTTCCTTTTATCATCCCATTCATTCAATATGGTTGATTTATTATTCTAGTATCTCGTGGACTCGTTACAATATTTTGATTTAACTCCGTAAACCTTTGGTACTTAACTTTATACCCCCCAACATTCATTAATGTCACAACAGTAACACTTGAACTTTATATTTGTTTAGGTTGACCCACTACTTAGTTGCTACCGGACCATAATCTCGGTTTAACTTAATCACATAATTAACTCAATTTCATTTGATTACTATTTAATATAGTAATCAACTAATTACCTTTAGTTATTATTTAATAATAACTAATTATATTTACTCATTATTTAATATTTACATATGTTATTTATCTAGCAATGAAATGATCACATAACAAATAATTTAACGTACTATCATTAACCCTGTAAAACTATTATTTGATTTTAAGTTAATGACTTAATTAATTTATAGCAATTTTCTTAAGTGAAAACACTTATTAAACTATTAAACAATTTATTATAATTGTTTAATTAGTGAGTTAATGACATTACATTTATTTCATTAAATCAAACTTCCTTTAATCACTAGTTACTATTAATTAAATAGTAAATATTAAATACCTTTAGTTATTACTTAATCAAAAATAATAACTAATTAGGTTTATTTATTACTTCAAGTAAATCAAATAGCAAATAATTAAATTAGTAAGACATTAAATATCTTTAGTTATTATTAAATCAAAAAAAATAATAACTAATTAGGTTTATTTATTATTTAAAGTTAATCGAATAATAAATAATTAAATTATCAATCTTATTTATCTTTAATTATTCTTTAATATTAATTAAATAATAATTAATTAATTTATTATCCTTATTTATTATTTAATATTAATTAATAAATAAATAATTAATTTAATCATAAATTAAACTTACTAGATTAATATTTAAAATATTTAAATATTAATCCCAACAATTTATTATATTTGGAAATATAATACTAAATACCCAAATATCAATTTGTATTTTTACTATTTTTTTTTATAAGTTTTTTTCCCTCACATAATTCCATAAATCTTGGATTCTCATTTCTCACCATCGTTCACTTTAATCCCAGCTTTCATTCCTAGTCATGAAGATTCATACATAAAGCAATCCATTTAGTTAATGAAACATAGCAATTTTTTTAGCAAAACTACACTCATTCTCCCGGACATGAACTAGAATATGCATGTATAAATATGACATATATACATGAACCACGTGCACCCCTATTTCGGGTGGCTAGGATATATATATATACTAGGGATAACCCGTGCCTGAAGGCACGGCGAACGAAAAATTAGATTAAAATTCAAAAAGTAATACATAACCTAAAGAATCTTTGCAATAACTAATACATACACAATTATATCCAACCACCAAGACATCAAGCTAGTTGCAACTAATTTCAAAAAAATTCGACAGAGTTTCCTTTAAAAATAGATATCCAGAAAAATATAAACCTATGTACAAAACGTACAATCATCAATAAAGTATTCAAATCACCAAACCAACCATCATTCACTGTGTATAGGTTAATCATAACCATTTATAATTAGTTAACTTTACAAAAGACGGAACACAAAAAATCTACATACAAATTACGGAGTATGATTGATGAAAACTTATAATAAGAGTGGAAATATATCACATGCCAAAAGTTACTTCAACAACGCAGACGAATTAACATAATTTCACTGTGTGCTACTGTTGCATTCCGTCTCATCCGACCATTGAAACTACGTAATTCTGCATAGCAAAAACTAATATACAATTTAGTTTATTTAATGCAAACCTTAACATTATACCTTGTTTTGCAATTAATAAGTTGCAATAACTGAATATTAATCCTTATTACCAAACAGCAATTAGATAAGACGGTTAAAGAAGCTCATGTATAGGTTGTTCCTCGGCTTTATCAGTTGTTTTATCTTTCCAAGCGAGAATAGTTTAATCTGTTTGATTTTGATTTAGAGATTCAAAATTTTTAAATTTAAGTACAAACATGATCACCATAATTAACCAAATACATTTATATTCCCAAACTACGTTAAAGCGCATCACCCAAAAATTAACCATTGGCCATGAACTTACGTTGGATGATATAAAGATAAGATCATTGATAACTATTCCATCAGTTACAAAGGTTCACAAGCAAGAGGAGAATTAATAACATAAAAAAGAAATATCAAGTAACCCAATACACAGACAACATGATCACTAACTCCACGAATAAAAAAAAAAAGGAAAAATGATTTAGAAATTTTGTAAATTACATCCAACTTTGATTGACACAGTATATAATTTATAATTGCAATCAAATATCAAATAAGAACGTCCAACAAAGAAACATAAACATAAGCTTCAGATATTTGCGGAATGATTGGCTACTGAGAGTAATAATTATAATAAAAGAATACATACAAGTAAAGAGTTCCCTGATTCAGGACCATAATACAATATTTCCTATAAAGAATATATAAATATACTTAATATATTTCATAATGAAACTTGTGTTCAGAGTTACAAAATTTCCATTTCCATAGAACTGAGATCTTATATAAAAACTACAATTTTTCCCTAGGCTTAAAAGGAAAGAAAGCTAAATTATACAAGTGACACTAACGGACAGTCACGTCTTAATTGTAATCTCTAGGGACTCTGAGCAAGGCTATCTATACATGTGGTAACAACAGTAAAAAGAAATATAAAGCTCCACGTAGACACTTCTCCATAGATGAGTACAGTAATTAATTAGATAGATGATTACCATAGATGGATGGACGTAATGACTACACACGTCATTTTGTATCTCATTTTTTAGTCACCAAACTTAAAAACTCTAGCAAATTTTTTATTTTATTTATATTTTCACTGTTTGATTGACAAAATGAAAAATGTGATAAAAAAAATAAATTGTAGAGGCTTTGACGTTAATAAACTTGTCGACAGAACTCAACAATTTTTTCTTTCATGTTCTTTTCAAGGTTCAAACTTTAGAGCGTGAGAGTGACTACCACTATGAAATGGGAAAACGCAGGCAATTTTCAAGAAATGTTCTTAGTTAATGAAATTCTTTTGCTTTAGTTAAAAAAAAAATTATTTTATCAACATAATTATTATTCTAACATTATAATAGGAAATTAGGGAATAGGAAAGGAAGCACCAAAGGGTTCATGATTGGGATCTCTACGAAAATGAAGGGTCATAATTTACCGAGAACATACTTCAATCTACAAGGTGACCATGGAAATTTCATAATTCTATGAAGCATCATTAACATGTAAATCAATTAATAAAGTAAAAAATATGCAGGAAATGACCAGCACTCACATATACCGAAACCACCAACTCATTGAATCTATCAACTCATCATTAACATGTAAATCAATTAATAAAGTAAAAAATATGTAGGAAATGACCAGCACTCACATATACTGAAACCACCAACTCATTGAATCTATCAACTGCTTTCAAAAACCTGGAAAATTTGGTAGCGAAAGATTACTATATTTCAAATCCACCAGAAAACAAAACAATATTTCACAATGCTAAAGAATCAATTTAAGTCCCACGAAAGGTATAAGTTCAATAATCAGTCTACTGCAAACTTGTTCTCCAAGTTCTCAAAGAACTCAATTTCATAGCAATTAGATTGTCACCAATATATTGAGCAATTGCTTGAAGGCTGAAGCACTTACACCGGTAGAGCTGATGGAGATAAAGTTTTCATATATAAATTAAAAAGTATCTGGTAAATAATTTTCAAAAGCACTTTATCTGAAAAAGTTTGGTAAGTTTTTAAGTTTAAATGTAAACACGGTTTTAAAAGCACTGCTTTCTCCAAAGTGTTTCTTTACAGCCAAAACCTCTACATTTGAAAACACTTTTTATATGTTACTTCTAATTCTCAAATTAGAAGTATTTTTAGCCTAGGATACTGCTCCGGCCAACTAAAACTCCTGGCATGGGCTGTAATTTTTGTCACCAAAAAAATTAAAAAATTTCCATTTTGATGTAGGCACTCACCTTCCCAATCATCAAAATCACGCACAGAAAGAGAATACATTATTTCCAATAAGAGATAATCAGAATACATTATTGCATTATTTCCAATAAGAGATAATCTGAACAAATAAACCGAATAAAGAACACATAAATTTTACCAATTTGACCAACACAAAAACATGATTCCATTTCCGCAATTATTAAACCAAACAAATTAGTAAACCATGTACACCCAATTCTCCACAACTCATATAAATACCCACTTTTCATTAGTAAAGTAAACCTCTTATTCAGACAAGATAGTGAAGGATAATCAGATCTAACAGGTCCCATAAATCAACAATTT
The DNA here is from genome assembly GCA_947179155.2 of Hedera helix. Classification (NCBI taxonomy): domain Eukaryota; kingdom Viridiplantae; phylum Streptophyta; class Magnoliopsida; order Apiales; family Araliaceae; genus Hedera; species Hedera helix. Next base: position 26,846,008 of record OX359280.1, read on the forward strand.
AAAGATTCAAAGATTCAAACAAAGATTCAAACATTCCAACAGGTATTAAAGTATCGGTAAAAATTAAAAAAATTAGGACAATGATTCGGATCTCACCGGAGAAACCGACGTACTCCGGCTCGGAGGTTCAGAGTTTAAGATGAACACCAATACGTGATTCCATTGCTGGTGGATTAGAGAGAATCAACTTCAGAGAGAGATGGACCAAGGCTGATATTGAGAGGTGAGAAGACGATGGACCAAGACTGAGAAGACGATGGGAGACAGAAAAGAAATGGAATGGAACGGGTAAGGGGGAAATAGAGAATCTGTTTGAGCTCTGGTCTAGGAGAGGAGTAGGAGATTAGATAGGTGGAGTTAATCAGAGCCGTTCTTTATTGAAGCTTTTAATAATTTGAGACCATTGGATGCGACCCGCTCTGTTTTATATAATAGATGCGTACCTTCCTTGGTCATTAAATATTCCAAAATTCCATTTCCAATTGCTAGCTTATAAACACATACACGTACTCACTTATATATATATATATATATATATATATATATATATATATATATATATATATATATATATATATATATATATATATATGTAAGGATATCAGTAGATATCGGGTTTGGAAAAACATCCTTTATTCCTTCATTATTTTGTAAATTAAATTCACACGTAACATTGGCATTATCAACCATATTAAGCCATTCAAAACCCACATTTTAGGATTTGAAAATTTAGTCCCTATGAACCCATTTTGAAAACAAAGTTTAACAAAATAATTTTCTGTCAAGCATTTTATTGAACATCAACAGGGCATCAAATAGAATCATCATATTACTGCTAGTCTTAACATATATCATCAAACAGATTTTAGCCACAACCAACCGTAACACTTCTAGGATCATGTATGATCCTTAAATCAACAATTAACTCCCACAACAACCCACATACTTATAAATAAAAAGTTTGAGATATGAAAGAGTTTTAACCTTTGAATGTTAAGCTATTTCTAGGTTGGTGCTAATAGAGTTTGACTGAGCTCTTCTTCTTCTCTGCTACCACCGATTGCTTCTTCTCTTTTTCTTACCAGCTGGGTTCTCACTCCTCCTCCTTGAAAGTTCTCTAGCTTAACTTTTAAAAAAATGTTTAGCTTTAATGAATTGGTATTTTATAAAGGAACCTCCCCACTTATCAGCCACACATATACCCACCGATGCACTTATCCATTAGTTCTAATAGCCTTGTATGACCCATACCGTGGCCCATAATTATCCTACCAAACCTATTCTAGCTGCACCCATATAGGCTGCCGAAACCTAACCTTTTTGGCTGTCATCTCCCAGCTGTCCTGTCCCTTCTTCACTGCTCTACGCTAAGTTGAGTCCCAATTTAATTGCCATAGCTAATTTGAATTGTGTAACATAAGGCTAAGGTGTGGGCTGCTCGGTTTTGGCTTAAAATGATCCAAGAGTTGGGCTGTTTTAATTCTTGCTAGCATACACTTGATTTGGTCCCAAACTGCTCATGGTTGTCGATTTCTTCTTTATTTGTCCCACTTGGTTTGTCAAATGCAACAACTAATACATATAATACCCCTATATATAAACCACTAGGGATAACCCGTGCCTGAAGGCACGACGAAACGAAAAATTAGATTAAAATTCGAAAAGTAATACATAACCTAAAGAATCTTTGTAATAACTAATACATACACAATTATATCCAACCACCAAGACATCAAGCTAGTTGCAACTAATTTCAAAAAAATTCGACAGAGTTTCCTTTAAAAATAGATATCCAGAAAAATATAAACCTATGTACAAAACGTACAATCATCAATAAAGTATTCAAATCACCAAACCAACCATCATTCACTGTGTATAGGTTAATCATAACCATTTATAATTAGTTAACTTTACAAAAGACGGAACACAAAAAATCTACATACAAATTACGGAGTATGATTGATGAAAACTTATAATAAGAGTGGAAATATATCACATGCCAAAAGTTACTTCAACAACGCAGACGAATTAACATAATTTCATTGTGTGCTACTGTTGCATTCCGTCTCATCCGACAATTGAAATTACGTAATTCTGCATAGCAAAAACTAATATACAATTTAGTTTATTTAATGCAAACCTTAACATTATACCTTGTTTTGCAATTAATAAGTTGCAATAACTGAATATTAATCCTTATTACCAAACAGCAATTAGATAAGACGGTTAAAGAAGCTCATGTATAGGTTGTTCCTCGGCTTTATCGGTTGTTTTATCTTTCCAAGCGAGAATAGTTTAATCTGTTTGATTTTGATTTAGAGATTCAAAAATTTTAAATTTAAGTACAAACACGATCACCATAATTAACCAAATACATTTATATTCCCAAACTACGTTAAAGCGCATCACCCAAAAATTAACCATTGGCCATGAACTTACGTTGGATGATATAAAGATAAGATCATTGATAACTATTCCATCAGTTACAAAGGTTCACAAGCAAGAGGACAATTAATAACATAAAAAAGAAATATCAAGTAACCCAATACACAGACAACGTGATCACTAACTCCACGAATAAAAAAAAAGGAAAAATGATTTAGAAATTTTGTAAATTACATCCAACTTTGATTGACACAGTATATAATTTGTAATTGCAATCAAATATCAAATAAGCACGTCCAACAAAGAAACATAAACATAAGCTTCAGATATTTGCGGAATGATTGGCTACTGAGAGTAATAATTATAATAAAAGAATACATACAAGTAAAGAGTTGCCTGATTCAGGACCATAATACAATATTTCCTATAAAGAATATATAAATATACTTAATATATTTCATAATGAAACTTGTGTTCAGAGTTACAAAATTTCCTTTTCCATAGAACTGAGATCTTATATAAAAACTACAATTTTTCCCTAGGCTTAAAAGGAAAGAAAGCTAAATTATACAAGTGACACTAACGGACAGTCACGTCTTAATTGTAATCTCTAGGGACTCTGAGCAAGGCTATCTATACATGTGGTAACAACAGTAAAAAGAAATATAAAGCTCCACGTAGACACTTCTCCATAGATGAGTACAGTAATTAATTAGATAGATGATTACCATAGATGGATGGACGTAATGACTACACACGTCATTTTGTATCTCATTTTTTAGTCACCAAACTTAAAAACTCTAGCAAATTTTTTATTTTATTTATATTTTCACTGTTTGATTGACAAAATGAAAAATGTGATAAAAAAAAATAAAATTGTAGAGGCTTTGACGTTAATAAACTTGTCGACAGAACTCAACAATTTTTTCTTTCATGTTCTTTTCAAGGTTCAAACTTTAGAGCGTGAGAGTGACTACCACTATGAAATGGGAAAACACAGGCAATTTTCAAGAAATGTTCTTAGTTAATGAAATTCTTTTGCTTTAGTTAAAAAAAAAATTATTTTATCAACATAATTATTATTCTAACATTATAATAGGAAATTATGGAATAGGAAAGGAAGCACCAAAGGGTTCATGATTGGGATCTCTACGAAAATGAAGGGTCATAATTTACCGAGAACATACTTCAATCTACAAGGTGACCATGGAAATTTCATAATTCTATGAAGCATCATTAACATGTAAATCAATTAATAAAGTAAAAAATATGCAGGAAATGACCAGCACTCACATATACTGAAACCACCAACTCATTGAATCTATCAACTCATCATTAACATGTAAATCAATAAATAAAGTAAAAAATATGTAGGAAATGACCAGCACTCACATATACTGAAACCACCAACTCATTGAATCTATCAACTGCTTTCAAAAACCTGGAAAATTTGGTAGCGAAAGATTACTATATTTCAAATCCACCAGAAAACAAAACAATATTTCACAATGCTAAAGAATCAATTTAAGTCCCACGAAAGGTATAAGTTCAATAATCAGTCTACTGCAAACTTGTTCTCCAAGTTCTCAAAGAACTCAATTTCATAGCAATTAGATTGTCACCAATATATTGAGCAATTGCTTGAAGGCTGAAGCACTTACACCGGTAGAGCTGATGGAGATAAAGTTTTCATATATAAATTAAAAAGTATCTGGTAAATAATTTTCAAAAGCACTTTATCTGAAAAAGTTTGGTAAGTTTTTAAGTTTAAATGTAAACACGGTTTTAAAAGCACTGCTTTCTCCAAAGTGTTTCTTTACAGCCAAAACCTCTACATTTGAAAACACTTTTTATATGTTACTTCTAATTCTCAAATTAGAAGTATTTTTAGCCTAGGATACTGCTCCGGCCAACTAAAACTCCTGGCATGGGCTGTAATTTTTGTCACCAAAAAAATTAAAAAATTTCCATTTTTATGTAGGCACTCACCTTCCCAACCATCAAAATCACGCACAGAAAGAGAATACATTATTTCCAATGAGATAATCAGAATACATTATTGCATTATTTCCAATAAGAGATAATCTGAACAAATAAACCGAATAAAGAACACATAAATTTTACCAATTTGACCAACACAAAAACATGATTCCATTTCCGCAATTATTAAACCAAACAAATTAGTAAACCATGTACACCCAATTCTCCACAACTCATATAAATACCCACTTTTCATTAGTAAAGTAAACCTCTTATTCAGACAAGATAGTGAAGGATAATCAGATCTAACAGGTCCCATAAATCAACAATTTAAAGATTCAAAGATTCAAACAAAGATTCAAACATTCCAACAGGTATTAAAGTATCGGTAAAAATTAAAAAAATTAGGACAATGATTCGGATCTCACCGGAGAAACCGACGTACTCCGGCTCGGAGGTTCAGAGTTTAAGATGAACACCAATACGTGATTCCATTGCCGGTGGATTAGAGAGAATCAACTTCAGAGAGAGATGGACCAAGGCTGATATTGAGAGGTGAGAAGATGATGGACCAAGACTGAGAAGACGATGGGAGACAGAAAAGAAATGGAATGGAACGGGTAAGGGGGAAATAGAGAATCTGTTTGAGCTCTGGTCTAGGAGAGGAGTAGGAGATTAGATAGGTGGAGTTAATCAGAGCCGTTCTTTATTGAAGCTTTTAATAATTTGAGACCATTGGATGCGACCCGCTCTGTTTTATATAATAGATTCACAATCATGGACCCACAACTAAATCACATTTGAGTTGATCTTAAAAAATGCACATGGACTGCTGAATTTGATTAGCAAGGAGAAATAACGTTGGCTAATTTGATTTATTTCTCATATTTTTAATTTACATCCATTTAATATAATATTAAACATTATGCTATTAAATATTACATTTAAATTATTGTAACATAGTTCATAACTAAATAAAAGAACATAACTTTCGTTATATATAAAAAAAAAACCATATATTACCCCACTATTTAATTTGAGACTTAAATATATTAAATATATTTAATATATTTATGCACTAAATTATTAAAGTCAACTAACTAATTTAATAGTTAAAATAATTATTACATCTCATTATTCCAATATATGTATATATATATATATATATATATATATATATATATATATATATATATATATATATATATATATATATATATATATATATATATTTCACTCCTATATAGATACATATCTAATTCACCTCAATTTGATATAATATTAAATATTATACCCTTATTTATGTTACATTTTTAATTAGTGTAACATAATTCTCAACATTAACTAAATAAAAGAAAATAACTTTCCTTATTCAAATAATTAAAGTTAACATATTCATCCACTAATAAAGATTAATGAATTACTTCCCTCATTTCATATTTAATTTATTTCTGTTTGGCATAATATAATATATATTCATTAATTCACTATTTTATTTAAGTGAATTAATTACACGTTTATGAAATTTAATTCATAAAGACTCCACTGTCATTCAAGGCTTACAAATTGTATTAATTTATATTATAATCTTAACTCAATTCCAATTAATTAATATTGATTTAATTAATTTTTCTTGGCTTGGCTCTTATATTTCATTTCCTTGGTTAATTCAAATCAATGAATTCAATAGTTTATTTAACTATAAATTCCCAAAAATTTTTTTTCAAATATAGGTGTATATATAATACACATAATCATATTTTTCATAACATAATTCAATTTCATAACTAATTCCAATTAATTAATTAATAGTTTTAATTAACTATTAAATTTTCTTTTAAAATAATTTTATATATGTCACATTTAAATATATACATATTTTATCCACCACATATATCACATATTCCAAAATAAATAAATATTTTATTCATTTGACCCGTTTTGTCTTATAATAAGAATTTTATTAAATTCTTATAAAATATATTCGAAATTTCGGGTTGTCACAATCCGGGTTTTTAACAAAATACAATTGTAACAATTTCATTCAAATGGAAGCATTAAATAAAGTATAGCAATTTTTGAAACAATACATTTAGGCATCTGAATAATTACTAAAGCATATATAATTATAAACGATAATTTTAAAATACTAAATAGTTTGGAAAGTCACTTACCTCGATATCGTTGAACACAAATTTAATCGCCGAACGATTCCTAAATATAAATGTCATTAGGATACAATTATATTCTTTAACAGCCTTATTATTCCTCTCAAAATAACTATTAGTATATTTACAAAAATAATCTTTCAATCCTTAATCCATTTTCAAACGAATATTACTATTATGCCAAAAATAATAATCTAAATACAAAACAATAACTAAAACCAATAATGTTAATCGCTAACAAAATATATTAACTAACAATATAAATACAAAATAATAATTAAAGCTAATAATACTAATCCAAAATTATTAACTAATAATCTAAATACAAAACAATAATTAAAGCAACAAAAATAACAATGCAAAAATACTAATTACTAACTAAATATACCAAAATATCAACAAACTAAATATAATATTTAAAACTATATAAAAAAATAATAATAACAATACATAAAATTAATAATAAACATACCCGAAAATATGATGTTGGAGCACCACCACAGAAGAAAATATTTACTATGGAGGTCTTTATAAAAAATGCTCTTATAATAAGGCCTTTCTCAAAATTGGAGGCCTTGTTGTTGGTTTAAAATGAAAGGGTTTCCTTCCATATATAGCTTACGAAAGGAGGAAAAGTATGAGAAATAACTTATATGGGACTTAAGTTAGACTTGGGTATTACATTACCTCCCCCTTAAAAAAAAATTGGTCCTTCAAATTTCCAAAACATAAGCGTATAACATGTTCAAATAACAAAAGTGTTACATACCTTAATAATGGTTGCCTGGAAATTGAAACACCCGTCCTCGAGTTAGCCTTAGACTTGCTATGGTAACTTCCTCCTTCCTTGTAACTCCTTTAGGTGGAGGGTTCTTGGGACATTGCGCAATTTTATGACCTAACTCTTTATAATGAAAGCGCGCACCCGTATTCCAATGACATACTTTATCTGGGTGATTCCTACCACATCTCCTACATTTTAATTTGTCCTCTTAATTTCTTTAATTCTCTCGAAATCTAACAGTTTGGGTATTTATCTTTTTCGATGGTTCCCTATAGATTGACTCTCCCTCAGATGGCTCCTCTCTCTTTCGATTGCCGTTCTTCCCATTCTCTATTTCTATTAGGCCCTTCTTAATTACCAACGCCTTACGGAGCACCACATCATATGTGGATAACTCAAACCACATAACGCTATGCCTTATGTCAACCCGTAACCCATCCTCTAATCTACGGGCTTTTGTCACCTCATCTGGTACTAGGGTAAGTGTATACTTAGTGAGCTTTGCAAACTCGACTTCATATTGGGCAACCGTCTTGCACCCTTGTTCTAGCCTAATGAATTCCTTCTCCTTTTTTGCCCAAATCGTTATAGGAAATTACTTGTTCGTAAATGCCTATTTGAACATGGTCCAAGTGTAGGGTTCGGGATTTCTCTCATGCTTCCTTTTCTCCATAAGCCACCAATCATAAGCCCCACCTTGCAGTTGGTAAACCGCCAACGTTACCTTATTAGTTTCGGTACTCCCTAACAAGTCAAAATCTTTCACCATTTCTCAACGATAGCAGGGTCTGTAGTCCCTCTAAAGATGGGTGGGTTCAATCGCTTGAATTCTGCTACTATACCATGTTGCCCAGACTATTAATTTAGTACTAATTGGGCTAAGGTATTAACTAGCTAAGCCATACCATCAACGCTACTATCATTGTTAGTAGAGCTACTTCTTCTAGGCGGCATTTTTTTCACAATAAAGCAATCTCCACTAAACAACACTATACAAAACTAGTATCAAAACATATATCAAAATGAAATTCGAAATATCCATGTTTGTTCAATAGTAAACAAAATACTAATTCATGAAAATTTACATTAAAAATGCAAACTAATTACTAACTAGAAAATACAAATATTTTTTTTCCACCTTATTCTATCTTTCACTCTAAATTCTTAAATTTAGTCACGAATATACCCATAATTAACTCCCAAAATCACTCCCCTATAAATGTGTAGGTTTTTTAACCCAACACATTGTGAGGGGCCACTGCTCTGATACCATCTCTGTAACACCTCGAACCCGCTATATGTCCATAGTGTCAAACGCTGCAAGCCCGAAGGCCCGCAAGACAACAATATCAATATTGCAACCTAAATGAAAACACAATAATGAAACTAACTTGAAACCGAACAGTCTTTCATTATAAAAAATTACACTAAGGTTTAATAACTAAATACCGAAAACATAACTTTGGAGACATAACTCTATTAAACAAAAGTCTTATCAAAATACTAATAAACTTCTTAAACAAAAAAGAACTCCAGCCATCCACAAAAGTATCTACAGTGCTCGGCTCTTAACAAGGTATCCTGTAAAAATTAATGTAAGGGTGAGCGATAAAACTCAGTAAGTGACAATCTTTTACTATTTAAGTGGATCAAATATAGTTTGCAAAACATTTTTTCGAAATAACTTTTTTGCTCAATAACAATAGTAAACATACATGTTAAAAATAATCTTTTCTTGTTCGATAATAATAGTCGATATATACATTCAAAACCAAAATCAATAATCATAAAACACAATTCGAAAATGATTTCACTATGTTCAATAAACAATTTCAATATGTTCAATATATTCGATGTATCTTTTAATCCACAGCCCTTGCGACTAAAGTTACAGCAGCCCTATAACATGACCCTTATGTTCGATAATGTCAATAATACGCCCCTACTAAGGTATTTTATCATGCACGCACCCCAAAGAACGCTCCCCCGAAGGGTATCTAAAGTTGTGCACCTTAGTAGGTCCTAAATTGTTCCGGAACTAGCGTAAACACTAACGGATTCTATACATAGTCAGACTGAGGTTTCTAAAAACAAATTTTCAAAATTTTCGATATTCAAACTATATTTATTTTACCATTCAAAATCACATAATCTCATTTTCTAAATCAAAATTCTATTTTGATACTTGATCCTGGTTTTTAACAAAATACAAGTGTAACATTTTCATTTAAATGGAAGCCTTAAATAATGTATAATAATTTTTTAAATAATACATCTAGGCATCTGAATAATTACTAAAGCATACATAATTATAAACGATAATTTTAAAATACTAAATAGTTCGGAAAGTCACTTACCTCGATATCGCTGAACACAAATTTAATAGCCGAACGATTCCTAAATATAAATTTAGAACAAATAAATGTCATTATGATACAATTATATTATTTATCTTATTTCTCTCAAAATAACTATAAGTATATTTACAAAAATAATCTTTCAATCTTTAATCCATTTTCAAACGAATATTACTATTATGCCAAAAATAATAATCTAAATACAAAACAATAACTAAAACCAATAATGTTAATCGCTAACAAAATATATTAACTAATAATAAAAATACAAAACAATAATTAAAGCTAATAATACTAATCCAAAATTATTAACTAATAATCTAAATACAAAACACTAATTAAAGCTACAAAAATAACAATGCAAAAATACTAATTACTAACTAAATATAGCAAAATATCAACAAACTAAATACAATATTTAAAACTATATAAAAAAAATAATAACAATACATAAAATTAATAAAAAACATACCCGAAAATATGATGTTGGAGCACTACTACAGAAGAAAATATTTACTTAAGAGGTCTTTATAAGAAACCCTCTTACAATAATGCCTTTCTCAAAATTGGAGGCCTTGTTGTTGGTTTAAAACTAAAGAGTTACCTTCCATATATAGCTTATGAAAGGAGGAAATTTTTTAGAAATAACCGATGTGGGACTTAAGTGGGACTTAAGTTAGACTTGAGTATTACATTACCGGTAAAAAATAATGTTAATAGAAATGTTAAGCAGAATGTTCTGGAAAACTTCAGCTCATAGAAATGCTAAGAAAAATCTAATAATTAGGTCCTCAAAAATATGTCAGCTGGCAATTTTTAACCAACAATCACAAGTCAACGACATGAACGCAATATAATAATATAGAACAGTATACTACTCAGAATCTCTACTTGAAATTTTAGACTTCATTATATTCCTGATAGGTGTATTAGTAAATATTTAAATAACAGATTTGGTATTTCTATATGTAAGGACTAATGTGCTTATAATACTAAAATGCTCTGCATACATGACAGATAAGCAGATTCAAAATTTGATGATTACTCAAATTTAGACAAACTATATAAACAGAAGAAGTACAAACTTATCATAGGTTCCTGAAACCCTAGTTATGTGTAGCAAACAAACTTATACCATAGTTAATAAAATGGCATATTCCGAAACGTCAATATCAGGTACTTTAAAATAAGTCATGCAACAATAAACTAACCCAAGCATCTCAACTGAAAAATGATTTATTTTAAACACATTAAATAGGAAAAGATAGCAAAAATCGAACTGAAAAAGATGGATCGAGATAAAGCATTGCAACTTAATCTTAATCATTAATTACAATCTGAAGAAAAGATAAGATGACTAAGATATTCCATAAGCATAATATATGATATTAGACATTTAAATATCAATCAACATTACTGGATTTCACGCAATTCAAGGATACAATAGTGACTTTAAGCTACACCACATATGCAAAGCAAGTACTGTGAGATATTGATAATTAAAAAAATAGAAGTACCTAGTACCAACTATGTGAATCACCTCCCTATCCTCTGGTAATTTGTTATTTGATGCAACTGCCGCTGAAGTTGAGTCATCTGATCTTGATTTCTGTGATTGTTGTGGAGTAGAGCCAACTTCATGATTACTTACAACTTTGTCTCTTCTCTTGCTAGGACCATTTTGCCACGGATAAACTATTCCTTTACCTACACGTGCTTTTGCCCTTGTCATATCTACAAGATTGTGATAATCATAAATAAACCTGAACAAATAAAATGGAAGTATTTTATAACAAATAGAGAATCGTGTTTTAAACCAGGAACTATATAAATTTAAGACACATTATATAGTGCATGCTAGAAAATTAAAAGTTAAAACATAATCAATAAAAGAGTCCATGCAACTGAACAAAATGTAACATTTACAAACTTACAAGCATGTGGAAACTTAAAACTCAAATTCCATTTCCTTTTTAGGAACATATTTCTAACTCCAACCCTTTGGAATCAAATCCAGTCTACCTCCCCTGAACGCATTTACTCAAAAATCATCGATATAATGTCGTAAATCTGAGGTGCCCTTGTGATCAATCCATCGGGCCATGCGGGGTGTAATGTTGGGTGATAAAAAAGGCGGGGATGACTTCTTTTTCTTCTTAGATGTAATATCCCAGATATTTGAAAGAATTATAAATAAGATTTCTAATAGTTAATAAAGGTTAGAGTTTGATAACCTAGTTGTGGAGATTAGAATTGTGAAAAACTGGATTAAATTAAAATTTTATTTGTTTAATCTATAAGCTAGTAAGAACCAATAAGGTTTAATAAGTGTGACAGGGACTTTTAGGAATAAGGTCCTATGATGTATATAAAGAGAATAAAATTTGATTAGGAAATATTTCTAACAAATAAATACGCCGAGAAATTGTTACGTAAGTTCATTGATAAAAATGTTCAGTTAATTTTGAATATCACATGTGATTATAAATCAAGTAAACTAATTAATATAATTAGTTATTAATAAAACTTGCGTAGGACATTTAATATATTATTTAAGAAGTCCAAATAATTGGATAATTAGTGTACTAACCTAGAGATATTTAATATCAAGAAATTGATAAGTGAGAAAATTAATTATTTATTCAATTAAATTTGAATAAAGTTTTGGTAACAAAATAGGTACACTAATTAATGTGATTATCAATTAATGTGTAGTGGGAATAATATTTGAGGTCCCAAAGTAATATTTTAATTAAATAAATGAATAATGGACTAGCCTAATTAAATATTTAATTAGTGTAATTAATTATTTAATTAAGTGAAATAAGGTTTATTGTGCTTGATTTAATTAATTAGCTTAATAAACTAATTAATGAGAGGATAATTTGGTGTCCAATAATTTAATTGGTCAAACCCAATATGTTGGTGGACTAATTAGCCCAATTAAATTAAATATAGTGTCCAATTAAATCAAATTAAAGTCAAACATTTTAACTATTCTTCTAGAAGCTTTTAATTGGCAATTTGATTAATAAAAATAATTGAAAAATGGAGTCAAAATAGGGGAATGGCCGGGCATGTTTATAAGGGAAGTTAGGATTGATGGGTGTACTATTTGTGTACTAAAAATCTAGGAAAATCCCTTATTTTGTGGACTAACTTTGACAAACAAAAGTTGCTAGCTAAATTGATTACTTACAAGCCTTGTAAGTATTTTTTTCCTCTATAAATATGAAGCATTGCTAATGTGTTGGCGGTTGGGAGGATTACAAGCTCTCTTCACAAATTGGTTGAGTGAGTTGGAAATGAGTTCCAATAGTAACTCTAGTAGTGAGTTAACGAGTTAAGGTGAGTTCATCCACCGAGTTAGGCCGAGTCAAGCGAGTCGAGCTTTTCTTTTTGAAGGAAATAGGCTTGGGATGTTCATAAGCTACTCGAGTAGAGAAGGAAGCAAGCACACAAAACAAAAAGGTTAGAAAACCCTAGTTATACTTGTTTTGTGATTAAAATAAGAAATAAATGGTAAACATATCATCTTTATGTTCTTTAAGTCTAGATACATGTTAGATATGTTAAATAAGTGTTTCATGAATTTTTGGTATGGATCCATAAGCATTTATGTGGAAAAACTTAGCAAAAGTTGTAAAATGATGTTACCAGAAAACTAAAAACCGAGTAGCCTCATTCTTGGAATTACTGTTTATGATCCGTTAGTCGGAATCATAATTCGTCAATTTTTTATGCTAGATCTTGAAGTTATGAAAATTCTTCAACTTGAATGACTAAAATCCGATTTAAAACGAGTGAGATATGATTTTTCTACTAAAACACTCCACTATTGGAAGTTTTGCGTGAACAGTCCGGTTCCAAGCTGTTTTCGGAGGTCAAATCATGTCCAAAAAATTAATCCGATAATGGAAAATTGTAGCTCGGGAAGTCACGATTCCAACAATATAAAGTAGAGCACCATCGAAGTTATAGAACTTAAGTTATTAAGGTTTTAGTAAGGAACCCCAAAATTGGATGGAAACTGAAAATGTTAAAAAGCCACTGCCGGTTTTTTTGCAATAAACCGGCCAGAGAGCCTTCAAGTGACCGGTTCACCCATTTTTCGGCCGGTTCCGGCGATGGTCAAAACTAAAAAGTTGCTTGGAATGTCGTGTACTATTTTTTGGAATTTAATGGTATTTTTATAATGTCAGTAGCTATTTTTCATAATTACGTAATGATAAAAGCTTACTAAATGTATGAAAAATAATAAAAAGCATTTTTAAATTTTGGAAAAATATGAACAAATAACCTACTGATTATTTGAAGTGTTATATGTATGGAGATAGTATTATTTCCGAAAATTGGTATTTTTCATATTAATTATTGTGTAAAGGTACACTAATTTGTGACTACCTAGCTAATAATTCAAGAAAATTATAAATAAATTGTTATTAAATCTTAAATATGTTCTTTAAGTATTTAATAATAATATCAACATGTTTGGAGAAAATAAATTATTTATTTATTATTTAATCAGGTATTAAATAGTAAATAAAGGAAGTAACTAAGTAATTATTATTTAAGTGATATTAAATAGTAATTAAATTATGAGAAAGTGTTTAAACTAATTATTCATTATTTAGTTAAGAGTAAATAATAAATAAAGATAATTAATTAATTAATTATTTAATTAACATTAAATAATAATTAAAAAGGGTTAATTGCTTACTATTTAATATATGAAATAGTAATCAAAGGATGTTAGAGTTAATAGTATAATTGTTTATTATTTAATTAATATTAAATAACAAGTACAGATAATTAATTAATTAATTAATTATTTAATTCATATTAAATGGTAATTAAGTGGAATAAATTATTACTTAATCGAAAAAAAGATTATTAAGTAATTAAAATATATTGATAATATTAATGATTAACCATTAAATGATAATAGTTAAGAATTAAATCATTATTCAATAATTAATAATGATATTTAATTAATTTAAAATATTATTAAGGAATTAATAATATTGTTTAACAAGTAATTAACTATTGAGTAATATTAGTTAATGGTTGAATCATTATTAAATAATTACTAATGATACATGAGGATTTTAAATATTATTAAATGATTGATAATATTGATGAACAATTAAATTATTATTATAATAATGAGAAGTCAATTAAAATATTATTAAAGAATAATAATATTAGCAAGCAATTAAATTATTATTAAAAGATTAATAATAATGATTAAGGTAAACTATTATTAAAAATAAATTAATAATAGTAATGATAATTTAAAGTGTTATTTAACAATTAAATAACATTATAAGTTATTACTAATTGATAATAAAATTTAAAATATTATCCATGGTGGGTAATATTATGATAAGTTGTCGAGATAAATGACGTGATTAAGTTAAACCAATGGTATGGTCAATTAGTGATTAATTGGTGGTTCGACCTAAATAAATATAGGGTCCAAGTTTTAATGCAGTGACATTAATATATGTCGGAATTGCATGGTTATGTACAAAAAGGTTTGCGGTGAAACACTGAGTCAAGTCAACGAGAGACTAAAATATGAAATTAACCCTATTGATTTAAAAATGGGACGATAAGAAGAAATAAATATCTTTACAGATTTAGTATTGGGTCAAACCTTAACTGATATTATGCACTGTTGATCTCACATACCGTGTAGGTGGTGCAAAAAACGCGAAAGGTCAGCGTAAACTGGTTATGCAAGTACAGTCAAGTTTTTCAGAACGTGTTGCATTATGTGCCTGAATTAAAATACTATAAAATCATTATGTGTGCATATGTTATTATGTGCAATAATGTGGTAATGTGCTTTTGTAATACAAGTTGAAATAAACTGTTGATATACAGTATATGATTAAGTTGATTGTTCTATATATATTAAACTGTATGAAATTGTAAATGACATGCATGAATAGCGTGACTCATAGAGTAAAAACAAAGCATGATATGCCTGAGATATGTAGTCATTGCAAAGCATGAGATGCATAAAACATGATGAAATATGTTTTTGTTATGTGAAACTGTTAGACTTGCTGAGCTGTCGTGCTCACCCTTGCTTAAAACAAAACATTACAGAAAAGCTTGAGGAAGCTGATTACTCTGGTAGAGGTGAAGATGAAGACTGACTAACGAGTCATCAAGATCGAAGCGTAGGTGCTTTTATAGTAAAACTCTACGATAGAATAAATTATCTCTGTGGGTATTACTTGTGAAGATTTTTATGTTTTAATGTGCTACAGAATAGCAAACCTAAATGTTAAAAGAACATATATAGATTATTTAAGATCATTTGTAGAGGTTGTCCTTTACGTATAAGGATAATAGATGAGGTAATTGAGTTACTATACATATGATCTCAAAGTTGTAATAACATGTTTAAAGATTGCGATTCTGGAATGAAATAGAGTTGAATGTTGAATTCAAACGTACCGTTTGTATTCATTTAAGGTTTAATACCTAGATTATAGTAATAATTGTATTAACTTATTGTTTATGAGTTTAATATAATTAGTTTAAACTCGGGATTGAGGTTACTTTTAACAGACCAGATCCGGAGCTAAAGGAGTCTGGATTTGGGGTCGTTACATTAGATATATATGATGGAACGACATGGCTGGGAAAGCGCTCAAAGAGAAAAATCTGCAGAAATGACCATGGGGCAAAACAGTTCACGTCATACGTGAGAAAATTGTTAAAAAGCATCGGTAAGTATACAAAAAAAAACATAATAAGAAAGGAAAAGATAACAGTTAAGAGAGAAGTACCTTTCGACTGATTCCTTCATGGCTAAGATAGTCTCATCTAGGCGGCGGTACATGGTCCCTAAGAAAAGAGGAACTAGAGGGATTGATAGGCCATGAGTTACTAAGGTAGTGAGACAGAACATGCGTGCAGAGGGTCCATCTACTGGCGAACCAGGGAAAATGAAGCGCGATAGCTACATGACCAAATAAGCTGCTAATGGGTAAGGGCATGATTCTCCATAAAGAGAAAGCACCGACTCACTATGAACTAAGTTGTCCTAATTATTCGGCTTGTAATCACGAAAGAAGTACCGCACCCAAGAGAGCCAGGATGCTTTTTGGTGGTTGGACGTCTCAAAATCTGGTAGTAGATCATTCACCTTTGAATCTGGATGTATGGGTGGATGCCCACTTAAAGGCCTCTGTCAAGTAGAGTATACAATCAATGTCCTTTTGCAGCAGATGGGTTAGAACACAGGAGGCTGAGCCTTTGATGGGAAGGTGTGAGCCCATAAATAAAATTAGGGTTCACATTAAATGGCCATAAATGAAATTAGGGTTCACATTGAATGACATAAAATAAAATAATAGACAACGAACAAATAAAGACCGAAAAATATAATTTAAGAGTTGTTGTCATGAGTCCTAAGGCAGAAGGCTCGTGGAGACAACTCGTGTTTGGGAATTGGTTGAGGGATTGGATTGGTGGCTAGAAGAATTGGGTAATTTGGGCATTACCTGGGTAACCAGGGGTATTCCAGGAATTTCCTTATCATTAAGGGCATTTATGGAAATTCCCCTCTTGACATGTGCCTGGCACATGTTATGGACCTTATAAATATCCTTCACCTAACAAGTGAAGGGGGGGGGGGGGGGAGGATTCTTTTGGAAAAACACTTGAGAATTGAGCCATCTCTCATCAATCTTTCTCTCTTTCTCTCAACAAGAAGGACATTGGAAGGAATTGAGAATTTGTGATCGACTCATCATCGAGTGAATGAAAGTGTTGGCTTGTCTATCTGGAATTCACTCGAAACACCTATCACGACTTTGGGACACCAGCGGTTACGCCATGATCCTGGAGTTCTGCCACATGTTACTTTGGTAGTTGCTCATTGATTTTTCTCCCCTCTCCAATCTTTCAACCGATTCCGTACTCTTTAAGGATTTCTCGCCTGCACCATAACTACGAACCCTAACGCTTGCAAGGTACGCAATTTTCGTGCCTACATTATTTTGGCGACTCTGCTGGGGAGGTGAGAATTTGTGAAGGGTATGCCCACGACTCAGAGTGGGAGAGCTACAAGAAGAGATCCGCAATCAACAAGTATTACTTCACAATATTTTGCAGATAGACGAGTGGATCTTGATCAACCGATTGTTGAGGACGCATCAGACATCAGTTTTTCTTCTCTGATGGCTGAGCAAAGACAAGCTGACGACATGCAAGGAAGTGGCGGAAGGCCAAATGAAGAGGCTGCCGGAGAATGGACAGTGACAATGAATGTGCAAATGGAAATGCTGAAGGCATTGAAGGAGGCAAGAGAAGGACAGGGGATGATGATGAACATGATGTTGGATATGCAAAAGCAACAGGAAGAAATGACCAATTTTTGACAACAAATGATGCAAATCCCTGTATTAAAAGCAATGTTCCTGAGAAGTTCACGACAGAATCAGTCGGCGGAGAAAGTTGATAGCAACAGAAACCATCATAATGTGACCTCTGGGGCAGAAGCCCAACCGATACCCGTGATAAACCTTGAAGCACCAAATAGTGGGGAAGGGATACAGAAAAGGGTAGAAATAAGTCCCACACAACAGCTCATTGTACCAATTAACCCACAATCATTCACATATCCACATGTTTCTATGGTTTCGAACCCACAGCCAGATGCAAGTGTGCATCACCCTATCTCCACACCCCAGATGAATCAATTTACGCCCGTGTTAACACCAGGAACGGGTCAATATGTGACAAAGGAAGATATGATGGATTTGATTAATCAGATAAAGAGGCAGGCGTCCAGACCTGCAGAGTTAGATTTCACCCCACCATATCCAGTGTACATAAGAAAGCAGATGTACCCTGCAGGGTACATCGAGCATCCCCCACAATTCCCCAAATACAGTGGAGAAAAAGGAAATGCAAGGGAACATATCGCACGTTTCGTGGAGTCGATGTCCCCGTGGTTGGGAATTGATAAAGTAAGCAATCACAATCTTTTACTAAGAGAGTTTAATAAAACGCTTATTGATGGTGCCTTCAGTTGGTATTATAATTTGGAGAAGGGGTCGGTCAGAGATTGGGATGATATGAAGCTTCAGTTCTTTAAAAAGTTCTTTTATGTTCAGAAGCAGGTGACAATTGTGGAACTGATGAGGCTTCAGCAGAAACAGAATGAAGAATTGACTGATTATGTTGATAGATTTTGGGCTCAGGCGCAGAAATGTATGGAGCCGATTGAAGAAAAGAACCTAGTAAGTATATGCAACAATGGTGCAATGGATACCTTCAAGCCCCACCTGATTACTAAGGCTTGTGATTCATTTGCAACGCTGTCTACCTTCGCACAAGACATTGGAGGCATTGTTACAGTATCAATGAATCATCCAATTGCCACATTGAAGGGAAAGTGAACGGCAACCGTGGCTTTGGCAGATTCTCAGTCAAAGCCACAATGGGGTAAGATGGAGAAGAATGATGAAAGAAAAGACAAACAAGGAGATAAGTACTCGGGGTTACCCGTTCCAGGAGTAATTACTTGCAATGAGAAGGCATTTAGAAGCATATACGAGCAATGGATAGAACATGGGGTGGTTAGGCCACCAAAAGCTAGATTTCCGATAACGGATGAGATGAAGAAAAATCCAAAGTTTTATGTCTACCACAAATACGTAGGGCACTCTACCATGGATTGTTACAGTTTGAGAAGAATTTATCATGAGAAACTAGCAGCGGGAGAAATTGAGTTGGGTCAGGGTAGTAATGTACATGATAAGCCGCTACCCAACCATAAAGGCAAAGAGACATGTAACACTGTTATTCATGTCGGAACATCAGGAGTTAGAGAAGTTACGATGACAAAAAAGTGGAGAAGTGTCAGAAGAGTTAGAGGTTCCCAAGCCAGGAATACAAGTGACAACATTAATGAATGGAGTGAAGTTTAAAAATTTCTTTAATGAGATTGGGTTGTCCAATGAAGCAAGGATTGAGGCAACCAAGGCGTTAATCAAAGTTGCAGAGGCACAAGAGACGTGTATGGCAGTAAACAAGAGTTTTGGCAGGATATTGGAGCAAGAAGAGGGTAAAATTTCTTTCTCCAAGGCAGATAGGGAAGTAAAATATCCGCATAATAGACCATTGTATGTGACGGCAGTTATTAACGACATGGACGTAAGAAGGGCGTTTGTTGACAATGGGGCGTCTGTGAACATTATGCCTTATAGTGTTTTCAAGTTATTGGGATTGTCAGGCAATAAGCTCATCAAAGAGAAAAAAAGCATCACAGGGTTCGCAAACCAGTGTACCAGGACCCTTGGTCATATTAGGGTGGACATGCAAGTGGGGAAAATGCGTGGACCCGTAATGTTTCATGTGGCGGAGATAGATGCTGCTTATCATGTGTTATTAGGAAGAGCATGGCAGAACGATTATGGGGTTGTGTCGTCGGTATTTCATCGATGTATAAAGGCTATATGGAAAGGGAAAGAAGTTCGAGTACCTGCAACAAAAAACCCTTTTGCACCAGAGGAGGCACACATTATTGAGGCGACTTTCTTTGATGATGTTTCTGAAGAAGGAGAAAATACTATTGCTAAGCCTGACTCCTTGAAGTTAGCTAGTTGGGAAGATGTACAGGCAGATAAGTTCGTGATTGAAAAGAAAGAAAAGAAGAAAACAAATATAGAACGAGGTGAGAGCTCCAAGGGAAGACAGTCAATAGTGGTAGACTTGGAGACAGAAGGAAAAGAGCAAAGGAAAAAGGAATTAAATCCCGATGATGTTAGAAATATAATTAACGCTAAGCGAGAAGAAAGTGAAAATCAGAACCTGACAAGGACCAAGAGGAAGGATGAGGAAAATGCAAGCTGGAAAAGGGTTATAAGACCCGATGGAAAAATTGTGTTTCACTTATGACGGGGCGAGGGGGATGAGTCTGAGGGTATACTCAGGCCCGAGGACTCAGGAGGAGCCCCCCACTCCAGCGGCAATGGGAACATGGAGTTAATGCAACAAAATGTTGAAACAGCTCCAGAATGCTTTGAAGATCGACCTAGGCCCCAACAGAATGAATTGGAAGAAATAAATCTATCAAACGAGGAAGGGACGATGAGGCCGATCTATATTAATAAGGAATTAGATGCTGATCAAAAAGAAAAATTAATCAAGCTGCTGCGAGAATACAGAGACGTGTTTGCATGGAGTTATGATGAGATGCCAGGGATTGATGCAGAATTAGTAAAGCATGAACTGAACATAAGCCAGGGAGTAAAACCAGTGAAGTAGGCACCTCAAAATTATACCCTAGAAGTAGAAACACAGATTAAGGAAGAGATCAGAAAGTTATTAGATGTGGGATTCATTAAACCAATACAGCACCCAGTTTGGTTGTCTAGCATTGTACCGGTAAAGAAGTCTAATGGGTAATTGCGTATATGTGTAGATTTCAGGGATCTGAATAAGGCATGTCCAAAAGATATGTACCCGTTACCCAACATAGATACCTTGGTGGATGCGACTGCAAATCATGAAATGATGTCATTCATGGATGGGTTTGTGGGGTATAATTAAATAAAGATGTCGGTAGAAGACGCTGAGATGACAGTTTTTGGAATACCTTTCGGAAATTTTTACTATGTTGTAATGCCATTTGGGTTAAAGAATGCTGGGACAACTTACCAACGAGCGATGCATGCTATCTTTCATGATATGATTCACGACATTGTGGAAGATTATGTGGATGATGTAGTGGTAAAATCAAAGAAAGCAATAACTCATGTGGGAGACTTAAGGAAGGTGTTTGAACGATGTTGAAAGTATAAGTTAAAAATGAACCCAAAAAAGTGTGCATTTGGAATGACAGCGGGAAAGTTTTTGGGTTTTTTTGTACATAATAGAGGCTTGAAGGTTGATCCTAGCAAGGCCAAAGTGATTACAGAGATGCCCCGCCCAAAAACACAGAAGAAGTTGAAAAGATTTCTAGGAAAGGTTTCTTACTTGAGGAGGTTTATGCCAGCATTAGCAGAAGTGACAACCATTCTGGAGGTTATTAAAAGGAAAAGCAGAATGGGAATGGGGGCAAGAACAGCAGCGGGCCTTTGAAAAAGTGAAGGAGATACTGACCTCGTCAAAAACAATGGTAGTACCAACAAGAGGAATCCCACTGTAATTATATGTCACGTCAACGGTGAAATCTATAGGTGGCGTGATTACACAAGAAATGGACAAGGAGGAGAAGCCTGTGTACTACATTAGCCGAATAGTAAGAGGATCAGAGACCCGATATTCATAGTTAGAACGACATTGTCTAGCATTAGTGTTGATTGCGCAACAAATGAGGCACTACTTTCTGGCGCATGAAGTTCAACTTGTGACTAAAATCGATCCAATCAAATATTTACAAACTAGACCTGCACTGGTAGGGAGGCCTGCACGGTGGATGATGATTCTTTCAGAATATGACATTAAGTGTGTGACGTCGAAAGCAATTAGATGTCAAGCTTTGGTAGATTTGCTTGCTCAGTTCCTGAATGGAAAGTTTGAACCCCTAGCTGAGGATCTCCCTGGAGAAGAAGTAGAGTTACTCGAAGCTGAGAATGAAGATTCAGAATGGTGGAATTTAGCATTTGATGGGTCATCGACTGAAGGAAAAAGAGGAGCAGGAGTGGTGTTAACTACTGCGAAAGGAAAAGAAGTAGCACTTTCCTACAAGTTAGATTTCCCGTGCACAAACAATGAAGCAGAGTACGAGGCGTTTATACTGGGTTTAATGGCGGCTCGAGAACTAGGAGCGAAGCGTCTCAAAGTAATGGGTGATTCCAACTTGATAGTGCAGCAAGTACGGGGGCAATTCGCTGTTAAAGAGCCCATTTTGGCACCTTATAGAACCGTGGCACAAAAAGTTATGGAAGCTTTCAGGAAGGTGGTGATCGAGTATGTGCCAAGGGAACAAAACAAGCAACCTGATGCCTTAGCTACAGTAGCATCTCGAGTGTATGTTATCGGAGAAGATATGGATGTGAAAGTGATAAAAAGAACTCTTCCAACCACGGTATTGGAATCATTCCCCAAAGAGTTAACAGATGATTGGAGGTACCCGATTTCGCACCAATTACAGACGAAAGAGGGGACAATACCATTGGCAGAACTCCAAAAGTATAGAATCATCAAAGGGACATTGTATCATCGGGAAACGGATGGAGTTTTGACAAGGTGCTTAGGGAAAAATGAATCAAAGAGGGTATTACATCAGGTACATGAAGATAGTTGCGGGTTGGCAGACATTGGGTTGTATCGGCGATTGTAGCGACAAGGGTACTATTGGCTCGAAATGAAGAAAGATGCGGAGAAATTGCAACAACGATGTCTTTCGTGCCAAGAATACCCTGGGAAAGAGGAGTGTGCCTTTATAAATGACATAGAGGATTGGCAGATTCCGTATGTGGTGTTCTTACAAAATGGCATTCTCCCTGCCAAAAAGAAAGATGCAAGTATAATACAAAAGAAGTCACAAAGATTTTACCTGCAAGAGGGAGAGTTGTATAGAAGGGGATTCAATGGCAAGCCACTACGATGTTTAGGCTTAGGAGAAACCAGTGACTTGGTTTATCAGATGCATAGAGATGAGCACCAAGGAGGAGCTAAGTTATATAAACAGTTGATAGATCATGGGTACTATTGGCCAAAGATGGAAGGAGATTGCTTAGAATTTGTAAAGAAGTGTCATGCTTGTCAAATTTACGGGAATCTTGTACATACCCCTACTGTAGACCTTAGAACTATAGCGACACCGTGACCTTTCCATACATGGGGAATGGATCTCATAGGACCTATTCATCTGAATTCAAGAGGAAATATATGGATTCTGACTGCCACGGAGACGTATACGAGATGGGTAGAAGCAGTTCCCTTAAAGAAAGCTACAGGACCGGCAGTAGCAAACTTTATAAAAGGGCACATCATTTGTCGTTTCGGGATTCCAAAAGTCATCTTGTCAGATAATGGGACACCCTTCATAAATAGGGATGTCAAGAAATTGATGGATAGATACAAGGTTAAACACTATAAGTCATCACCATACTACCCGAAAGGCAATGGTCAGGCGGAGGCCACTGACAAAAACTTGATCAAAATTCTGGCCAAAACTCTGGATGATCATCCGAAGGAATGGGCAGAATAGTTGCCAATGGCATTATGGGCCTACCGAACTTCAAAGAGGAAGCCTACAGAAGAAACTCCATATGCCTTAGTATATGGAGAAGAAGTTGTCTTGCCCGTAGAAATAGAAATTCCTTCAGCCATAATGAAACTTCGAAGCCTAGTTGAGGAAGGGAATCGACCAGCTGCTCTAGAAGCCTTAGCTGACTTCCGAGACAAAGCTAAAGAGAAACTAGAGAGATACCATGAACTACTACAGCGACAATACAATAATGCAGTGGTACCTCGACAGATTTTGGTGGGGGACTTGGTGCTTAGGACTGCGAATCAAGTCATGAGAGGAACACTAACCACCAAATTTTCCCCCAAATGGGAAGGCCCGTACTGGGTACGAGAAGTCTCTGAAAGCGGGTATTGCAAAATATCTCGTGTGGGATCTGATACTATCTCCGGCCCCTTGAACTTGAAGTGGGTAAAAAGATATTATACGTGAGATAGTTATTGAAGAAATAAAATTTACAATTTAACTTTAAAAAAGTGACCGAGGCAACCTGACTTGACCAAGTCCTCGGACTCGACAAGTTACACTTTATCTTTAAAAGTGATTGAGGCACCCCGACCTGACCAAGTCCTCGAACCAGACAAGTTACACTTTACCTTTAAAAGTGGTTAATTTGAAATTGAAAATATCGTCAAACGTTATGCTTTTCGTAAAAAAGCAAATGATTATTAATGATAAAACTCAAACTTTTGCAAATTTGTTGATTGTGGAATTATATTCGTGCAAAGTTTTATCTTAAAATATTAATTTGGATGACTTATGAGTCAAGGACCCATATTGATTCGTAACCAATCAAATTAATAAAGACACATAATAAATAAAAATACTTTGATAATTGGAAGAAAGTAGTAATGACAAATGTGTTATTTTGAAACAGGAAAATAAGTCCTACAAAAGGCCGTGAGACAAAGACCATGTCATATCAAATTCTAATGGGGGCATGGCTAAAGCTTCTAATGCAGTAATAGCTGCATCACGAGCTTGAATGTCATTCTTTAGTTCTCCCTCAAAATGCTGAGCTGCTGACTCGTAATCTCGAAGCTTCGTCTCATATTCTTGGAGCTTGTTTATCACTTCAGATATAGCGGTGTAAATCTCTGAGAGCTCCTTTGAAGAAGTATGACAGTGGTGATGTCGGAAGTCAACCTCAGCCCGTAGTGTAGCAACATGATGATTCCGCGCAATGAGGTCCAATCTAGCACGGAAAGGGGACACCTCAAAATCGAGGGCGGCCAGATCAAGGACCTTGCAATGTAACTTTTCAAAATCTTCATTCTGCAAGGTCTGAAGGGAGAAATTCGACATCTCAATAATGAACGTAGCTAGCCGATCTAACAAGAAAGTCACCAAATAAGTCTCATGAACGATCAAACCATTTAAAGTTCGCGGGAACCGAATTAATAGACACTCGAGAATATCTTGATGAAAGTCTGTAATCTAAAAACCTCTCCATGCAACAAGTCTCCCACTTGGATTGAAGGAAGCTCTAGAATGAGCTATCTTGGAAGCCACCATGACATCTGGAGGGGAATTCATGATATCTGGATTTGTTGTCTGACCTGCCAATTCTGAATCAGTGGTAGGAAGACCAAGATCATCCACAAAGGAATCTGCACAATCTGAATGAAGAGCGTCGAACGTGGCAAAGTCCTCATGAGGTAAGGGCAAAAGATTTAGATGCTTGGACTGAAAATGAAGAATGGGCAACCAAATAAGAAATTATGCGAAAAGTATAAAAATAAGCAACGATGAAATAAGATGTTCATTGACAAGAAATATACCAAATATCCAATAGAAAATGAGTCGTGAGTCACCTCGCCCGGTGAATTCGGACTATCATCCTCTGTAATGACTACTCCTTCGGCAGAATCCCTAGGGGGATGTGGAGGAGCATCAACAATTAGACTTGAAGGATTCTCCCTCGGAGTAGTGATATCCACATCATGAGCATTAACCGTATTCCTCGATCCAGTAAGAACAGTATATGCAGCAGGAATAGATCCAGCCACTAAAAAAAACCCGCATCAGATAATGCAAGACTGGAATTAACACTGGTATGGTGGTCGTTTGTTGGAGGAAACTTGATAGGCTTGGGTTTAATTTTTTTGCTAAACACAAGGGGAGAATAATCTTCATCATCCTCATCATCACTAAGTTGAAACAGAAAGAGAAAACATCAACAAACATGTGGATAAATTAAAATTAAAAAAATTGACACGTGCAATGTATTGTTTACCACAAGTTGTCGACGTCTCTTAGGAGGATCCTTTGTGACTGGCATAGTCGGGGATACTTCTTTGGGTGAATGTCTAATTGGATGCCTGAATGAGGGTAGTACCATTTGCTATGCGCCTGACAACATCATTCTTTACAGGGCTCTTGGTGGATTTAGCAGAAGACACAACCTCGTGGGTAGGAGTGATAATAGGCTCCCTCGCTCTTGAGCGCGTAACTCTATCTCCATCAACAGTAGAGGAAACTTGGGGAGGAGCTTGAGAAAGGGCTTGAGAGGGAGCCTGTGAAAGAGGACGAAGAGAGGTAGAGGCGACAGGTCGTGGAGAAAGTGGATGTGTAAGAGCCTCACGATCAGAAAGGCGGATACTAGCAGGCCATCTTTCTGGATGTGCGTGTAACTTAGGAGTACATAGTAGCTTAGCCCATTCCAGCTGTATCTTAGGAGAGGCTGGTAGAGCATTCAACAGAGTTTTATCTATCCATGTCCTCGTAACTCTACGCCAACGACCTTGTTCTTCGGCAGTGTAACATCCCCGTCTAGATGCACTAGGAATAATAAAAGGCAAAGGATTACCAAAAACACCAGGAGGCCTAGGAATTTCCTATAAAAAAGTGGCAGATGAAGGGATGAAATCTTCTAAAGCCTCCTCATAATCACTGCTTTCAGGTATGTTAAAAGTGCAAGGTTGGTCGAAACCAAACTGTCTCATCACCCTTTGAGGAGAATAGAACACAGTCCCAAACTCGTCATCCTCTACAAAGTACGGTAACTCGGTGGAACGGAGGATGAAGAACCAAAGAAGAGATGATCCTCCTAGGTTGTCAATGGTGGCAAAGTGGCGCGATTCACCTCTGTAATAATAAGGAATAACATCACCCTCAGGAACCATAGTAAAAGGACGAGTAATGAAGGCAGTGAAGTCATCAATATATAGTTGCAAATCAGAAGTGCCCTTATGATCAATCCACCATGAAAGACGAGGTGCAATGGTGGATGACGAGAAAGGAGGAGGCAATGTTTTCTTCTTCTTTGAGATAGGCCATGCAACATGATTAGGAAAATGCTCAAAGAGAAACATTTGGAGGAATGAACCTGAAGCAAAACAGTGTATGTCGTACCAAGAGATCAAAAGGAATTGATAAGTAATGAGTTAAAGAAATATGAAAGATTAAGGAACAAAAGGAAGGGAAGTAGTGACTAAAGAAGAAGGATACCTTGCACAGATGGATGCATTGTAAGATGCTGGCACATTCAAGCAATCTCACATGTTCGAGGTTTTCTAAAATTCTCTCAGTCCAATGTTCCCATCTTTGAAGCCGAATAGAGGAGTCTGGTTGAAAGCGAATCAGACTATATGGGTATTCTTGTCTTTCGATGCACATACGAGAAATGTCAGAGGCATGGGGATAACTGTCTTGACTATTGGAAGAGGAGGCATAGAGAAAAAGACCCTCCTTTTCAGGACGTGGAAAGGAACGTGGCTCATAATTCTGGGAACGATCCTAAAAAACGTCGCGATCCCCGAAAAAAGGAGCTCTTCCCCAATACTTGAGGGAAATGGGTGGTTTGACAAATCTTGGATCTATGGAATGATCTTCGGAACTAGCCTGCAATAATTAAATATGAAAATGAATAATCAACATAAAAAAAACTTGTGGGGGGAGAAAAGTATATAGAAGACAAGGTTCTTACCATGATGAAGAGGTAAAATTCTTTGAGACAGTCACCGGCAGGAATCAAGTTCAATATTTGATGAGAAGACTTGGATCGGGAAAGGTACCTGAAAAGAAAAGATGAAATATGATTTAAAAAAAAAAATTCGAAAAATCCCCTAGGGTTCACACCCCTAGGGTTTGCGCTTCCTTCTTTTTCAAAAAAGTTTGGTTTTGGTAATATATATATATATATATATATATATATATATATATATATATATATATATATATATATATAATAATAAAAAAAAATTGAAAAATACCCAAAAATACCTCCAGGGTTCGGACTTATACATTCTCTAGGATTCTAGGATTCGGGAATTCAAGTCACTGAAATCAATTGTGTGGTGACTTACCGAATTCTTTATTGGGTATTAATGTTTATAAGCCTAAAAGCATGGGTATTAAAATAATGAATTTAATCAATTTGGAAAAGTTATAATATTATTTAAATATACATATGCATGGGCGGAGGTGATATGGACTTTATATATTTTACAAAGCATACATGGCATCATTATATGTAAACATACTTCTACATGGACGGCCCACATGAATTACATCCCACTGGGAATGAGATTTTGCATGATACTTATATATTGTGCCCCTAGGATTCACATGATATATGTATATTATCATGTTAAGATTCATTACAGCCATCCTTCTCCCTGCAAAGAATGTTTGAAAATAAATCAATAAATCAATAAATAATATACATATAATAAATAATAATAATAATAATAATAATAATAATAATAATAATAATAATAATAATAAACACAAACCATTTAATAAGTGGAGAGCATGGATATTAAAATAAATTAGAAATGAAATCCGATCATTAAAATGTACATATGCATGCAACAGTTAATATGAATTTTACATGTTTTTCAAAGTTTGCATGGCTATATATATATATATATATATATATATATGTATATATACACACACACACACACACACACCAATGATAAAGGTTAAAAAGCTTTAAACTTTTGAAAGATAAGAGTTTGCATGGTTTCATCAGGCATGAATTCTATATAATTATAATTTGCATGACGTGTACATATATATTTATAATAAAGTTTAACAGCTTACTTGGTTTACTTGTAATAAAGATTCATTCTTTGAATGACCATGAAGGCATGAATTCTGAAAAGTGATGGAGGCAATCCCACTAGGATTTGGCTTGATATTTATATATATATTTCGCC
Source organism: Hedera helix (assembly GCA_947179155.2). Classification (NCBI taxonomy): domain Eukaryota; kingdom Viridiplantae; phylum Streptophyta; class Magnoliopsida; order Apiales; family Araliaceae; genus Hedera; species Hedera helix. Next base: position 26,875,074 of record OX359280.1, read on the forward strand.
AAAATTATTGGACCATGAGGATTCGCCAATATTATTGGACCATGAGGATTCGCGGAATGACCATGAAGGTTCGGCCCAAAGATTGTTTATATATATAATAAAATTTTAAAAAGTATATATATATAATAAAATAACAAATTTTTTTATTAAATTAAAAAATAAATAAATAAATAAATAAAATTGAATACTTGAATTTTATGCACGATCATCACTTCTAAGCCGTGATTCACGCGCAGGGGGCAAATGTGAGCCTAGAAATAAAATTAGGGTTCACATTAAATGGCTATATAAGAAATTAGGGTTCACATTGAATGACATAAAACAAAATAATGGACAAGGAACAAATAAAGACCGAAAAATATAATTTAAGAGTTGTTGTCATGAGTCCCAAGGCAGAGGCTTGTAGGGATAACTCGTGTTTGGGAATCGGTTGAGGGATTGGATTGGTGGCTAGAAGAATTGGGTAATTTGGGCATTACCTGGGTAACCAGGGGTATTCCAGGAATTTCCTTATAATTAAGGGCATTTCTGGAAATTCCCCTCTTGACATGTGCCTGGCACATGTCATGGACCTTATAAATATCCTTCACCTAACAAGTGAAGGGGGGGGGGGGGAGGATTCTTTTGGAAAAACACTTGAGAATTGAGCCATCTCTCATCAATCTCTCTCTCTCTCTCTCTCTCTCTCTCTCTCAACAAGAAGGACGTTGGAAGGAATTGAGAATTTGTGATCGACTCATCATCGAGTGAATGAAAGTTTTGGCTTGCCTATCTGGAATTCACTCGAAACACCTATCACGGCTTCGAGACACCAGCGGTTACGCCGTGATCCTGGAGTTCTGCCACGTGTTACTTTGGTAGTTGCTCACCGATTTTTCTCCCCTCTCCAATCTTTCAACCGATTCCGTACTCTTTCTGAATTTCTTGCCTCTACCATAACTAAGAACCATAACCCTAGCAAGGTACGCAATTTTCGTGCGTACAGAAGGCTACAAGAACGCGAGTAAAAAGGTCAACATAAGCATAATGTAAAAAAATAAAATAAAAAATGAACACATGAAGAAATGTAGGGGCTCTCACTGATATATGGCATAAACGTCCTCTAATGTGGGGGTAAACTCCCCCCAAGCCGCAACGAAGGTGCATGTGGAAGAACACAATCGGGACAAAAGTGTGCAAAGTGCATCCTGATCCTGGTGGATACGAAGGTCCCTACACAGCTGAATGCAGCGGAAGATACCAACACTCTTAAGTATCTGCAAATTTTCTAGATTACTTAATATTTCATCACTCCAATGTTGCCATCCTTGGAGACGGTTGAAAGAGTTGGGCTGAAAGCGAACATGACTGAATGGGAATTCCTGTTTCTCTATGCGTATACGGGGAATATTACTAGCACTAGGAGATCGCTATCGGTTTTCGCAAACCGTAGCATAGAGAAACAAATCTTCTTTGTCGGGGCGTGGAAAAGAATGGTGGTCATAGTTGCTGACACGATCCTAGAAAATGTCTGAAGGCCCAAAGAAATAGGCTTTTCCCCACTCTGAGATGAAAGGAATTTGCCTAATGGCCTTGGGGCCCGTAGGACAATCATTGGAACTGGCCTTCCATGATAAAAGTTTAACAGGGGGATTCCATAAAAATGAAGGCAATTGAAAATAAAATGTTTGCCATGGTAAATAATATGAACTCCTTCAAGGTAGCCTTAAGACAACTTCTCTTTGATCAAACTCGACATGAACTTAGTCGGAACGCTCATATGAGTGAACTTAGTCCGAGGAAAGAGAAGCTGAGGACACCTGAAAAGAAAACACTGAATGTGAGAAAATCACATGAAGAAGGGAGCCAAAATCCCCTATGGCTCGGCCACCTAGGGGGAGATACATAGGTACCTTCTTTGAATGCTTGCTAATACGTTGATTATTTGACCTGAATGTTCCTTCGACAGGAAAAGGTATGTTTTCTTTAAAAAGTTAAGATCCTGTTAGGGTGAGGTGACCTAGAAAAGAAAAAATTGAAGGCACCTGAAATGAAGAAGAAACAACCATCAAGAAAGATTCGGTATACAAAATTATGTAAGAAATATTTATAAGATTTCAAGTACTAGGGTTATGGGAATTCAAAATTTAATAGGATGGGTAATCCTTTTCCAAGCCAAAAAAGGGAATTTTGTTTTCCAAAGGTAAGAAGGATCTAATTACCAAAAGATAATAAATAGGTAAAACATATATATTCCTTGATTTAGTTTTTAAAAGTAATTAGGAAATAAAAGAGTAAAGAAATAATTTTTGTAAAAAAAAAAATTATTCTTGGCCGCGAACTCTAAGAATTGCATGAATGGCTCGGATTCCTTACTTCGAGCTCTAAGAATTCCATGAAGGGCTCGGATTCCTTACTTCCCACTAGGAGTCTGACAATAAGAAATTTCCTACAGGATTTGACTTTTTGGCTAGGATTTGGATACCATCTAGGATTCAGGAATTACTATCATCTATGGTGATTTGCCTAATTCGAATGAAAGAAATCAATACATGATAAGTATATACCATGGCTATTAAATTAATGAAATTAAAGGGAAAAGTTACTCCTATAAATATATAGCCAACATAGATGATATATACTTTTAAAAGTCTAAGCATATGCGTGGATGGCCCGCAAGCATACTTTTTGAAGTTTCAAAGTTAACATGATATGTATATATGCATAATAAAGTTTTACAACTTACATGGGTACTTGGAATAAAGCTTCAGACTTGGATTGCATAATAGATGTACGTATATGAAGAAGAATAACATCCCACTAGGGTTCTTACAACTTATATATTACCGAGGTATGCTAGGATTTGGCGTGGATATATAATACTAGGAGGGTTAATTCGGCCCACAAGAATTGTTTATATACGTGTGTTTATATTATTATTATTATAATAATAATAATAATAATAATAAATTGAAGACTACAATTTTTGTGCACGATCGTCACTTTAAGGCATAACTCACGTGCAGGGGGCAATGAGCTCATGTATTAAATTAGGGTTTACATTTGACCTAATAAATTTAATGAACTAAAGCGAATAAAACGGAAATTAATGAATAACGAGCAACAAACTAACATAACTTAAGAGATGTTATCACGAGTCCCGATGCAAAATGCTCGTGGGGGTAACTCATTTTGTGAATCAATTGAGAGATTGGATTGGTGGCTAGAAGAATCGGGCGAAATGGGCATTACCAGAGTAACCAGGGGTATTATAGGAATCTCCCTATTACTAAGGGTATTTTTGGAATTTTCCCAAAGTCACATGCTTGGCACATGACCTCTTTTCTAGGAAGCTCTATAAATAGCTCCTCATCTCATAAGAGGGGGGACTCTCTTTTTTGGACTCTTGGAGAACTTGAAAGCCACAAAGAGAATTCTCTCTAAATTTGTGAGAGTGGGAATATTTTGGAGACTTGTTGGTGATTCAGAATTGAGCTCTAACTTCGAGATACTCGTGATCTCGTGATTACACTTGGATCCTCGAAGTTGAACTTGGATTCCCTCGAAATCTAACAATTGATAGAGGCTCTCGGACACTAGCGATTATGCCGGGACCCCGAGAGTTCTGCCTTGTATTACTCGAGCAATTGCTCACCGATTCTTCTCCCCTCTCCAATCTCCCAATTGATTCCGTATTATTCGCAAATTTTTTTGCCTCCTAAATCACGACGAAACCCTAACCTTAGCGAGGTACGAGATTTCCTTGCCTACACCTATCAATAAAACTTTGATCAAAAGGCATCCTTTCTGAACAGAACATCATTAAAATTTGTCAAATTATTATTATTATTATTATTATTATTATTATTATTATTATTATTATTATTATTATTATTATTATTATTATTATTGTTGTTGTTGTTGTTATTGTTATTGTTGTTGTTATTATTATTATTATTATTATTATTATTATTATTATTATTATTATTATTATTATTATTATTATTATTATTATTATTATTATTATTATTATTATTATTATTATTATTTCGTAATACATGGGTGATAGACTACTCTACAAACGTCAAACAGACGATTCTACAAATAGAGTAATAGTATTAGAACTATTAACATATGAAGATTCCTAATGTTTTCCATATTTGATTCCATGGCGACTAAATTGGTCTTTTACCAACTCTACACAGACTAATTTGCACCAGGAACAAGAACTTGCTTGCGAAGAAACTATATATAATCATTTAGGAAAAAGGTTTATCGTTTTACCTTAACTGTTACATAGTAAATTATCATAATAGCTTTTTAGAATTTTGAGAATACTCCTTTATTAACATCATTTAAATTAAATTTGTGTCCCTAAAGTAAGGCAAATATCACCAAGCTAGCTCAAACCTCATACCAACACCGTTGCACTATATCTGCATTTAGATAAATTAGATACCAGACCAATTAATAATAGAAATTCCAGAAATAACAGAAAAGGCGAACATAATCCAGAAATAACATTTAGCAAATAAATAAATAAATAAATAAATCCAGAAGTAACTTTAGTAATGAAGTTGTGAAACCATCCAAGTTTGTAGTTTGATCCTGCATATTAAAATTTGTGTACCAATAGAATAATTTTCTCCTCAAAATATCACATCGACTTATACATCTAAAGTCAAAAGATTTGAAAAAGCTTTAAAACAAGATCAAGTCCATATGCAATATTCAAGATTTCGTATAAGTGTAAAATCTTGGTCCTGCTGCTTTAACACCACTGGGGTATTTATGTAAACTAGTTAAAAATCCACATTCCACAACTGAAACTTATTTTACTCTTTGCCTTGATTTTCACTTGCCTTACTACCAATCCATGCCTCCATTCAGGGGCGGATATACATAGGGGACATGGGAGACACAACTCTGTTGAGTTTTTTTATTTTTTTATTTTTTAAGTATAGAGAGAAAAATATAATTTAATAAATTTAGGGGGGAAATGTAGACTACATTTCAGTTTACTATTAACATTTTCCACATTATATCGATGTTTCTATAGGACTGATTTTCTATGCCTTTGGTTCATTCTGGCTACATGGTTGGTTGTCTTAGATGTTTAGTAATCATTAGAAATATAACACTTTTTGTTATCCCATATTTGTTATTCATTTATTTTTATTCTCCCGTCCTCTTTATGGTGGCCACTCGATCTTTCTAGCTTCATTCCTTTTTTAGGTTAGATGAAAGACGAAGATCGAAAATTGTTGTGAGACGCGATGCCACAAGTCACTGAAATCCAATCTAGCATCCTTAGGCTTGAAATTCATGCTACAAGTTTTGAGATCAAGTCGGGCATGAGACAGATGATGCAAAATTCAGTGCAGTTTGTGAGTTTGCCCAATGATGATCCGAATGATCATCTCATGAGTTTTTTTTTTTGAGATATGTGATACTTTCAAGTATAACGGAGTTTCGGATGACACTGTAAGACTTAGCTTGTTCCCTTTCACACTTAGGGAGAAGGCAAAGAGTTAGTTGCATTAACTTCCATTGGGGTCTATCACTACTTGGAACGACTTGGCTCAAAAGTTCTTGGTAAAGTTCTTTCCACTAGTGAAGACTACAAAAATGAGGAACGAAATCACTTCATTCATGAAGCATGATTCAAAATCGTTGTACGAGGCATGTGAGAGCTTCAAAGATTTATTGTAGAGATGTCCACACCATGGAATATCCAAGTGACTTCAAGTTCAAATATTTTACAATGGGTTATTCAATACAACGAGGACTATTATTGATGCAGCTGCAGGTGGTGCTTTAATGGCGAAGAACTTGGATGAGGCCTATGACCTGTTGAAAACGATGGCAGTGAATGCTTACCAATGGCCTTCTGCAAGGGTGAATGACCTTTTGCAAGGGTGCTTACCAATGGTTGCACAAATATCGTTAATTACTAGAATTACTATTTGTTATTATACTAATAACTTGAGTGATATCTGGCTTGAATCCTTGGTGCTATAGCTTATTTTCAGTGCTCAATTACTCTATTAAGATTCAACTAAGCCTTAGCCAGTTGAATCTAAGTTTTATTCTGCTTAGGATACTCAGTTTGTTCCTTGAGGAAGTTCATTTCCACTAAAATAACTATTTAAGCTTACTTACTCATTATCTGGGAGTGTAGACACTGCTGGATACAATTTAAAAACTCAGGATCACATTATTCTGTGAATCCATTCCATTGTATTATCCGTTAACATGGCTGGTACTTCACAGTATTTAAAACAAGACTTCATCAGCTACAGGGAGTACACTAATGGAAGGTTGAGCATATTAATGAGAAGATTAATCAATTTCTAGAGCAGATGAATGAATTGATGAGACAGAGAAGTTCTAATGATAATGACATGTTTGAGAATCCATTTGGGGACAATTGAAGGGAAAAAAGGCTAGTACATATGGGACAAAGAGGAGACAGAAGTGATAGGGGCTTCTTTAGAAATCTCAGGTATGCTAAACAGGAAAGGACTATAAGGCATGAGGAAGATGATGTTCAGTTGGGAAGAAGGACCTACATTGGAGATGATGAGGAAGGGGAGAGGGAATTGAAACATCTAAAGTTGGTTTTTCCTTCATTTATAGAGGGAGATGATGCAAGGAGTTAGGTATAGGATTGTGAAGAATATTTCAACATTTATGGGATTCACTCTCCTAGGAGGATTGCTATAGCTGGGATGCACCTCCACAGGTCTCCAAAATTATGGTACAAGGCCCATGTTAGTGGCAGAGAGGGCCTTAGTTGGGGGGATTTTGCCAAAGACTTCATTATCAGATTTACTGAAGCAGGAATATAACACATTTATAAGGAATTCAAGCTACTGAGGCAGACAAGCACTGTTAATACTTGTTATGATGAATTTAAAAGACATAAACGCAGATTACTTGAGAGGTTACCAGACTTGACTAAAGAGTTTTTTGTGGGAAGCTTTGTGGGTGGATTGAAGGAAGAGACAAGGAAAATAGTGAAGCTTCTTGACCCAGACACCTTATCACAAGCTTTCAAGCAAGCCAAATTTTATGAGACTCCTATTCTAAAACCCGCCAACACTCTTCACTATCCTAAACCACAACCCCAATCCACCAACTCTCAGTCTAGCTATTGAAAAGACCCCAATCCATGTTACATTACAGTTGGCAAATCGGTCATTTACTTATCCAAAGGGGATTGTTGAAGATGTTTTTGTGAACGTGGATAAGTTTATCTTCCCCACGGATTTCATTGTGCTAGATTTTGAGGAGGATAAAAATATACCGATTACTCTTGGGAGTCCACTTTTAGCTACGGGGGGAGCGTTGATTGATGTGCAAAATGGCGAGCTAACTATGAGAGTTCAAGATGAAGAGGTGACCTTCAAGGTGTTTAATGCAATGGAATTTCCAAGTGATCAAGAATAGTACTTTCGGGTTGATGTTGTGGGGATTGAAAAGTCAATTTTATTGAAGGATGAATGCAAGTTTGGGGGTCTCAAGGAAAAGTTAAGCGAATGGTCAAGGCATGGCTTCCAAGGTGATTTATGAAGCATACATTCGATTCGGGCTAGAGAAAAGGAAGTAGTCAGGCTGAGACTTTAAAATAAGCGCTTATTAGGAGGCAATCCAAATTTTAGTTTTAGTTTTTATTTGTATTTTTAGTAGATTTTATTTTAGTAGTAAATTTTAGATTAGTCAGTATTTTTATTTTTTTTAATATTCTATTTTTGTTTTGTTTCAGGTTTATTCAATACACTCAAAAATTAGCAAACGAAGAGGAAAGAACTATATATTCAGAGGAGTCATTTATGCTTAATTTTCTTTATTTTATACATTAAGGACAATGTCTGTTTTAAGTTTGGGGGTGTGGGTAAATTTTGAAAGAAAAAAAAATGTTATTTATTAATTTAGGTTTTATTTTAGTTTATATTTTGGAATTTTGTGAGTAAATTCACTGTAAACCTTCACGAGACACAACTCGTCCATTTGGGGGTAACCATGGGGTTTAAAGGCTTGTTGCAAATGCTAAGTGCAATTGTGTTTCTCACGAAAATGGGCTAACTTAGTTTTTAGGTTGAGTCACTTGGGCAATGAATTAATTGGATTAAAATTTTGGTCAACGAGAAAATTTTGATTTTTATTTAATAACTTTTGAAAAATGGATAAATGTTTGTGAAGTCTAAATTTTGGCTTTTATTAGTTATTATTTTATTTAAGATCTTTTATTTTTATGCACACATATCCATTTGTGTTGAGTTGGTTTTAACTTAGAGAAGGTTTGTATGGTTAATTTCTTATGATAGATATTTGTGAATTCTATAACTTATTTGATCATAACTTGAAGTGAAATATGAGGTATAATATAATTTTAGGGAGATGATTTAGGTAAATTGTTCTAGGATTGTTTGAAGAATTGATCATTTTCGAGTTGAATTAATTGTTATATAGTGAGTTGACATAGAGCGTAAAACGCTCTCACTCATAAACATGTGAAGAAAACGAGATGAAGCGTGAAACACACTCGTGGGCATAAAATGCACTCACTTATGATGAATGAAAAAATATAATATATTTGGAAAGGAATGTGGTGAACTTAAAAAAAATGATCCTACTGTACGTAATGTGAAAAAAAAAATCTTTTGATCCTTTAATTTATATTTGTCTTTATTAGCGAAGAGTGGTGTGAAAAGTGAGTTATAGAGTTTTGTTTTGTAATTTTTTTTATTGTGTAATATCTTTTATGAGACATTTAATTACATAAATTTATTTGAGTTTTAACTAGTTTGATACATTTAGATTCACATACGCACGAAGGGTCTTGAGTAGAGTAAGATTAATGAATATGTTAAAATTTGTGACAATGCATGATTTTTAAATTTCGTTTGAGTTATCATTTAAAAATATTTGAGGTTAATAATTTTATTCATATTGATTCATTACTTGAGTAATTTTGGTTATTTGGTAGAGTCTTAGTTTTTGCTTTTGTTTTGCTTGAGGGCAAGCAAGGATTTAAGTTTGGGGGTATTTGATAATTGAATTTTATTCCTATTTATTTAGTATTTTTAGGCTTAATTATTTGTTAGCTTTTAGGTATTTTAATTGATTATAGGTAATTTATTTAATATTATGTCTTTTTATTATTTTTATAATATTTTTATTTATTTTATATAAGTTTTTATTTTATTTTGTAGGAATTAAAGAAGGAATGGCATAACCGTAATATCAGCAGAATGGCAAAAGGGTAAATAATGAGCGCGGTGGCAATTTTGTAAATTATGCAACGCTGGTCAGTGCATGGTGCACAATATAATTCTAGCGATGGTTCATGCGACGCCATATAATGTTTGACTTTGGATTAGGAGGTAACTTTGACCTCGCAATGCGTGGGAGTTTATGCTTGTTCAGGCGCCATGTGCGCATTTCAATTAGGGCGCTGACTTGAGAAAGGGATATTGGTTTAGGTGATAAGGCGGTGTTGACTTGGTCAAAGCGTGCGAATGACACCTTTGTATGCGAAAATTGTTCCAGAAGAGTTTATTCACGATTTTGTGCTTTAACTTGATTCTAAATTGTTTTTAATTCCACATTAACTTAGGATTATTAATGTACTCCTATAAATAAATTATGACACTCTTATTTTCAGAATATTAATATAGATTAACATAGTTTTAGAGAAAAATATTATATTAGAGTAGTTTAGAAGTAGAATTAGAAGCAAATATTCAACGCAAATGATTCAATAATTGAAGATGGAGCTTGGAAATTTGAGACTGTGATTCGAGTGACAGACGGATATCAAAACATAGATTTGATTTGATTTCTTTTTCTTTTATTTTTATAATTTTGAGATGTTGAATTATTTGTAGTTAATTTATTATTTAATTATGAGCTAATTTTTATTTGAGATTGCAATTGAACCCAATGTGTAGTTTATATTAATTTATTTTCTTTTTAACTAAATTGATTATAATTGAATTGTTTATCATAATTTAAGTGTTCAGGTATTTAATTATTTGCATTAATTAATATGGTAATCTATATGAAGTTGATGAATTGATTATAGTGTTTAGACCTAATTAATTATTTTATGCATTAATGCATTAGTTAATTGTGATTAATTATTGGGATAATCTATATAAAATTAAAAGTGGATTATATGTTTAAATTTGGATATGATAACATGTGAATTTATTTATTCTTTTAAGGAGAATTGCATAATAGTTTATAGGATGAAGATATCTATATGTCACATGTAACTTTTTTGGGAGTTGGATCTGAATGAGTTTATTTCAAGTTATTTTGCATAGTAATATATCAACTTAATTGGAATAAATCTTTTTATTAATTCTTGAAAAAGGTTAATAGATAGTTAAGAAACCTAGTTAACAATTAAATATAATTAATTAATTAGAAAAGAGAGTGAAGATATTTAAATGAAACCTTGGGAGAAATTGTAATCTTAACTATTTTTAATTTGATTTAATCATTTTTATTAGTTTAATTTAGTTAGTAATTTTAATTAATTTATCTTAGAATTAAATTGTAATTATTTAAATAAAATTAATTTGATATTAAATTAGAGTTTGATAATAATTATTGTTAATTCCCTGTGGGTTTGACACTCGACTTTATCACTTTATTACTTATGGGTCGCATATACTAGCGTGTAAATTCATATTTAAATTTAGGCAAACAGTGGCCGAAAAGAATCTAGAGTGAAGAACCTCTGTTGTTGCTCTCTCTCCCCCATAATGTCCTCCATAACCTGTTGAGTGGCAATGGTGAAGTATACCTTTAATTTCCTCGGCGGGTACACAACTTCTCAACATATGATCTAAACATTACTTGAACAAAAATGGTTCATCCCACAAGTAAATTTATATGTCATGTAAGAACTCCTGTACTAGAAGGATCCATCGAATCAAGTGTGGCTTATTGTCCTTTTTTGAGATTAAATATTTGATGGCAGAGTGATCCGTGAACATAATCGCCTTTGTGCCAATAAGGTATGAACAAAACTTTTTAGAAACATATACAACCGCTAACAACTATTTCTTGGTGGTTGTATAGTTTAGCTGTGCATCAGTCAATGTTTTGTTAGCATAATAGATGGCATGAAAATTTTTCTCTTTATGTTAGCCTAAGACCGCGCCAATCACAAAGTCACTAGCATCCCACATTAGCTCGAATGGAAGATCCCAATTTGGTGCAACAAACGGGGGCAGTAATCAACTTCTTTTTCAATACTTCTAAGGCTTTTAGACATACCTTCTCGAAGTTGAAGGGTATATCTTTCTTTAGAAGATTGTAAAGAGTCTTTGTGATCTTTTAGAAGTCCTTGATAAAATGCTTGTAAAACCCTGCATGACCTAGAAAACTTTGAATTCCCTTCACAGATGATGGCGGCGGAAGATTTTTAATAGTTTGAATTTGGTCTTGTTCACCTCCACCCCTTTAGAAGAGACTTTGTGCCCCAAAATGATGCCTTCTTGAACCATAAAATAGCAATTTTCCCAATTTAACACTAGATTAGTTTCCACGCATCTTTTCAACACCAGTATTAGATTCTTTAAATACAAGTCGAAACTATCTCTGAATATTGAAAAATCGTCCATGAATACCTCAATATTTTTGTGACACCCCCACACTCAGGTACCACTACCTCGAATTTGGTGCTCACGTAATAATATAAACAATTACTGCTAAACAACATTTAATACTAATGCGAAAAATAAAGGATCATATGTTGTCTATTACAATGACTTTCTAGTCCTAAGGTCTACAATCTTTACCAAAATATACATCACAAACTACAAAGTAATATCAATGTTTGCGTTACAATCTTATAAGTCTTAAAAAAAATATAAATAAACTAACAACTATCTAGATAATTAAGATTTTGCTTTTCCTTTCCCTTTATCTTTACTCGATTCTTCAAGTTTAGCTGCAAAATATTTTATGACATAGCAAGTGTGAGCAACTAGTTTGCTCAACAATTTAAATGAATAACAAGAATTATGTTATAAATGAATAGGAATATCAACTGAATTATTTAATAAAAGGAGTTCAACAATGACCAATAGAATCAATGCACAAAATAAAGAAGTTGCAATTGATTATTTAACTGTTGAGTGGTCAAATGGACCATGAACTACTATTGAGGAAATCAGTCACTTTATTGACCATCTTAGGTTACTATGTCAGAATTGTACTTAAGGGGATCAGCCTCTCGTACGACATGTATATGCATAACATTTATTCTGTGTGTATCGTTTGTTCGATACTTAGGTTATTCCCCGTTATGGGTTGTTCTTCTCAGTCTAAAAATTCATACCACCATGGTTTGGATAGCTTTCAAAATAAACTTCGCATAGGTCTAGCCGAACAAATGACTTAGAATTTTTCTTTAATCAATTCATAACTCAAGAATGGAATATGAATTCAAATAATATATGCGATTTGCAATAATATTATTGTGGAATAACTTGCAATATAATATAAATTCAAGATTTAAGAATTAGTACAATGATATTGAATAAAGTTAGGAAACTTGCTCAATATAATTTAAGTAAGGTTAAAGAAGTTGCCTGTCCGTTGACTTACGACTAATTCGCTTAATTTAAACTCCTCTTGAAGACCTAACATTAATAACGCTGACCTATCAATTAGTACAACATATAATCGTGCACTTTAAACACTTACATATGCTATTTATCTAGCAAATAGTCAATCACATATCACTTATAATTTTATACACTATCATTAATCGTATAAGATACTTAATTGATCTTATGTTAATGATTTAATTAATCAATATTATTTTTCTTAAGTATTAAACACTTATTAAACCCTTAAACAATTTACTATATTTGTTTAATTAAATTCTTTTTATTTTATTAACTCTATCTTCATTTAATTACTATTTAATATTAATTAAAGAGTAATTGATTAATTACCTGTAGTCATTATTTAACAATATATAATAACTAATTATATTTATTTATTATTTAAAGTTAATTAAATAATAAATAATTAAAGTATTAATCTTATTTGCCTTTAAGTATTATTTAAGGTTAATTAAATAATAATTAATTATCCTCACTTATTATTTAATAATAAATAATTAGTTTATTAACTTTAATTTTCTTTAATTATTATTTAATGTTAATTAATTAATTATCCTTACTTATTATTTAATCATAATTAAATAATAAATAATTTTCTTACTAACTTTAATAATCTTTAAATATTATTTAATGTTAATTAAATATTAATTAATTAATTAATTATCCTACTTATTATTTAATCTTAATTAAATAATAAATAATTAGTTTATTAACTTTAATTTTATTTAATTATTATTTAATATTAATTAAATAATAATAAATTAATTAATTAACTTTACTTATTATTTAATATTAATTAAATAATAAATAATAAATTTATTAACTTTAATGTATACTAATTATTAGCTATATGATAATTAATTATCCAATTTTCTTTAAATATTATTTTGTATTAATTAAATAATATGTAAAGGGTTTAATTATCATTTATTAGCAATTAATAATAATTTTTCTCTTATTATTATTAATTTAGTAAGGTTTAATCAACCATTAATTCTAATAAATGCCAAATGACGTAAACTTTTTCATTTTAAAATTTTATAATATTCCTTATTAAATTAGAAACATTTTCTCTTTTGAAAATAAACCTGGAATCGGCCCAGAAAGACCTAAATCGGACCCCACAAACTAAAAAAAATCGGTCTTTCTGTTTTTTTTTTTAAAAACCGACAGAATATTCTAATCATTTTCTGATTTTGCCTCTTTTACTAAAACTTGAATAAAATGAAATCTACAAGTCCGATTGATCTCAAATTAGACTTTTTGGAATCTTATCTTTCCTAACTACAAGATTCTATCATCAAAAAGCAAATTTGGACATGATTTGATTACTGAAAATGGCCATGAAATGGACTGTTTTGCGCAGCCCTTCGACAGTGAGGTCATTTGGTTCAAAAATTCATATCTTGCTCATTTTAAATCATTTTCACATGATTCCAAAGTGATTTTGTTCTTAACATATCCATATATTTTCATAAAATATAAAATCCCAAAAAGAATTTGTAGATTTCAAAATGTACAATTTATTCGTACAACCTATGTTTTATTCGTCGGTAAAAATATTTTCAAGCATTTTGCTACATTTTTCTACATAAACCCATAACACTACACATTTAAACCACATGACATCCTATATAAACAAGTCTAGCATGATTCTAAGAACAAAGATCTCAAAGATAACATTTCTACCATAAAAATTAAAAGAAAACCAAGATTAGGATTTTTAAGGGATTTTTATACCTTTTGCTTTTTATGGCTTGTTTTCTTTGCTTTCGAAAGTAGGTAATAAGTTGTGATGACATCCAAGAACACCCCCCCTTCATGAAAATGACTTTACTCACTTGACTCGGTGGTGACTCACTACACAACTCACTTCCTTTTTCTTTAACTCACCTAGTTAACTCACTAAAATTCACTAGCACATTATATAGGGAATACTTGCAATATTTTGTAAACTCTCTATCAAATGAGCTAGTTTCTATTTATAGTTGTATAAATCTATACATATAACATATATATGTATAGATTGGACTTCAACATTTTTCCAAAATTTGCTAGCCAAAAAAGTTGAGTGTTCCACACACTAATGCAAGCAACAAATTGAATAAAAATTTGGAGTCCATAGTACTCCCTCCATACCACCAGCCGTGCTCTCTAATTTGTCCCATTTTTGATTTATTTTTATAGCCAAATTGGTAAATAATGGATCTTCTTCAAGCTTTGACAATTAGACCAAACATTGGGCTTGCAATTTAATTCAGTTGGGCCATCTATAATCATAATAATCCAACAATATTGGGCTACCAAAATAACTCACCCACTTTTTAACAAATTGGGCTAGTTTAATTAAATAGCAACCCATAAAGTAAATTCTACAAGTCACTCACTTAATTAATTGTTTGGGCTTGTTTAAATAATTATAGGAACACTTTAATAATCAAATTTAATTTAATTTATATAATCTAATTAGACTTGTCATATTCAATATGTACATTTTATAAATGTTTAGACATTTAATAGTTAACACAAAAGTCAAGCTCAATCCGACCAGGTAATCATAATAATGTCGCATTTGTATTCATATACCAACTGGTAGTGTCAAACACTTATATCACAGGAATATTTCTATAAATGCTAACTATCCCTCTAGTCAACAAAAGACGGGATAACACGAACCCTATCCCAAAGAACAACAATAGATGGGATTTACAAGAACTACATTCCCCTAAAACACAAAAAGTGGGGATGTATCATAAACACCTAGCACTTCTCATAGTCTGAGGTTTACATCATATATGTAGCCCTATGAATAAAAAGTGGGTTCTAAACTGCATATATATATACAGACAGAAAAATAAAACATCAACTATCAACCCAGCGGGCAGTGGCCTCGTGCTCTTGCCGAGTGATCTTGTCAACCACCCTATGGCTCACTATCTTCCTACTCATGTAATCCCCCTGAGGATAATTCTGGATCCTACTCATCAGCTTACCAAAAGCTATATCTAACTCGAAACTAGCAGTATTGATCCTGGTAGCACTGGTCCTAACCTCGACCTCTAGCTCATTAGTCCTACTGGATACCGTCATCCACTCATCATATATGTGTATCTTATCTGCTATCTCCATGTCAAACTCAGCTAACATCCCTGCCAACTGTCTCTGTAACTCATCCCTCTCTACTCGGAATCCCTCAGCCTGCCTTTTAGACTGCTCCAGCTCATCAACCAGATCTACCTCCCTCTCACGGAGGTGATGTACTATAACTCCCAACGAAGTTGAAGTCTGACGACTCCCTTGCACATCAGTCTCTAGCACAACCACATGCTCCTTCAGCCTGGTCACCTCGTTAGACATCAGATATGCCGAATCTTTATATCGGTCCTTCATCTCCTGATGGGTCCTATTCTCCTTCTCCAGCTGCTGAACTCTAGTCTCTAGCTCTATGTTAGCACTACTCAGCTCCTCGATAATATCGCTAGCAGTGATGCCCATGCTATCAGCATACTCGGCTGGCTACCCCGATTAAATCAGCCTCAGAAAATGGCTCTTCAGCTGACTTCTCCTCAGAGTCTGTCTGCTGTCCCTTAGACTCATCATAACCATCAAATCTCATAACCCCTCCTCGCACTGGCGACTTAGCCTCTGCTAATTGCTCCTCCTCAGCAGCAGCCTCTAACTCATGCTCAACAGTAGGTGCCTCAATCATCGGTCCTACTGGCTCAGTCGGCTCAATCCAGACAATATATTTGTCCACTAGAGCATCCTCCACCAGTCTACTAGGCTCGCCTATATCTGCCATCCTACAGACACAACAATAGACAAAATAACAGTATGTTAGTATCACAATAAAATATATTCATTGATGAAATGAAACAATATTTCATTATATACAACATCGGCTCGATGAATTTCCATAATTCTTCTCAAACAAAACTCGACTCAATGGATCTCCTCGACCCAGCCTCCTAGCGTACTTTATATGAGTTTAATTCAAAGGTTAAAACCTAGGTTTCACATTCCTAAAGTTTATAACCTACAACTCTGACACCAACCTGTGACACCCCCAAATTTAGGTACCACTATCTCGAATTTGGTGCTCACGTAATAATATAAACAACCACTACTAAACAACATTTAATACTAATGCAGAAAATAAATGAACATATGTTGTCTATTACAATGACTTTCTAGTCCCAAAGTCTACAACCTTTACCAAAATATACATCACAAACTACAAAGTAATATAAGTGTTTGTGTTACAATCTCATAAGTCTTAAACAAAATATAAATAGACTAACAACAATTTAGATAATTAAGATTTCGCTTTTCCTTTGCCTTTATCTTTACCCAATCCTTCAGGTTTAGTTGCAAAATAGTTTATGACATAGCAAGTATGAGCAACTAGTTTGCTCAACAATTTAAATGAATAACAAGAATTATGTCATAAATGAATAGGAATATCAACTTAATGATTTAATAAAAGGAGTTCAACAATGACCAATAGAATCAATGCACAAAATAAAGAAGTAGCAATTGATTATTTAACTGCTGAGTGGTCAAATGGACCATGAACTACTATTTAGGAAATTAGTCACTTGATTGACCCTCTTAGGTTACTATGCCAGAATTATACTTAAGGGGATCGGCCTCTTGTTCCACATGTATATGCATAACATTTATTCTGTGTGTATCGTTTGTTCGATACTTAGGTTATTCCCCATTATGAGTTGTTCTTCTTAGTCTAAGAATCTGTACCACCATGGTTTAGATAACTTTCAAAATAAACTTCGCATAGGTCTATCTGAACAAATGACTTAGAATTTTTCTTTAATCAATTCATAACTCCAGAATGGAATATGAATTCAAATAATGTATACGATTTGCAATAATAGTATTATGGAATAACTTGCAATATAATATAAGTTCAAGATTTAAGAATTAGCACAATGATATTGAATAGAGTTAGGAAACTTGCTCAATATAATTTGAGTAAGGTTAAAGAACTTGTTTGTCCGTCGACTTACGGCTAATTCGCTTAATTTAAACTCCTCTTGAATACCTAACATTAATAATGTTAACCTATCAATTAGTACAACATATAATCGTAAACTTTAGACACTTACCTATGTTATTTATCTAGCAAATAATCAATCACATATCACATATAATTTTATATACTATCATTAATCGTATAAGACACTTAATTGATCTTATGTTAATGATTTAATTAATCAATATTATTTTTCTTAAGTGTTAAATATTTATTAAACCCTTAAACAATTTACTATAATTGTTTAATTAAATTCTTTTTATTTTATTAACTCTATCTTCATTTAATTACTATTTAATATTAGTTAAAGAGTAATTGATTAATTACCTTTAGTCATTATTTAACAATAGATAATAACTAATTATGTTTATTTATTATTTAAAGTTAATTAAATAATAAATAATTAAAGTATTAATCTTATTTGCCTTTACTTATTATTTAATCATAATTCAATAATAAATAATTAGCTTATTAACTTTAATTTTCTTTAATTATTATTTAATGTTAATTAATTAATAATTAAATAATTAATTATCCTACTTATTATTTAATCATAATTAAATAATAAATAATTTGTTTATTAACTATAATTATCATTAATTATTATTTAATGTTAAGTAAAGAATAATTAATTAATTAATTATCCTTACTTATTATTTAATTTTAATTAAATAATAGATAATTAGTTTTTTAAATTTAATTATCTTTAATTATTATTTAATGTTAATTAAATAATAATTAATTTATTAATTATCCTTACTTATTATTTAATCTTAATTAAATAATAATAATTCGTTTATTAACTTTAATTTTATTTAATTATTATTTTATATTAATTAAATAATAAGAAATTAATTTATTAACTTTACTTATTATTTAATATTAATTAAATTATAAATAATTAATTTATTAACTTTAACGTATACTAATTATTAGCTAAATGATAATTAATTACCAAATTTTCTTTACATATTATTTTATATTAATTAAATAATATTTAAAGGGTTAAATAATCATTTTTTAGCAATTAATAATAATTTTTCTCTTATTATTATTAATTTAATAAGGTTTAATCAACCATTAATTCTAATAAATGCCAAATTTCATTAAAAGTTTCATTTTAAAATTTTATAATATTCTTTATTAGATTAGAAACATTTTTCTCTTTTGGATCCAAACTCGGAACCGGCCTAGAAAGGCCCGAACCGGACCCCACAAGCTAAAAAACCGGCAAAATGTTCTAATCATTTTCTAATTTTTCCTCATTCAGTAAAACTTGAATAAAATAAAATTTATAAATCCAATTGACCTCAAATTGGACTTTTTGGAGTTGTATCTTTCTGAACTATAAGATTCCATCATCAAAAAGCAAATTTGGACATGATTTGATTATTGAAAATGGCCATGAAGTGGACTATTTTGCACAACCCTTTGACAATGAGGTCATTTGGTTCAAAAATTCATATCTTGCTCATTTTAAATCATTTTCACATTATTCCAAAGAGATTTTGTTCTTAACTTACCCATATATTTCCATAAAATATAAAATCCCAAAAACAATTTGTAGATTTCAAAATGTGCAATTTATTCGTACAACCTATGTTTTATTCGTCGATAAAAATATTGTCAAGCATTTTGCTGCATTTTTCTACATAAATCCATACCACTACACATTTAAACCACATGACATCCTACATAAACATGTCTAGCATGATTCTAAGCACAAAGATCTCAAAGGTAACATTTCTACCATAAAAATTAAAAGAAAACCAAGATTAGAGTTTTTAAGGGATTTTTATACCTTTTTCTTTTGATGGCTTGTTTTCTTTGCTTTCCAAAGCAGGTAATAAGTTGCAATGACATTCAAGAATACCCCCTTTGATGAAAATTACTTGACTCACTTGACTCGGTGGTGACTTACTACACAACTCACTTCCTCTTTCTTTAACTCACCTAGTTAACTCATTAAAATTCACTAGCACACTATATAGAGAATACTTGCAATATTTTGTAAACTCTCCATCAAATGAGCTAGCTTCTATTTATAGTAGTATAAATCTATACATATAACATATATATGTATAGATTGGACTTCAACCTTTTTACAAAATTTGCTAGCCAAAAAAGTTGAGTGTTCCACACACTAATGCAAGCAACAAATTGAATAAAAATTTGGAGTACATAGTACTCCCTCCATACCACCAGCCATGCTCTCTAATTTGTCTCATTTTTTATTTATTTTTATAGCGAAATTGGTAAATAATGGATCTTCTAGAAGCTTTGACAATTGGACCAAACATTGGGCTTGCAATTTAATTCATTTTGGGCCATCTATGATAATAATAATCCGACAATATTGGGCTACCAAAATTAACTCACTCACTTCTTAATAAATTGTGCTAGTTTAATTAAATAACAACCCACAAAGCAAATTCCACAGGTCTCTCACTTAATTAACTGTTTGGGCTTGTTTAAATAATTATAGGAATACTTTAATAATCAAATTTAATTTAATTTACATAATCCAATTAGACCTGTCATGTTCTATATTAATTGAATATTTAATTAGGGTTCAATAACATATCAATCCCTTGATATTAAAAATACAACCTTAGGTTAGACCGATAATTAATAATCCTTCATTGGACTTTTTTTAATTAAATTAATTTAATAGTCAAATATAAATCAAATCATCTTGTTAGGGTTTAAATTAATTTACACCATAACGTAATTAATTAAAAATTAAATTTCTAATTTTATTTATAATGCAACTCAAAATTCTTGGTCCTTATAGTTTTGCTCGACCATGTTAGAGAATATTGCTATCAAGCATATTTGGAACGTTGATGGTGTGTTATGTAGTCCAAAAGACATACTTAGGAATGCAAATGTTCTATATGGGCATGCGAAGTTAGTATTTTCTTGATTCTTAGGTTCTTATTATAGTCGGAATAGCCGTCCAAAAGGCAATAGAAGTCATGCCCCCCCCCCCCCCCCCCCCAATCTGTCTAGCATCTGGTCAATAAATGGAAGAAGGAAGTGATCTTTGTGAGTCGCCTTCTTAGGTTTGCAATAATCCATGCAAACTTGTCATTCAGTTATTGTCCACATTGGGATTAAGTCATTATTTTCATTGGACACCACAGTCTTGTGACTCTTCTTTGGCACGAATTTGACTGGACTTACCCACGAACTGTCTGAAATTAGGTAGATAATTTCAGCATCCAACCACTTGATGATTTCCTTCTTTACAGCCTCCTTCATGATTGGATTCAATCATCAATCACAGGTTCGGCTCCATCTTAAAAAAGGATCTTATGCATGCAAATCGAAGGATTGATTCCTTTAATATCGGTAATGGTCCATCCCAAGGCCATTTTATACTCATAAAGGACACGTAAGAGCTTATTTTCTTGAGACTCATCTAGTGAAGCCAACACAATAATGGCAAAGTACAAGAATCACCTAAATATTTATACCATAGATGATTAGGAAGAGGTTTAAGCTCCAAAATGTGGTTATTCCACTGATGTCTTTGCCTGAGTGGTAGAGCTCCCTAAACGCTCCAAAGGTTCAAACCGCTTCTTGAACTTAACAAATGGGGGAGATGAATTCAATAACTATATGTACTCTAAGTAAGCTGGGAAGTCTGAAGCAGAAGGACTAACAAGTGATGTCTTAAGGGAATTAGAAAGATAGTTGCCTTCGAATACTTATTCACTATCTCATCAATTAAATCAATTTGGAAACATTCTGCTACATCTTTTCGAAATTTCATAGATGAAAATACATTGAATGTAACCTCTTGAGATTTTGGACCCTCATAGTTAGCTCACCCTTTTGTACATCAATCAGTGTTCTCCGTGTGGCTAAGAATGGATGCCCAAGAATAAATGGTAAATCCCAATCTTCCTCGAAATCTATGACTATGAAATTAGTTGGAAAAATAAACTTGTCCACCTTGACTAAAACATCTTCCACTATGCCCCGTGCATACGTGAGTGATATATCCGTATGCTGTAGTGTGACATTCGTAGGTTTTTCTTCTTTCAATCTCAACTGCTAATAAATTAAGAGCGGCATCAAGTTAACACTGGCTCCCAAATCACATAATGTTCTCCCGAAGAATTTCTTCCTAATGGGCGTGGAATTGTGAAGCTACCCGGATCTTTGAGCTTTGGTGGTAGCTTCTTTTGAAGTATCGCGCTGCATTCTTCCATTAATGCAATTGTCTTAAACTTCCCTAGTTTCCTCTTCTTGGATAAGATCTCTTTCATGAACTTTACATAGCTTTACATCTGCTCCAGTTCATCGACAAATGGAATTTTGATCTGCAGCTTCTTGAACACCTCCAAAAATTTTGAGAATTGTTTATCCAGATTTGATTTCTGCAGTTGCTGGGGGAAAGGCACGGGTGGCATAATTGAGCTCTACTTTCTTGCATATGTCTTTGACATTGTAGTCTCTTCTCTTACCTTTTCATGCTCCCTATTATTGCCTTCTTGCTTTTTAACCTCACCATCATCTTCCTGCATTTGCTTGGGAATTTTATTTAAACGTTCGATATTTCTTTGCCACTTTGAAGTGTAATTTCCTTGCACTATTCTTTACAATATCATCTAGGATTAATCTCTATGTAGCTCGATAAAGTGCCTTGGGGGCGGTTGTTGATGGCGTTAGCAAGTTGTCCCATTTGATTCTCTAGGTTTCAGATTGAGACTTCCTGGTTGTTCATCCTTGTCTCATTCTGTGCGATGTACCTGAAAAGTAACTCCTCCAAATTTATCTTTTTTACCTACTATGATGGAGCCTGATTCTGAAATTTGGATGGGTATGGTTGTCTTGGAGCTGAGCAGGATGTTATGCTTGATTGTTTCTCTATGAGAAGTTGGGGTGATTCCTCCACCTTGGATTATAATTATTTCTATTTTGCAGCCTGTAGTAATTCCCAATGAATTATATTGATTTTGTGTTGATTGCACATTGTTCACTTGGATGGCTTTTGTACATAGATCACAAATAGCTGCTACACTTTGCATAAGTTGCACCCTTAATGCATCAATCTTCTTTATCAATGTAGTGACTTGTGCCACCAATGCAATCAATGCATCTACCTCATAAATTCCTTCTGCCTTTGGCTGATTCAACCTTGCAGATGACCATTGATAGTTGTTTACTACCATTATCTCCTGCAACTCGTAGGCATCATCAAAATTCTTGGCCATCAACGCTCTAACTGCTGCCGCATCAATACTCGTCCGAGTAGCACTGAATAACCCATGGTAAAATGTCTGAACTTGTAACCACTTAGGAATACCATGGTGAGGACATCTACGTAGAAAGTCCTTGAATCTCTCCCAAGCTTCATATAGTGACTTTGAATCATGTTGAATGAAAGAGGTGAAAAAGTTCATCTTAGCTGTTTTGGTTAGCAGGAAAAACTTTGTTAGGAATTTATGCACCAAATCATTCAATGTAGTGATGGACCCTGGCAGTAGTAAACGAAGCCAACTCTTTGCTTTATAATGGAGCGTGAAAGGAAATAATCTGAGTCAAATCACATCCTCCATAACACCGTAGTACTTGAAGGTGTCGCAAATCTCTAAAAAGCTTACCAAATGATCATTTGGGTTATCATTTGTTAATCCCCCAAACTGCACAGAGTTCTGAATTATTTAGATTGTTCTAGGCTTGATCTCAAAGGTATTAGCCTAAATTATGGGCCTTTGTATGTTCGACTAGATCTCCGTAACTTAAGGCATCGTGTAATCCCCTAATGATTTCTATTTTTCTGTAGCCATGTTTCTTTAATTATGCACTTCTTGACAGTATCTTCTCAATGCATGGAACCTCCTCTCGATCTCGTGTACGTTTAGAATTGGTTCTTTTCCCTTAGATCTCATGTTTATACACAAATTACGCACCCCCAAACCTTAAGATTCCTGGAAAGCATATTCGCTAGCGGATTCTTAAGTATGGTCACTACGAAATTTATGAATGATGATCAGACTTTAAATTCTGGGAAAACATAATTTTACATTAACGAGACTTGCAACTATGATCGATGACTTGCGATGGCAGACTTGAATGGATGAAAGCCTGCAAAAGCAAATAAAACAAAAAATTAAAAACGTTTAAATTAGGATCGAATTGATTGTAACTAATACTAAAATAATTATTAGAAATAGTTCCCCAAGCAACGGCGCCAAAAACTATTGTCCGAATTAGATAATGATAATTTACATACAAATATACACGATCAACAAGTAGTATAGTAGTAAGTAGAGTATCAATCCCACGAGGAATTATTACTAATAATATTCAAGTACTATTTTTATATCAACTCAATTTCATTTAAACAAATGAAATCAAATTAAAATTTTAATAATTTAAAACTAAAATTAAATTACCAAGCAAAAAATGATAATATCAGGTAAAAAGAATAAAACTACAATTTTTTCCAATGCTTTGCATAAATCTTTTCACTCTCTTGACAATTATTTAATCAGTACAATTCACTAACTAGGAATTTATAAGCAAGTGATCTTTAAGCATGGTGAATGGGTGTGGTTATATTTAAGAAAAGAAAGATTCCAGCTCAAAGCCGTTCTAAATTACTTCCATCAGGAGATGGTCTTTTTCAAGTTCTTGAGCGCATTAATGAAAATGCTTATAAATTGGACTGACCGGATGAGTATAATGTTAGTGCTACATTTAATAATTTTTATTTAAGTTCGTTTGATACAAGTGATGATTTGAGGATAAATCATTTTCAAGATGAGAGGAATGATAATGGCATGCTTAGATTGGATGGAAATCAAGGAGTTAAAGCTTGGGGAGATCCAGTTTCAAGTTCTAATTGGGCCAGTTATAAGAGCATGAGCTAAATGATTCGATGAAGGACTTGTTGGATTAATTCAAGAAGTTTGGGTGAATTAAGTTTCACATAAATCAATCAAGGAGGAATATTTCAAGTGGGTTCAAGTGTTGTAAGCGAGCCTAAGTCAAAACTAAGCGGAGTAAACAAAAACATTTTCAAGTTTTCAGAGCTGTGCCCCGGCGCACCATTTTGTGAAGGAGTCATGTGCCTCGATGCAAAACAATAGAAAGGTCTGCATCCTGACAGAGTAATTGTGCACCTCGACGAAAATTAACAGAGAGGGTTGTGCCTCAATGCACTAAGCAGAGTAAAAACATGCACCCCGGCGCATGGTCATAAATTCAAAAAAATATTTTGACGTGTTTTTTATTTTTGTTCCAATTTTGCTTAGGATTTGTTACCTTTTTAGATTAGATTTCTTTTGTAATGATATTTCCTATTGATTGTAAGATTAGGAACACATAGAATACCATAAATATAGATATAAAGCTTTGTAATCAAACACAACATCATTATTCAATACATTTTCTTGAGAGGATTATTCTTCATCTTTTGGTACTTTAAGAATTTCTAAACGTTTTCCTAGTTTTTCTTGAGATTCAATACTGACTTATCATACAACAATTCATAATTGTGTGTGGCATCTTTAACCTCATCAATCGTCGATTGTACCGAGATTTTTGTCTCTATATAGACAACGGGTTGAGGTGTCATTGGTGTTCCATTCAACGCACTTATCCTTACACAAATAATTGTACCAAGGTTCCTGCTTCCATACAAGTGACGGGTTGAGGTGTTATGAGTATTTCGCCAAACAAATTGGCTAAGAAAATGATTTGGGCAACGTTCACCTTACATAAGAATATCGTGGACCTTATCACGGGGCTATGGGTTTCTATCAGTTATTGTAAGAATCAGCGACGCCATTGTGTGATGGACAAGAAAAGCACACGGTCTTATCCGCAGTGAGTAAGCTTTTATACTTAAAAAATGATCATGATTGCAGCGAGAAAGGTTTTAATGAGCTACTCAACATTGTGAAGGAGTTCTTACCGGTAGATAATAAGCTACCGAAATCGTACTATGATGTGAAAAAACTAGTCAAAAGGCTTGATCTAGGGTATGAAAAGATTAATGCTTGTGAAAATGATTGTATATTGTATTACGGTGATGAGAATAAATATAAGAGGTCATGTGATATCTGATGTAAAAGTAGATACTTTGAAAATAGCAAGAAAAAGGGAAAATCAATGCAGAGAAAGATATTACGTTACTTTCCTATTGCACCAAGGCTTCAACAGTTATTCATGCCGACACATACCGCCGAATACATTAGGTGGCACTCAACACGGGACATAGTTGAAGGTCAACTGTCTCACCTGGACAGTGATTATTGTTATGTATAACCTTCCACCTTTGATGTGTATGAAAGATCCCTACATGTTCACTACTTTATTGATTTTGGGTGAAAAGAGTCCAAGTAAACACATCAATGTCTATCTTAGGCCCTTAGTTGATAAGTTTAAGATGTTGTGGGATAAATAGATTTAAACTTATGATGTTTCTCTTAAAGAGAACTTTGACATGAGGGTAGCTTTACTGTGGACCATAAATGATTTATCGGCATTGGGAATGATAAGTAGATGGTCGACTCACGTGAGCTTGTTATGTCTCGTGTGCATGGGGTCAGTTAAAGGTATGTGGCTGAAATATGGGGGGGGGGGGGGATTAGTTTCTTTGTAACTTTCAGACAGTTTTTTCCTATTGAACATCATTATAGAAGGATTACTAGACAATTCAATCAAAAATCAGAGAAACCTTACATGCCTGGCCATCTTTCTAGGACAACAGTGTTGATTTAGATTAATCACTTGAATTTTCCACCTCCGGGGAAGAATCACAGATTAAAGCGAGCTTATAGGTATGGTAAGCTTTACAACTGGACACATCGTTCTATATTCTTTAAGTTGTCTTATTGGGCTACACTCTACATCCTTCATTGTGTCGATCCAATGCATACCAAAAATAATATATTTGATAACATTTTTTATATAATGCTAGATGTCAGTGGTAGAACAAAGTACAACAACAAGTCTAGTCTTGATTTAGTATATATGAACATTAGGCAATATTTGTGGATGTTTGAAGAGGTGGTTAGACGGTAATGCCTAAAGCTGAGTATACTTTGACTAGGGAAAAGTTAATCTTTATATGTAATTGGATCAGTGGACTAAAGCTCCAAGATGGATATTCTTCAAATATAACAAGGTGTTGTAAAGTAGATGAGCTTAAGTTTTGGGGTCTTAAAAGCCATGGTTGTCATGTATTCATGCAGAAGTTAATCGCCATGGCATTTATTGACTTGTTGCTAAAACGTGTGGTTGAAGCACTGACAGAGACTTCCAATTTCTTTAGAGATCTATGCTTGACGGAGCTCCATCTCAGGGACATAGAAAAAATGGAAAGGTAGATAGTGGAAATGATGTGCAAGTTAGAAATGATCTTCCCTCCATCATTTTTTGATTCAATAGAGCACTTGCCTATTCATATGCCATACGAAGCCAAGCTTGGTGGTCCTGTGCAATATAGATGGATGTATCCATTTGATAGGTAATGACATTAATATTTAACTAATTTTGATAAAATGTTCATTACTGTTTTGTAATTAATATATACATTCATATATAACACATATAGGTATATACGATGTTTAAAGCAAAAGGTGAAGAATAGAGCTCGTGTAGAGGGGTCTATTGCTAAAAGTTATATTATGGAGGAACTTGTTAATTTTTGTTCATTGTACTTTTGAGCCTAATGTTCAAACGAGACACAATTTCTTACGTCGGAACGAGGCTATTACACATGAGGACAACGAAGAATTAACGACCTTTAGTCATCCAGTACAATTATTCAACGGGAAAAAGGCGATTCTTAATCGATAGCGAGTGTGCAGCTGCCACATTGTATGCACGTGTAAATGTACACATTAAGTTCCTATGTTCTTCCTAACAATGTCGTATATAACTGTACTGCAGTCAATAAATGTTGAGATACATGAAGCAAATCAAATTATATCTGATGGGGAATTGCAAACTTTGACAACTATAGAATTTGTGCAATCGTTTAAAGATGTAGTAAGTGTCTTAAATTAATGTCTAAATGCATTTACCCTCATTAATGAAACTTATGGTGTAATTAACTTTAGAATATGGTGTTTAATTATACATTAGGTACTCACAGATGATAAAGTTAACATTTGGCTAAAGCTTATAGCCGACGGCCCTAAAAGATCTGTAGATACTTATACATGCTGCATTATCAACAGTTACAGATTTAAGTGTTGCAATGTTAGGGAAGTCGTGTCATATGATTCTGGTGTAGTGATTAAAGGTAGCT
The DNA here is from genome assembly GCA_947179155.2 of Hedera helix. NCBI lineage: Eukaryota > Viridiplantae > Streptophyta > Magnoliopsida > Apiales > Araliaceae > Hedera > Hedera helix. The sequence continues at coordinate 26,903,035 of OX359280.1, forward strand.
GCTATGATAATCTTTGGGATGACTGGTGTGGATGATTACTAGAAGTAGTCGTTCTTAAATATTAGGATAAAAAAGAGTTAGTTTGCTTCAATTTTCATTGGCTTGATGTTGAAAATGGGGTTAGAGTAGATAAAAGCTCAAGACTGGTAACAGTAAATGTTAAGTTAAAACTAAACTCAGGCGAGCCTTTTATTTTAGCAAGTTAAGCAATGTAGGTATACTATGCATGGAGTGTTAAGACTCCCGTAAGCTCATGGTATGCTGTTATAACAACCAAAACTCATGGTTTTCAAGGCACAACTCCTCGTCCAAATGATGAACCTTTATAATTGTTGTTTACTAGTGTCACACCAGCTGATGGGACAATTATTAGCGACTCTAGTGAAGACGAGGATGACGCCGTCACTGTCGAAAATGAAGATGATGTTATTGAGGAGGAAGATATAAATGAAGAAATTATTGAGGACGATGAAAATGATGATGGCAGCGAGAATGAAAAGTTATTGCTCAAGGATGATGATTATGATATTGATGGCTTTGATGATATAAATGATTAGGAGTATGTACTATTTACGTCTTTTTAATTATATCCATATACAATAGTTTGTAGTAGTAACCAAGGTGGTGCAACTTATGCTACTTTATTAATTAAGGTGCATAATTATCTTGATTAAAAATGTCTTCTAATTTTATATTTATGTCTTTACAGTTATATATATATGGCCCACATGCCACACAGCGACCATGGTGGTCACGCTGGTCGTGGACGTGCAGGTCGTAGGGGTGACAGACAGGGTAGAGATGCAGGTAGAATAAAATGTTTAAATACTTTTCATCTTATTATTATTTTTATATTATTGTCAGGATATTCGTTTATATAAATTTAACACATATTGCACTGTATAAGTGATAGTCGTCGACCGCTGAGGGGACTAGCACATGGCTTGCTAGGGAATCCCCCCTCCCCTCCAAGAGCCTCATATATGTTGTGTCGGGAATAACATGTTATTTTAGATTATGTTTATAGTATTTAACATTTGTTTTACATAAAATAATACATGTATATATAGTTTAGAATCTTCAAATGTATTAATTTCAATTGCAGTATCCTAGATGTTACTACACAGAACACATTACTTGGGATCGTTCAAAATCGATTCTCTAACGCTAGGATAAGATAAGCAGACGTGGACGAATGCACATGCCAACTTATTATAAATGAGTTTCGGGTAAGATGTTGTTCATATGTTACTTTCCTATGTCATTTGTATGTTATTATTTATCATTGACATGTTGGTTTATGTTGTCTACTAATATTGTAATGTGTTTTGTGTAGTGATACTACCAATTTGAGGACAGTAAAGAAGCCCATGGCATGACCGTTCTTCAGGGATATTTATAGATGAACTAGCATAAGTGGTCCACAACTAGAAGAATAAGGCACAAAGGAAGATGGTCGACGGACAGACACTAAGAGATGTTTGTTTAGATTTTATTGGGACTAGGATATGGGAGTAAATGTGCAGTATTTGGGAGGGCTTTGCTTTTCAGAAGATGTCGGCATAGCGTTGTGCAGCTCGACGACCGAGTTGTATGCCACACTTCTCGGGGTGTCAGTCGTACGAGCTTTTTAAGGAGAGATTACAGGATGGGCTAAAGCACCCACTTTCCCACTTATAGTTTTGGTTGCACTCACATAAGAAGAAAGGTGAGGATATTTATATCTCATATGAATTAGAGGCCATAACTGTAAGTAATTTTATCCTTTTATTTTGTTTAGATTTTAATTCATATAATTTTTATTCGTATTCATATTCATATTCTTTAAAGCACTATGCTTTTCATATCTTTATGTATTTTTTTCATGATAGGTTCTCTCGACTTAGTAGGGAGCGATCTAGCTAGAGAGCTGCTAGCGGCCAGGAGGACACCGACTTAGATCCCTCGATGAGTAAAGATGAGAAAATGGAAGACTGGTTGTAGGCTACAAGAGGATCGAAGAAGAGTAGGGCTCTAGGCATACCAGGGTCCCAGCTTACATTGTAGTACCTGTTGCGAAAGCTAGGCATCGCTCCCGTACTAGAGCAGATGGTGCTAGTCCATCATTATCTAATGATTTTTTTTGGAGGATTATAAAGGCTTGCATGGAGAGCAGTGCAATCCGATCAGGCGCACCATCACACCATCGAATCTACGAGCTAGCTCGAAAGGTCATTCACGGTTCTATAGAGTTTGTTCGAGCTCTTGGGACTACTCCAAGAGGATGTTGTTTAAATATGCGTCATTGTACTTGCCAACCTCTTTCCCCCACATATTCTTCAGGTAAATAAATATATTTATGTATGCATTTAAGTATATATTTTGAAATTATATTGATTATATAAATTGTAAAACACTTTAGAAAAAAATGTTTGCCTGACTTGTATGAAGAACACTTAGAAAAATTCAGGAAAACTAGACCAAAACGGGGCCCGGGCGTCGAAACAACATGAAACCATAGGAAAAACATCTTGTAGATATGCCAAACACATTACAACTTATTAGACTCAATTCAGATTTTTGGTGGTCAAGTTATCTGCTTGTTTACCTAATTATATATATAACACTTAGAAAAATTTAGGAAAACTAGACCAAAACGGGCCTCAGGCATCAAAACGACACAAAACCATAGGAAAAACATATTCTAGACATTTTAAACACATTATAACTTATGGTACTTGATTCAGAGTTCCAGTGGCTGAGTTATCAGCTTATTTGCCTAACTTGTATAAAGAACACTTAGAAAAGTATAGGAAAACCAGACCAAAATAGGCCTCGGGTGTCAAAATTATGCAATACCTTAAGCAAACTTATAGATATTTTGAACAAGTGACAACTTACAAGACTCAATTTGAAGTTCTGTTGGTCGAGTTATCTGCTCGTCTGCCTAACTTATGTAAAAAATACTTAGAAAAATTAGACCAAAATGGGCCTTGGGCGTTGAAACAACGCGATACGATAGGTGAAACATGTTGTAGATATTTCGAACACGTGACAACTTACGAAACTTGATTGAGAGTGTCGGTGGCCGAGTTATCTGCTCGTTTGCCTAACTTATATAAAGAACACGTAGTTGATTATTTAAATATGGTTACATTTGTGACTTTATATTTTATATTTTAAACTTTATAGGGTCTTGTTGATAAGCCTCGTGGCATGGGTAGAGGCAGAGACGATGGCGATGATCGCAGAGGAAATATTAAGGACCGCCGAGCCGATGCTAATGATGTTACGGAGGGTGGGACTGGTAGTGGCACGATGGACAATATTCATTTATCTGCCGATGGCGATGATGATGTTGATGGTTGATGGTCTTGTATCTAGTTAGCTTGATGGTTTATATTTACTTTTATGTATCTATCTAGTTGTTTGGTTGTACAGTGATTGTATTATGTATTTAGTTACATCTTATGGTTTATATGATTACATTGTGTATGCATTTGATGGTTAACTATATATATTTGATGGTTATTGGTATGTGTTAGTCAAGAATTATTTGTTGCTTTTGGTTTATAACAGGTAAAATTATGTTTATGTAACAGAATAGAGGGTTTTGCAAAAAAAAAATTAAAACTTAAAAAATGTCATTGGCAATGGCATGTCCATTGGCAATGAGTATTTAGTGACAGACTTGCCCGTAGCCAATGACTGGCTCGATTTTAAAAATAAAACTCATTGCCGACGGGACAAAAGCCATTAGCGACGGATTGTCCATCACTAAAGACTATTTATTTTTATTATTATATTTGTCATTGGCGTCGGACTATCCGTCACCAACGCCGTCGCCAATGACTCATTGGAGACGGATTGTCAGTCGCTAAGGATACGCTACCGACGACAGTCGACGGGAACTCACGGTGATGCATAAGTCGACAGCATTGGCGATGGACAAGTTCGTCGCCAATGACCCTTTTTTGTAGTGTAATAATAATAATAATAATAATAATAATAATAATAATAATAATAATAATAATAATAATAATAATAATAATATATTTGTTAGGCAAGGCACAAGTGCGCCTTATACAAGATTGGAAACTTACCCCAAGGACTCTATTTACTAAAGGGTACGAAGTTTTGATCTTATCATATGTTGTAGATATGTCTTACAGCTGGATCCAATAAGAATAAGTGATAACTTGAAAATGATTGTTCACGACGCATGACCGGAGACACGATGACGTGAGTTTTAGTGATAGTAAGGTAACTGGGATGGGAAATGTTGGCAATAAACATTTAGTAAACTCTAACGTTCAATTAGTCATCAAACTCAGGTATAATCTTCTATTTATAAGTCAATTATATGACAGTAGGTTTAACATATATTTTAGTCCTAATCACTGCTCAATATTTGATAAATCTAGTAAATTAGTGTTATTATGTTCTAGAGATCATAATGTGTAATTCCCTAGAATTTACAAATGAAACAATGACTATAAATTTAAATGAAGAAATTATAATGATTGGAAAAGAATTAAATGAAGCAAGTAGATGACAAGATGAAAACAATTGTGAGAAGGGGAAGGAAAGTAATGTATATAAATAATATAAAAGAAGAAATAATACAAGTCAAAACTCAAATTTAAATTTGGGAAGGAATTTTGAGAAACGGACCCACCGTTGCGTCCAGAATGTCAAAATTGGTAAGTAAAGATTGGAAACATGATATGGTGCTGAGGTTGACCTTTTGGTCAAAATCAATAATTGACTTTTAAGGTAAAAAGTCACGCCTAGAATTTCGAGATGAATTTGAAGAAACAAACGTCACCATGATGTCGAGGTTGTCGAATTTAGTAGGAAATGACTATAAACATGAAAATTTGGCTTTTTCGGTCAAAAAAGTTAAAGAGTGGGTCAATTATTCAAAGTGGGACCCATTAAAATGGAAAGAAATTTTTGGAATGGGCTCGAATTGTTGAGAATTCAGCACATGGATAAGGCCAAGGAAGCTTACTCAAGAAGCTTTGAATTGTTGACCAGAAGAAATACTTTTTTTAAAAAAAGCATAAAGCTTATTATGTAAGCTTATATAAAGGAATAAAAAACAAGTATTATTAGCTTAATACACCCCTCACGACAGTTGCTTCAAGAGAGGGAGAAAGTGGCTGGTGAGTTTCTATGAAAAAGAAGATAAGGAGAAAAAGAGAAAAAAGCCAAAGGAGAAAAAAGAGAAAAGAAAAAAAAAACCATGAAGGTAAAGCTTAAAACCCTTTGTGTAAGCTTTGGATTCTCATGTATGGATTTAAGTGTTTATGGATTTTATATGAATAGATCATGTTTATGGTTGTTTGTGATGGATTAAACGTGTATAAACAAGAGGAAACAAGAAATCAAACGCGAGTGAAGAAAATTGAAACTGTCGAAATCATGTTGATGCTCTGGTTTTGTAAAATCCATATCTCCTTGTGTACAAGGACTTAAGATGAGATATTTATGTTTAAAAATAGCTTGAGAAGTAATTTATGCATAGAAAAAAAAATCACTAAAAAATTGTTAATAGATAATTTATTATGATTTTTCAAAGTAGGTTGGTTTGGAATGAAACGCACTGCCAAAATCTGGACAAATTCTGACGTGCTGCTTGTGCGAATTTTTCGTGCTTGTGTGTAAAGAATTTGAACTTAGTGTCAAAAACAAAGTTATTTCCCATCTAAAAACCCCCATAATTTTCACTAAATTGTATCAAGTAGATTAATTGTTATGATTTTTCTAGCAAGACAGGATAAAACTGAAACTCAAGAAAAGGACAGATTTTGTTATTGCGGTTGTAGAAATTATATAAAATCTTTCTTTTGGAATTTGAAGATAGTATAAAAAGAAAAATTGTAGATATAAAAGTTATGAAGATGTAGCAAAAAGAATGAAGTTAAAATTCAATATAGATTGTGTTTTATGAATGATTTAGTAAAGCTGGCCAAAGTATATGATTTTCTGATCTAGTTATAAAAAGCATGTAAACTAGAACGAATGAGAAGTAACCTGGAATCTAAGCCTATATGGGATGAAAGTAGACTGTATAATATTTAAGTTGAATTAAGAATGAATAAAAATGGATAAGTACTGAAGAACTTTCGATAAAAAACAAAAATAATGTTTGTTAACAATTAAAATAGTTATAAAACGAGTTTTATAACTCGGTTTGGAATGAAATTTTGGATAATGTTATATTTTAACCTGTAGTAGCATATTTTGATTTGAAGAATATAATGTTCACAATTTTAGAATTTTAGAATTTAATTCTGAATTATAGGAATTGTTGGAGATGTAAACATAAATGTTAAAATATAATTACGAATAGTAAATTAATAAAAGTGAATGCTATTATCAGGAAGTTAATTTGTTGTTGGAAAATATTCTATAATGTTGTAGATGACTCAGAGTTGAGCACGAGAGAAAGAAATATTGGATGTGAATGATGTAGATGATGAATTACGAACTGAGGCAAGTTCTGCAACTTGTACAGTCTTTATTTTGAGCAAGTTTCAAATTTCTTGAGTTCTACAATTTATGCTAGTTCTATTGAATGTTTAAGTTATTTTGAACTTATGTGCAAGTTTTTAATCATGCAAGTCATTTATTTTGAGCACGTTCTTCATTTGAACAATTTATATTATTGTTGCAAGTTCTGCAATTTATGCGAATTCCTACATTGAACTAAGTTGCAAGTTTTGGAGACAATGCGAGTTTTTCAACTCAAGTTATTATGGCGGGAACCCATAACATTATGGTAAATTCCTGATTAGTGTTTGTATATTTTTAACTTAGGATTTTGCACGCAAATATACATGATCGAATAACAATACAGTGTCAAGCAATGTATTATTCCAATGAAGATCATATTTAATAATTAATAATTATCAAAATTAAATCAAACTAATCCCAATTAAACCCACGATTAAATTTATGGAAACTTGAATGAACAAAACAAACTAATTATAAACTACTAATCACTAATTACCAAGGATTGAATTCATATTAAAAAGAATTAAGACTACAACTTCATTCAATGCTTCATTTAAATCTTTTCACTTCCCATTAATTATATTAATTAAAAATAGATTGTTAACCGAAAATTCTTTATAAAATTTATATGCACATCTCGATGATCACATAAACAATTTTCTCTAAATTTGACACAAGGCAACAAAATTATAGAAAACACCTTAATTAATTAATCCACTATATCTCTATGTGAATTACAATTAAAAAGGATTTGAAGAACATATTCTCTAAATGTTACATAAGGTATATATGTATATCTATATCATACACACGAATCATGAATTCCATCAACGCAGAAAACACAATCATATGCTATTATACCAAGGTCTAAACTTATAATCTGTCTCTTAATTTCATTTAAGTTACTACGCTAATTACTACTCAGGTAATTAATAATTAAAGCACACATATGATAGACAATCTAATCATAATCAATATTAACTAATAGGGAAAAAATTAATTTAAACTATACATTAAGATCCATTGTAGCCTTAAAAGAAAATTAGTTCATAACTGAATTAAAATTCAACAACCACAAATAATTCATCATCTTAAAATAGCAAATTAAAGATAAAGAAAGAGAGAAAAATTGTTTAGAAGCAATCATTGACTCTTTCCCTTGAACTCCTCTGAATCTTCTAAGCTTTAAACTTTGCTTTAACTATCTAGCCTTCAAAATCCAATTCTTTCCTCTAGCGAAAAGTGTGTTTTTAATTGGAATACACATAAAGTATTTATAGTTCTAACATATAGCCCTAGTCCAACTCTCAAAAGAAATCCTAAACCAATTATTACAGTTGCTGAAAATTGACGCGGGTAGACCACTTGCTGTCGTGGTGCTACTGCGCCACCTCCTAAGCATAAAATGGCGTTGCCGTGCCATATATCTTGCAAGCTTTCCCTGCTATTTGGAATTGTGGCGTTGCCGCGCCACCTAGTAGTGCAACCCTTGCGCTATCACGCCACCTACTAGTGCAAATCCTGCACTGTCGCGCCACCTCCTGCAGTCCATACTATTCAACTATAAAACAACTCATTTGCCATCAAAACCATCTATTACACCAATCCAAGCATTCCTTCCTAAACATAACAATAAACAGATAAAAATTACCTAATTTACTTGAGAAAAATAATAATTCACATATAAGAAATACTTGATTCCTAGGTATAAAACTTACTCATCAAATACCCCCAAACTTAAATAATTGCTTATCCCCAAGTAACACAACACAAACAAAATGAATAACTAACCATGCACCAACAAATAAAGCAAATTATAACAATTTTATCTGACCCGTGGCTTCAAAGATTATAATCAAACTCACAAAAGATATCAAACACGTGTCATGTTGCAGTGTTAACCCATTTATTAACTTTACACAGTCTTAGAACCTTCTTTGTGTTTGTGAACTATTCAAACTAACCACAACCCAGATGAATTTAAATAATCAAAAGCTTAATAAGAAATTTTAATATCAACTCTACAAACTCATCATCACATCAATTGCTGTTAATCTAAACAACGCACATGAATACGGGGTATCACAGATATAATAAGAGAGCAACAAATTTAGCATTTACATGTTCTTCTCTTTTTTTTCTCGCTTATTAAATAAGTGCATCTTATGCTTCATCTCATCTCAGATTTTTACTGTTTTTGACTTTTATAATGTCGAATTTTATTAGTCTTTTCAAAGCTACCCATGTAACGAGCGTTTGATCAATGACTCCTAAACCAGTTAGCTTTAGGGCATTAGGTGTAGAGACACCCCTAAGGATCTATTAACTCGAGTAGTAGAGGTCACAAAATTATACTAGTCAAATATTTTCATTTCTGCTCTTTATATTTAACTATATAAATTTATTTCAAAAATCCCCCAAACTTATAAGCATGCCTAAATTTAGCTTAAACTGAGGTTCAAAAAAAGCCTTATAGAGTTATCAACAAACTGTTTATAAATTGCAACTAGCCGAAACAACCAATTATGTGCTTAATACTGAAAAAGGTCACAAATAGTGTAAAACCAACTACTAGATCAAAACATTAACTACACATGAGTTCTCAATCCTTCATAAGTTAGAAATAACTGGATTCTCATTATCAGCCACAGTATAAGAATAACTGCTATTCATCACTTAACTCATACTTCCTAAATGCTATTATATGCACACAAGTTAAACATAAATGCAACTAAACATAAATGCACATAACTACGATTAAACAAATATGCAATGATTCACAATTACTATGCACAGACAAAAATATATGAAAACAACTAACACTGACTAACCCCCTTCCCCCCCCCCCCCCCCCCCCCCCAAAAAAAAAAACTCATACAAGACAATGTCCTCATTGTAAATAGTAAAGTAATAAAGGACAAAGGACTTCTCTGATGTACTCAGTTAAGCATTGTCATCACTTTCCGAGTCTGAGGGATAGTCTGGAACAACAGGATGGACAAGAAACTGAACTAGTGCTAAGGTATAGCTCGATCCACCATTAGAGAAGATTTGAGACAGGGCAATCGTGAATTCTTGGGTAAAGTTCATCATTGCATTCATCTGTTTAGCCACCAAATTAATTTTTCTGCCTTGCCTTGTAACTTTATGCATTAACCAATGAACGACAACAAGTACAGCTGTAGACAGGGCAACCTCCTCAGGTTGCTCAATCGAAGCAGCTGTTTAATCTTCAAGAGCGATGATAAAACCTTTGCCTCACAGCTACAATACTCATCCATCCCATACCTTATAACACTTAATCATAGCATGATCAATAATTGCCATCAGTGGCTAAAATAATTCATCTTCACCCCACTGTACATTCGCTAATCGATAGAGTTACGTAATTAAATATGCATATAGTAACCCACCCGGTGTACTACCTTGTAAGAATTTAATAATGGATTCTTACATTATTAATTAACCCAATATCAATGTCAGAGTTATTGTATTCAACAACACCGCTCTGTCCTTAGTAGCATCAACTTGATGCGTAATTAGCATCAAATTTGCATAAATAAAACTATAACAAGCCTTTCTATATCAGTTGAGCTCGGTGTGTGGGAAACTTACTTTATAGCCTGTATTATGCTTTAAAGTCCAAGAAGTTCCCAGTTTAGTCAATCTCCCAATCATTATATCCAAATCAGGTCGGATGTCCGCATAGTTATCGCCACCATCATACGTCTGCAAATTGTAATAGTCATTTATCGACCAACGATCAAATACCATTGTCATCCCTCTAACTTGAACTTTAAAGTTGACCCAATTGATGGCATTTTCATAAAATTCCATGACCAATGAGACTACAATTGGTTTTAGTTAGGCCACCAAATCGAACCAATTCTGCTCGGCAATCTGAACTGCTATATCTCCATCTATGTTTGGACCAAGCTGTAGTCCCCTCTCTAATACAAATGTCCTAGCCGTCATCACATTGTGAAACCTTTATGATGCATCCAACGTGACAAACCTTGAGTAGTTAAATGCGCTGGACGACCTTGAACTTGAGCCTCGTTGACGCTTAGTAAACATTGTAAATGAATCTAATACAATAATCATAGCCCAATTTCTAAACAGATGCAGACAACAAAAGAATGATTCCCTAGGCACTTTGACAAATAAGTGGTATGCAGCCTTAATATTTCCCAAATGTAATGTCCCAACTCCACAACAATTATTAAACCCAAAGCTAGTTGCAAGCAATAACCACCCAGTTGCCCACAACTATATAGATTAATCCAAATGCTTCAAATACTTAAGAACTAAATACCCCCAAACTCATCTCAAAATCGAGCATGACAAAAATCCATGTTAATTGTGCTTTAACCCAACTATATACTCCGAAGTTCAGTAAATTGAATGAAAAACAACTTAAGACTTATGCTTACCAAACAGAAGAACACATATCCCGTTGCATGCATTTCTTTTAAATTGAGTTCGGATTGGACTTGTAGATCGAATGTTGAAGGGGTTTGGATTGAGGGTTGGTATGGAGTTCAGATGTTTTGAGAGAAAAGGATTAAGGGTACAAATGTGTTTCAGAAAAGGAATAGGAATGAAAAAAATTCTAAACGGGCTTCATTTATTTTTTCTAAAACTCGTCTCCAGCACTGCCGCACTGTGAATTGAACTAAACATGGCGCTACCGTGCCAAGTTGGCTGAGACTTGGATTGCAGTGTTCGTTGCTTTGACGCTGCCATGTCGTTTTTCCTTCAAAAGTTGGCGTTGTCACGCCGTGTTAGCTGTGCAATATCCCAGATATGTACAAGACTTATAAATAAGATCATAAATGATTAAATGAATGTTAATGTTTAAAACCTAGAGTCAGAAAAGTGAAATGTGTAAAAAATGAGTAAACATTTTTTTTCCTTACCTAATTTATTTATTAGGGATTAAATGTGAGAAATATGGGTTATAAAATAAAAAACCTATAACTGATTAATATGTATACTTAAAAGTATAATAAATGTAAGGTAATATAATACCTTTAAAAAAATTGATAAGATTGTTTGACGAAAGAGTTTATGTGAGAATATTATAATGATGCACGTGTAGTATTTATTAAGAAAATAAATTCAATTAAGAAATGAAGGTAGTTATATAGATACGTATATACCTAAAGCGTATTTTTTAGTCAAATAAGAATATGAGTAAATTAATACTCAACAAAATTAATAAATTAATTAGTTTTAATATGGAGCAAGAATGAATGTCGTGAAATTATATTAATTATATTAGTTATGAATTAAAGTTATGATCGTAAATAAAAAAGTTAGAAAGATTGCCTAGGAAGACAATAATAAGAATTTAATTAATTAAGTAGTCAACTTAATTATCAAGTTATAGTATAGAGTCCAATAATGAATTAAAACAAGCTCAGTACGGGAATACTTGCATGAAGATGGATAATTAAATAATAAGCTCATGTGTTATGTTAATTGATAGTCCAAGAGTTAATTAATATAAGTCTAATTAAATTATGTTGGTAAGTATTGTATGTAATGGTGTGGTAGTCCAATTAAATTAAGTACTTAGCCCATGTTATTAGAGATGTGTAAGTTTTGTTGGGTAACTCAAACAATTTAAATGAAAAGTCCGATAAAAGTTATATGATGAGTCCAAACAAATTAATGTGGAGCCCAAATTTTTTAAGTATTGGTGAGTGTAGATAATTAACTAATGTATAATTAATTAAATAATCCTAGTTGGTAGGCAAGAGAGGGTGTAATATCTCGGATATTTCACAAGATTTTTAAATAAGATCTTGAGGTTGAAATAAAGGTTGGAGTTTAAAACCTAGATTTAGAGAAATAAAAGGTGTAGAAAGGAATAAACATTTGACCCTAATATTGTGTTATGATTTAAATATAAGTGATTGGAGGTTTTAAAATTTTAAAATTTAGAATTTGATTATGTGTATACCTGAAGGTATATTGATAATAAGGTAATATAATACCTTTAAAGTTTGATAAATTTATTAGACTAAAAAAAAGATTATGTAAGAAGTTTTTACTTTGAGGTATGAGGAAATTTATTTGGAAATTTTTTTTAATTATTGAGAGATTTATAAGTTTAAGTTAAGGTGTATATGTATACATACGTATATACTTGGAGATGTGCTAATTATATTTTAGACGACTGTAATAAATGATTAACTAAATTAATCATCAAGAATAAGGTAAAGCTTAATATATTAATTAAGCAAGCTTTTGAAAGTTAAATCTTGAGTGGTAATTTAAGATAGTCTAAATTAGTAAATTGGGAAAAGACAAGGTGGGTACTGTGGTGGTAATTAAGTTTAAACTCAACCAAGTAGCCAAGTGTTGGAAATTAAATAGTAGTCAAAAATGGATTAAGTTATGGTGAGTCAGATTAATATATATGGCAAGCCATATGGTTATAGTGAACAAGCCTAAGCATGAAATAATTGTAAGACTTGTATGTGCGACTGAGTTATTAAGGTGACAGTCTAAGGTAAGTATGAACCCCGTGTGGTTGTGATTACGTGAAATAGTGGTGTGAAGTGAATAGGTAATGGATACCTGATAAAACGAGTATACTTGCATGTGTGAAGGTAAATTAATATATCAAATTATCAAGAAATGACCAACGTGGTCAATTAGTCAAAGTTTGACTAAAGGAAAGAGAAGATAATTAAGTTAAAACTTAAATTTAGAGTTCGGAAGAGAATTTGGAGACGCGGACTTCACCGTTGAGTTTAGAACGTCAAAATTAACAAAGAGAGATAGTAAACAAAATTTAGTGTCGGGGTTGACTTTTTGGTCAAAATCAACCGTTTGACTTGTAAAGGTAAAAAGTCAACATTTGAGTTTGAAGAAGAATTTTGAGAAACAGACTTCACCGTTGCGACGGGAACGTCGAATTTAGTAAGTATGGACTGTAAACACGATATGTGTTTTGATTGACTTTTTGGTCAAAGTTGACCGTTTGACTTTATATGGAAAAATATCAAACTTGAAGTTCGGAAGTGAATTTGAAGAAACGAATATCACCATGACGATGAGAACGTCCAAATTAGTAGGAATCGACTGTAATATTAAAAATTTTGATTTTCAGGTCAGACAGTCAAAGAAATGGTCAGATAATTAAATGTAAGACCCAAAAGATATATTAAATCTCCAGAATTTTTAAGTGGCCAGCTGAGCTCAGCATTTTAATGAGGTGGATTAAATTTGAACCAATCATACCTTATCTTATCCTAATGTAATCTCTCTCAACCAATCAAATCCTAGCTAACTTCTTATCTTGGATTATATCATTTAAGTTATCTAATTAAACCCACTTCACTCAAGCAAATAGAAATCAGCAAGTTGAAAGAGAGAAAGAAGCTCTCAGCTAGAAGAGAAAAAGAGAAGAAGGAGAAAGCCAAGGAAAATGGAAAGCTTTGAAGGTATATATCACTAACCCTTGTTTAATCTTTAATTTTCTTGGGCATAGTTGTGGGTTATAAAATTAATGGTATTAGATCATGATGTAACTTTTGGGTATTGATCTAACCATAGATTTTAATGAATCTTATCGATGATTCACGAATTAATGTAAAATAAAGGAAATTGAAGACTGAAATTCGCAGAAAAGTGGGTTTTGGTTGCTATTGGTTGATGATTTTTAAAAAATTGAATATTTGGAGTTAGAGAGTGGGTAATATATCAAATTAAAACTACGGAAGTAAGCTTTCCACAGAAATTTTTAGATCACGGAAATTCTTTGTGATTTGTACTTAGTGACTGAAAGAAGCAAGTTGGGTCGGGCGAATTTTAGTCTGCCCAACGAACTGCAGCGAATTTTAACCTTGTAAAAATTGTAGAAAATCATGTGTTTGGAATTTGAAGTTGGTGTAAACTACAAAGTTGTAGATATGGAAGTTATCTAGAAGTACCAAAAATAGTTAACCATTTTATGGAGCATAGCATTTTTGAAAAATTTAATTTTGTGCGAATGTCCAGTGACTGAAGCTGTCTGGACAAGTTGGGTAAACTCGTAGATCTGTGTTGTTTGGTGCATGGGATGAAGCCAAGGTCTAAATAAGATTTAAATTAGACTTCATAAGGTTTAATTTGATATAAATTTTATCAAAAACAGACATGTAACGAAGAAGTTATGAATTTTTGGTGAACTAGTGTCCGACTGCCAGTTTTCTTCGGGATAATTTTTAACCTTGCTATTCTTTAAGGTGTGCAGCCTCGTGTGCAAAGTATTGGACTTTTGAACCTAAACAATAGTTTTAGATCTCGAAGTTACGAAGATATGTCAAGAAGGAACGACATTAAAAAAAATTGTAGATTAATTTATAAAAATTACAGCGTGAGGCAGGGTTGAACTAGATTAGTGCCCTGCCACTCACTGTTCAAGCGGGTTGTTTTGAGACTTTTTGGGTTCGAGCAATTTGAGGTTTAAGACACATATGGTAGTAGCTAGAACATGTTATGGGTAGATCATTGTCCAAAGTTGAGTCAATTCCGATTTGGTATGAAGGAGTTATGAATTAACTAAGATTTAAAATCAGTTAACGTAAAAGTTAAAACAATTGGAAGCTAAGGTCATAATTAAGACTTTTAATGCATCAAATTGTGACTAATATGAGTATGTTAACCATATTATGATTGTAGGTTGTTAGGGGAATGTAACGTTAGCGTGTGCCAGATAAACTTATCAGGCAAGTTTTTCAGGATTTGTTGCTATGTGTAATGTTATGCTATCATGTCATATTTAAACTGTGGATATGAAGATATATCTATGTTATTTGTGTTCTGTGAAATCATTGTAATATGATTATATGTGAAGAATGTGCAAAGCATGAATTACGATTACATGTGAAGTATGTACCAAATACAAAGCATGATTTGATATAAATTTTGAAGCATGATTTTAAATGCGATATATAAAAATTGTGAAGCATGTATGAAATGTGACGTATGTGCTATGTGATAACTGTTAAACTTGTTGAGCCGCCGTGCTCATCCTTGCTTTAAATTAACATTTTCAGCAAAGTAACTGAAGAAATTTCGGAAGACACTAGATTATGGAAGATGGATATTGCAAGGTTGTTAAAATGACATTCAATGTAATTATCTTGATATTTGAACTTGTCGTTGTTCAGTTAGTAAAGCTTTTAGCTATGATAAACAATCTGTAAATGTTACGAGTTCTGAACGAACAAGTAAATAGGAATTTATTGCACAAATTATGAAGTTAAATTGTGAGCTAGAATTACTCATATTGTTGCAAAGAAAATGAATTAAGTTGTAATAAATTTTGGTAAAATGAATAAAGGATATTCATTATGAAAATAAGTTGTATATTTTATATTTTATCAATGTAAACTTATACAAATGAAGTACTTTAAGTAAATTAGCATATGTCAAGATTACGATATGCTGAAATAATGAATTCAAGATGCTGATTTTGGAATGTAGGATGCTATATTGAATATATGGTATATTGAATTTGAAATTCAGGATGCTATTTTGGTAAACAGTTTCTTGTTTTAGTAGTTCAGCTTGCTGTAATGGTATTCCAGCTTGCTGTTTTGGTAATCCAGCTTGCTGTTTTGGTAATCTAGTTTGCTGAATCATGTATTTAGCTTACCTAGCTTACCGGATTATATAGAATAACTTATATAAGTAAAGATTAAATATTGAATCATAATATATATGATTTTGTAAGTTAAGAAAAGAAGTAAAGATGAAAATTCTGAAACAAATTGATGTTGCAAGTTAATAAGCTGTGTAGTAAGCAATGGTTGCTAACCTTTGAGATAGATTTGTTGTAATCCTATAAAGGTTATTTCACTTGATTTATGTAAGGATATTTTGTAATAAATTTAATTACTTAATGTCTTTAAGTTGTATTTATGGAGTTAAATGTTAGCATCTGAGGTTTATAGTAAAGACCAAGAAACAAGAAATGCTTAATGACGTAGCAGAATTGAAGTTATAATTTGGTAATAATTTTGCCATTGAGATTGATAATGGATATCAAGTTTGAGTTGAATCCCTTAGATGTAAAATTTGGGATAGATATGTTATGGTAATATTCTTTATTGGAGACCATGTTCTTGAAATAAAAGGTGAACCTATGATAGACGAGTGCTAATATTATTGGACTCGATCGGATAGTAAAAGTCAAGGTATTATTATAATGGCTTATTGTTGGAGTGTGAGTTTTTGTGTACTCACAATTACTGTGGTAAACTGATCATGATATATATGATCTTGAGGTCAATGAAACTAATGTAAAGATTTCGATTCAGGGGAATTAAACAAGATTTTAATAGTTTTTAAATAAACTAGTTTTATCAATTAATATATTGAGTTTTAGTAGCATTAAATTATTAAATGTTGTAGTTATTCAGTGAAGGTCGTGCGTAACGACCAAGAGTCGCCCGTGGTTAGTAAGCGAATTCTCGGGGCATTACAGAGGGCATTAACCAAACATTGGTTAATTGCTAGGTGAATGAATGTGATGATGATAATTAACCATAGATGAGTTAATTGAGTAGCCATATGTGGTAAATAAATTAAAGCTTTAACTATTACTATGCTTGGGTTAGTTGTTAAAAAAATGTGTAGATACATAATTATATATATGTATACATGATGGATGAGACTTAAGTAAGGGAGGGTTAGTGGATTCATCCTAGGTAAATTGTTATACAGGAATTAACCCTACATGAGTTAATTGGTGGAAGATTATTATAGATACAATTATGTATGTATATAATTTACCAAGATAGAATTAGTAGGTTACCATGAGTTGCATATTTGTAGAAAATTAACCATACTTTAGTTAATTGTTAGGAGAAATTGCAAGTATTGTATATATAACTAATAAAAATAAAGGAAAATGGAAAAATGTGTGGAGTGTTGACCAAAAATGGGGCCTCACTTGGAGATTGAGTGTACTTTACATGTTGCGTGTATTTCATTTAAATTAGTAATTCACTTTGTTAATCGTCTTATTTCATGCTAGGATGTGATTTAAATAAAAAGTTATGGGTGAATTTGTATAGATATATATGTTGTAAGTATATGAATTGGTAAAAAGTTAACCAAGGTTGGTTAAATGAATTAACCATGAGTAATAAGAAAGCTTGTCTACGAACACTAGTCAATCAAGATGGTCAATTCCCTAAATTTATGGATTTATGTTTATAGAGAACTAACCATTGTTGGGTTAGTTGTTAATCCTAAGTGGTAATAAAAATAAAACACACACACACACACTCACACACACACACACACACACACACACACATATATATATATATATATATATATATATATACTTGATTGTAGAGAGTTAACTACAGAGGGAGTTATTGAATAGACCCTAGGTGATATTGAATGTGTGAATTAACCCTCTTTGAGTTAATTAGTAGAGAATGTGTAGACATATATAATATGTATACATATTTGGTGAGAGTTAACCATACATTGGTTAATTGGTGGGGGATGAGAAGCTTTAACTAAGGTTGGATTTAGTGGATCAACCATAGGTCACTTGATATGTTAGTAAGTTAACCGCATTGTGGTTAATTATTGGGAGAAGTATAAATATGTAAATATATAAATAAGATGAGTTTTAACTAAGGTTGGGTTTTTAAATGACCAAGGTTAAGTGTAGTACTTTAACCTTAGGTCTTATGGAAAGATGGAAAGTTAACCACGTGTGGGTTAAGTGTAGGTGTTTTGCTCACCAACTACCCAACCACTATAGTCAATCACCTAGTCCATCAAGTTATCAATCCATTGGTCAATCAAGCTAGTCAATCACTTGGTCAAGTCATGGGAATAGTAAGCATTGATTAAGATCTTAATTCGCCAATGTTGGGAGATTTAGGGAGTTAATGTAAGACTCCTAGACTTCTATAAATTGAATGAGGCAAGAGACTTGGAGGAGTTTGGCTCATTTTCTAGATACCCCAAGTTGTAGAGAGAGAGAGAGCTCAAGTATAGAGAGCTTGTGAGCTTGAGAGATTTTAAGAGAATCACCAAGAGTGTTAGTCATTTCGGGTGGAAGAAGAAGAAAGAGGAGTACTAACAAAGCTCTAGCAAGAAGAACATCACTTAGAAGGTTAAAAGTTTTCTTAACCTTGATCTTTTTATTTTATGTTTTTAAAGGTTTGAACTAGTGGGGATATATATGATGTATGTAGAGTCATAAAACATGATGGTCTAGTAAATAATACTTGTAACATCATGTTTTAAGCAATTAAATCAAGGATTTATGAAGCTAATTTTCATTATGTCTTTGTGAGCAATTTTATGCCTACTTTCGTTTGGAATTTGGATTTGTGATCTAAGAGATGTTGTAGAAGGGGAAATTATGATAAGAATGGACTTAAGAAACACCCAAAAATATTTTGAAATGAGAAAGTTATGATTGTTGGAGTGACTGGGGCGGTCAATCCAATTTAGGGTTTGGCTTTTTGCTTTGAGCGCCCCGGCATCCAGTTTAAGCCTATGTTGAGCCCCAGCACTCGAGACCAGAAAGTTCAAGTTGTTTTTGGTCTGGGTTTGGTCGTTTCACGATGGGTCGGATCCGTGTCGGGTCGGCTTTTTTTGGAAATTTAAGTCAAATTAAGTCTAAACTGAATATGTTTGCATAGTAAACCAATATCAGAGATTCATTAGAGTATAGTTGGTAGATTAATGTCTTAAATAAAGGTCGTATTAAGAAATCAAAGTATCATTTTACGTTGGGTAAATGTGCCCGGCATGTCCAAGCTAAGATTTGACTAAGGTTTTGTCCGGAACGTAATGGTTCGTTTGTCAGACATAGTACGCATAATTAGATTGAACTTAAGATCTTAAGTTATGACTAATTAATAGCCATTGTAACTAATGATTGTGTCAATTTCATATATAAATTGTAGGTTGAACGAAAGACGCAAAATAAGCGTAAATGGTAGAAGCGAACCAGACAAGTTTTTTAGAACTTGCTCCTATGTGCATTAATATGCTACAATGTGATATTAAATTTTTGATATGAAGATATATTGATATTATTTGTGTTATGTGAATCCAATTAAGTATGAATGTATGTGAAGTATGAGGAAAGCATGAAGTATGATTACATGTGAAATATGTACAAAATATGAAGTGTGATTTGATAGAGGCTAGTTGTGTATTATATGTGATGCATAAAAAGTATGAAGCATTTATAAAATGAAAAGTATGAAATGCATGATGTAGGAATAAAATACAGAGTATGTATAACATGTGAAACATGTAATGTGTTATGTGTAACTATTAGACTTGTTGAGCCGCCGTGCTCACTCTTGCTATAAAATCAATACTTTCAGATAACTGCGAGATATTCGAAGTTTTCAATAAAGATGGAGGAACAGGAATGCATAATTACTTTCACCGAATGTCTAAACGACTATTGTAGATATGAGTCCGAATTGGACATGTGAAATGATTATGTAATATAAGAAATTGTTAGTGTATAATGTGAGTGTTTAAATACTCAAATTGATTGTAATGGAATGAACTCATATCATGTATGATATTGAGGCATACTAGGAATTTGTAAAGATTGCAATTCTGGAATAAAAAGAGATGTTGTAAAGTTTTAAATAAATGATTATATAGCAACTATTATATTATTGTAAGTCGTGAACAATAAGAAAAAGGTTGTATAGTGGCGAACCAGATTCAAGGTTCAATGAACCCGAATTTGGGGACGTTATAGATTGCACCCTTATTTTTAGTTCTTTCCTTCATGTTCCTTTATAGCATGAGTAGTTAAGGTACCTGAAACAAAAGACAACCCATTCATACCTCCAAATTTCAAAAACTAAGCTACTTAAAGAGATAAAATAAACCTAAATCTTATGTTTAATTTAAACTTTAGGTTGCCTCTCAATGAGCGCTTATTTTAGAGTCTTTAGCCTGACTATTTCATATTTTAAGTTATGTTAGCAAGGTTGATTGAGGCTTTCTAGGAATTAATAGCACCACCCCAATAATGTTTGAGTCTTTGCCCATTGACTTTGAATGTGTCGTCCGATTTGTTATCTTTGAGTTCCACCACTCCATGCGAAAAAAGGGTTTAGATGATGAATGGACCTGACCATCTTGACTTAAATTTTCCTGGAAAGAGCTTCCAACGAGAATTATAAATTAGAACTGATTGACCAGATTCAAACTTTTGATCAACAATGTGCTTATCATATCACCTCTTAACTCGTTCCTTGTATAACTTTGCATTTTCATATGCTTGGAGACGGAACTCATTCATCTCATTAAGTTGTAAAAGGCGTTTTTCCCCAAAGCATCTTGACCGAGATTTAGTTTTCGAATAGCCCAATACGCATTATGCTCAAGTTCCACTAGAAAGATGACACACTTTCCTATAAACTAACCAATAGGGCGACATCCCAATTGGAGGTTTGTTCGTGGTTCTATATGCCTATAAAGTATTATCAAACTTAATAACCCAGTCTTTTTTGTTGAGATTCACCATCTTCTCCAAAATTCTCTTCACCTCTCAATTTGAGACCTCCATTTAGCCACTTATTTGGGATGACAGGCTGTGGTTATTCGGTGTGTTACCCCATATTTGGCTAGAAGGGCTAAAAATTACTTATTATAGAAATGTGATCCTTCATCACTAATAATTGCCTTGGCGTGCCAAAACTATCTAGTGAAGATGTTTCGTCAGAGAAATCTAGTTGCCACTTTTGCATCATTAGTGGGTAAGGCAATTGCTTCTACCTACTTAGAAACATAGTCCACTGCAAGTAGGGTATAGGAATTGTTGAAGGATGCAGGAAAAGGGCCCATGAAATCAATACCCCACACATATCTCTACTTCCAAGATTCTACTGATGGACATCTCTTGTCTTTTTGAAATGTTGTCAACCCTTTGGTATTTGTCGCATTTTAAGACAAAGAAGTGGGCATCCTTGAAAAGGGTCGATCAGTAAAAACCAGATTGAAGTTCCTTAGCAGTTGTCCTCTGGTCTCCATAGTGTCCTTCATAGCTGGAAGCATGACAATGATGTATAATACTTTCTATTTCCTCTTGTGGTATACACATTCTCACCATCTGATCTGCACATTGCTTAAATAAAAAAGGCTAATTCCACATGTAGTACTTTACATCGTGCAAAAATTTCTTCCTTTGTTGGCTCGTCAAATCTAGCGGAAACACGTTGCTAACGATGAAATTGATAAAATTTGCATACCAATGTACTTCCTTAATGATAGAAAATAGTTGTTCGTGTAGAAAGAACTCGTTAATCAATACTTGTTCTCCCTTGTTTTTCTCTTAATTCTCTTGCCTGATAAATGATCTTCCACTTGATTCTCAATCCCTTTTCTATTATGAATCTCCAAGTCAAATTCTTGCTGTAAAGGAGTCCATCTAATCAATCTTAGCTTTGAATCCTTCTTGGAAATTAGATATTTGATAGCAGAATGATCCATAAAAATATCTACTCTCATTCCAATGAGGTATGAGCGGAATTTGTCGAATGTATACACAACTGCAAGTAGCTCTTTTTCCGTGGTAGTGTAATTCAATTGAGCCTTTGATAATGTCTTACTAGCATAATATATAACATGAAATACTTTACCTTTACATTGGCCTAAGACCATGCCAATCGCAAAGTCGCTATCATCACACATCAAATCGAATGGTAGCGACTAATTTGGAGCAACAATAACAGGGAAAGTGATCAACTTCTTTTTCAAAATTTCAAAAGTTTCTAAGCATGCCTTGTCAAAGTTAAAAGGCACATCCTTCTCCATGAGATAACAAAGCGGTTTAGTAATTTTTAAAAAGTCTTTGATGAACCTTCTATAAATACCCGCATGTCCAAGAAAGCTCTGAATCCCCTTAATAGACATCGACAGTGGAATATTTTTAACTATTTCTATTTTAGCCTTATCCACCTCTATTCCTTTGACAGATACCTTATCTCCCAAAATTATACCTTCTTGAACCATGAACTGGCACTTTTCTCAATTCAAAACCAAATTCATCTCAACACATCTTTTAAGTACTAGAATAAGATTATCTAAACACAAATCAAAAGAATCCTTGAATATTGAAAAGTTATCCATAAATACCACGAGGTTGTGTTCAACCATGTCTGAGAAAATTTGTCATTATAAACCTTTGAAAATTCGCAGGCACATTACACAATCCAGAGGACATTATTCTGAAATCAAACGTACCGTAAGGGCAAGTGAATGTCTTCTTTTCTTGATCTTCAAGTGCAATGGTTATTTGATTATATCCCGAATACCCATCTAAGAGACAATATAACTCATATCCCGCCAAACGATCCAACATCTGGTCAATAAATGGTGGAGGAAAATGATCATTTCGAGTAGCTTTATTGAGTTTATGGTAATCCATGTATACTCTCTATCCCGTTACTGTCCTTATTGAAATTAACTCATTATTTTTGTTGGACACAACCGCCATCCCACCTTTCTTGGGAACACACTGAACTGGGCTCACACATGCACTACCTGAAATGGGATAAATGATTCCCGCATCGAGCCACTTGATGATTTCCTTTTTCACTACTTCTTTCATGATAGGATTAAGTCTACGTTGTTGCTGCTCAATAATTGGTTTTTTATCTTCTTCAAGGAGATTTTTGTGCATACAAATTGTTGGACTGGTCCCCTTGATATCTGCTAGAATCCACCCAATGGCTGATTTGTACTCTCTAAGTATCCATAATAATTTACTTTCCTAAAGCTTGTTAAGTGAAGTAGAGAAAATCATAGGTAATGTAGATGAACTTCCCAAATAAGGATACCTCAAATGACTAAGCAATGGTTTTACCTCTAAGATTGGTGGTTCCTCTAATGAAGTTTTAGCCCGCGAGGAAGTTTTACCAGAATACTCCAATAATTCAATAGGTGGTTTAAGCTTTTCAACTCTAGGAGATGTATATAATACTTGCACATAGTTAAACACATTTTGATTATCAAAAATATAGGAAGAATTACCTATAATGGAAACTGCAAGAAAATCATCATTAAGAATATTTGCAAGTTCCTCATCCACCACTTCTTCCACTACGTCTACCAAAAAACAAATCTCAACATCCTTGGGGAAATTCATTGCCTTAAAGACATTAAAAGTCACCTATTGGTCTTGGACCCTCATTGTTAGCTCTCATTTTTGAACATCAATCAAGGTTCTACCCGTAGCCAAAAATGGTCGCCCAAGAATAATCGGTATATCATAATCCTTCTCAAAATCTAAGACAATGAAATCGGCTAAAAATAAAAATTTATCTACCTTTACCAACACGTCCTCCACAATTTCCCTCAGATATGTAAGTGATCGATCTGCCAGCTGTAATGTCACATTAGTCAAAACTGCTTCTTTTAACCCAAGTTGCTGATAGATTGATATGGGCATTAAATTGATGCTTACCCAAATCACACAGACATCGGCTGAAAAATTGGGTCCCAATAGTGCAAAGGATAGTGAAGCTATCAGGATCCTTTAATTTTGGTGGTAACTTTTTTTGCAGTATCGTGATGCACTCCTCCATTAGGGCCACTGTTTCATAATTACCAAGCTTCCTTTTCCTTAAGAGAATATCCTTCATGAACTTTACATAGTTAGACATTTGTTCCAAAGCATCTACAAAAGGGATGTTGATATCAAGCTTCTTAAATACCTCTAAAAACTTTGAGAATTTCTTATATAATTTCTATTTTTAAAGAAATTGTGGAAATAGGACTAGTAGAACACTTGGAATCTTTTTTTCCTCTTTAGTTTTCATTGTTGACTCCTCATTTTCCTTCTTTTCTTTTTCCTCTGAATTGTTATCCACCTCTTTAGACTCTTCTGCCTTTTTTAAGGTTTCTTCCTCAGCATCTTTCAACTTTATACCACTCCAAAGCGTAACTTCTTTGCATTGTTCTTTACCATCTTGCTTCATATTTACTTCAGTGTCACTTGTAAAGCCCCTTGAGTTCAGTTGTTTAAAACACTTGCTATCTGTCCAAACTAATTTTCTATATTTCGAATGGTTGTATCATTACTATTTTTCCATGTTTCATTCTGCATCATGTATTTAGTGACAAACTCTTAAAACTCTTATTTATATTCTGGCTATTGTTGTTAATTCTGAAATCCTGGGGGGATATGTCTGTCTTAGAGCTTGTTCTTGTGCTTGGTTATTGCTCCATGAGAAATTAGGATAATTTCTTAACCCCAGATGATATTAATTTAGAAGATTGTTCTGTTGTTGTCAATTATAATTCACAACATACTGCACCGATTAAGCACTTATGGCACATTGCTCACTCAGATGATCACCCACACATAATTCACATATCACTGACACGCTTTAAATATTAGGCATTCCCATAGCATCAAATCTCTTCGTCATGACTGACATCTGTGCAACCAACGCCGTTATTGCATCCACTTCAATCACCCCAGCAACTTTTGGTTGTGTCATTCTTGTTGTAAGCCATTGGTAGTTATTTGCTTCCATGTTTTCAAGTAGCTTGTATGCTTCCTCACAATTCTTCGCCACTAAAGCTCCACCCGCTGTAATGTCCGCAAAATTTTAAATTTCATTATAAATAAATTGTGAATTTATTTATTATTGTAATGAATATTTTATGAACTAATTTAAATCTTGATGCGATTAAATTAGTAAATTATTATATGATGGGAATTAAATTAAAGGAAGTTCAACTAATGGGATAACTAAATTAGTGGACTAATCTAAGAATATTAATATCAATAAATTGATAAGATTTTAGATTAATTAAATACTCATTTAAATTGAATATAACAAGTCTAATTGGATTATGTAAATTAATTAATAAAATTATTAATTAATGGTATTGGGCATTTAAAAAAAATTAAGTGGCCTAATTAAATTCCAAGGAATTTAATTTGGGCAACCCAAAGCTTAGTTGCAATATAAGTAGCAATTGAGCCACCAATGGTTTAATTAGCAAAACAAATAGCAGCCCAACCCAAGGGTAATAACATAACCCGGTGGAAAAGCAGAGTGTCTCTCATTTAGGGACAAAACCTCCAGGAAACAGAGCACGCTCAGTGTAAGGCTCAAGAAATCAGAGTTTTGCTAAAGAAATGAGAGACAAATCAGGCATAGGGGAGGCTATAGGGTCCAACTCCTCAGAGTTTGTCTAAGGCTGAGAGAGTATTATATAACCTCAGTCATTCCCTCATTTCCCATTCCCGTTCATTTAGGTTAAGAGAGAGAACATAGATAAGCAAGAAATCGAGCAAAATAGTGAGAAAAAGAAAAAAATCAAAGAAAGTTCTTAATAGTTTGATCTAAGAGTTTCAAGGAAGGTTATTGGATGTCCTCAGGCTTTGTCACATACTTCGGGAGGAAGAGAAGGCTAGCCATTAGATCACAAAGGTAGTACACATCTCAAAGTTTCAGTTTTATGCTTCCATGGTCATGCTTTGTGCTTTATAGGGTAGGAAGCTAGATTAAGAGCTCTAGGTGATCATACTCATGCTAGAGTAGTAAATATATGTTTTAATGAGCTTATCATGTGTTATCATGCATATCTATGTTAGTAAGATTGGAAGAATGCATGAAATCTTCATTTTCGGAAAAACCGTGTGAGTTAGTGTGGTTTAAGGCCTTATATCTCTAAGCTCTTCAACTGTTTTGTGATGATTATTATTTTTCCTTGATATACCTATGAGTTTAGAAGAAAACCCAATTTGAATCACCAAAAGTTGTGGTGTATACATTTAGTTATGATTTTTCTACCAAAACAATCAATTTTATAGCATTGTTGCGAGTAGCTTGATAATTTCGGTATATAATGCTTCTAAAAAATTATTTGAAAAATACTATGGGGTAGAGGATCAAGTTATGAGTCCATAGGATCCGACCGTGCATGATTTTGAGGTGTATAGCTTATTCTAAAAATGTTTGAACCAAATTACATCCGGATGCACTAAGAAGCAAAAAACCAGGAAAACTCCTGTTTAAATCCTTCACTCTACGATTTTCACTCTACGACCTCACTCCACGATTTTGACTCTACGACCTCACTTTACAATTTTGACTCTACGATCTCACTCTACGATTTTGACTCTACGACCTTACTCTACGATTTTCACTCTACGACCTCACTCTACGACCCTCACTCTACGACTGGGAGCTCTACGACCGAACGATGTAGGTGCAATATAATGCCAGTAGTGAACAGTGAATAGTAAACTAAAATAGCTAATTATTTATCAAATAATAAATAAAGATGCTTAAGTAATTAATTATTATGTCAAATAATAATTAAAGAAGAATTAAATAAACTAATTATTTATTATTTAATTAGATGTAAATAATAAATAAAGACAATTAATCATTATTTAACTAATATCAAATGATGATTAAAAGAGAGATAAAGGTAATTAATTAATTATTATTTAACTAACATTAAATAATAATTGAAGAAGAGTTGAAGTCAATAAAGTGATTATTTATTATTTAATGGGGACTGGATAATAAATAAAGGTATTTAATCATTGTTTAACATTAAATAATGATTAAAGAGTAATAAAGGTAATTAATTAATTAATTATTATTTGATGAAATAATAATTAAAGAAAGATAACATAAAATAAAGTAATTGCCTATTATTTAACTTATAATAGGTAAGGATAATTAACAAATTGTTATTTAATTAATAATAAATAAAGAGAAGTATATGTAACAAATTAATTATTATTTAACTAAATTAATAATAATTAACTATTATTGAATAATTAAGGTTATCATGTAATTATTTATTATTAAATGATAAATAAAGGAGTCAAGGAAATTGTTTGTTAATTAAATTAATAATTGGAACAACCAAGCAATTATGATAGATTGTTTAGGGGTTTAAATAGTATGAGATAATTAAATCATTAACCTTAGTTCGGTGAATATTTTATTGAGGTTATATGGTGTGGAATTGTATGATAATCCAAGGTGTTTATGTGATAGTAAACTTAAATACTTAAGTGAAGCGATTATGTGTTGTTCTAACAATTAGGCCAACATTTTCAATGTTAGGTCTTCAAGAGAAGTTTAAATTAAGCGAAGTAGACGTAATTCGCGCACCAGACAAGTTCCTTAACCTTACATAACTTTATATTGTGCAAGTTTCGGATTATATTTATTGCAAATTCCCTAACTCAAACTAGAGTTATACTTTCAAATTATATTTCAGGTGGTTTAATTATTGCAAGATTATCCCACCTCGATATTATCTTTGACATTCACATATAATGCATGTTGGATTCAAGTTCTATTATCAAACTGTCATGTATTGAAAGTTCTTGCATTCATGAACTGTTTAAGAAATAGTCTATGCTAATTGATTCAGCTAGACATTGAATATTAATATAAACGCTATCCAAACTAGTAGTTGGTAAAGATTCTTGTACTGAGAGAACAAACCCTAAATTGGGGGAAATATAAGTGTCGGTCATCCGATACAGTCAAAGTTTAATGTTATGCATACGCATGGTGTACAAGTGGCTGATCCCCTCAAGTACGATTGATGGTTATAAAAGGGCCAGTCGAATGGCTGATGTTGCCTTGGCGTTCATGGTCCATTGGACCACTCAGCAGTCAGTAATCAAGTCTTCATTGTTTCATCTAAGTCTTGATTATATTGTGCAGTTATTAATCAACTCTTCATTCATCCATTTGAGTACTGATTATGTTATTCAGTTTTATCATTGAGCCTACATTATTAAATCAGTTCGATTATTACTTTGATTCATTCATGATATATTATATTGTTCAATTAAAACTTGTTGAACAAGCTAGTTGCTCACCCTTGCTATATCATGAAAACATTTGCAGTCAAACCTGAAGGCTTGGGTAAGGACAAAGGCAAAGGAAAGATGAAATCTTAATTAAGTTGGATAGCTGCCTGCCGGTTTCACATTTTGTTGCATAGTTGTGAAATGATGTAACATAAACCTTTTATAACCTTTTGGTAGTTTGTGATGTATTTAGTAAAAAGGTGGTAGACCTTGGGACTAGAAAGCTTTTGTAATAAACAACATATGTTTATTTATATTTTCCACATTAGTATAAAATGTTGTTTAACAGATATTGGATGTATTTTTGTGTGAGCCCTGAATTCGAGGTATTGGTACCTGAATTTGGGGGCGTCACAGGTTAGTATCAGAGCTTAGGGTTATAACCTTTAGGGTCTGCGAAACCTAGGTTATAACCTTAGTATTATACTCATATCGAGTGCACTAGGAAATTGTTGGGTATTTTTTATATAAATATTTGCGTGCAAGTATACACGATCAACAAGTAATATAATGATAAGTCAAGTATCGATCCCACAGAGAATTACATCTAATATTTTCCAAGTACCAATTTTATACCAACTCGATCTTATTTAAACATATGAATTAAACTAAAATTATTAATTTAACTAACTAATAAAAATAAATAGCTAAATAATAAAATAAATCTAAGATTATTAATTTCACCCAATGCATCATGTAAATCTCATAACTCTCCATTTAATTATACGGTCACGATGAATTGTTAACCAGGAATTCTAAATTATTTATAAGCATCTTTCCATTAGCAAATAAAAATATCCATTCTGATTAAATCACTATATTCCTATGCAATTTAAATTAGAACAGATTCATTAAGAATAAATTCCCAAATTGGTTACACATGGCATATAGGTATATTCCTATCCTATACACAAATTATGAATTCCATCTACTGCAGAATATCACAAACACATGTCATTATATTCAGATCCAAACCTATAATCAACTTTCCAATCTCATATAGATTATCCCACTAATTATTTGCAACTAATTAGTACATGAACGAACAAAATATAATAACCAATTCATATGGTGCCAATTAAACGGAGAGAAAATAAATTTAAATTAAACAATGAATTCCATTAAAATCTTAAATTAAAAACACGAGTTCATAGCAGATAAAATTAAATAACAAAATCTTCAACATCAATGTTAGACAAAATATAAATAAAAGTTAGAGAAGAAGAATTGTCTCCCGCCAATCTTCAATCTCCATGCTTCATCAATTCATGGCCTCCATATTTGTTGATATCTTGTTTGCTCTAAAACTCCAAAAATTGGAAAGGAATTAGCCTCACATGGTGTTCATTGGCTTTTTCCCAACACCTAAATAATACATAGAATGATAATATTTATAGGAGTTTATTTTTCCTAACCCTAGTAGGAATTAAAATCCAATTCGGAATAAAAAATCTAGCAAAATCTCGAAATCTGGTAATAAACCGCGTAGCCAAACGCGGCGTTGACTTCGGTCAACGCGCTTTCTTTTTCCCACCCCAGGCCGCGCATTGCGCGCTTTTTAATTTTGCTGCTCCGGAAACGACGTCGTACGCTCGTATGCTGTTTCCTATTCGTGATCCGCGCATTGCGCGACCCTGTTTTCTTCACCATACGACGCTGTACGCTGCCGTTTTGCCTGCTGGGAATTTCAGACGCGCGCCTGGCGCGCCGTTCCAACTTGCTGAATATTACAATTATGCCACCGGTTTGTTGGTTTATTACACTTTTAGCCCTCAAAGTTGCTGTTACTTTCAGATCTGCCACCAAGGATTATTTTACCTATAAAATAAAATATAAATTAATAAAAAATAAATAAAAATAATATAAAAATACTAAAAATAATAATAATGCATAATATTAAACAAAACACCTAAATTCCTAAAAATACTTTAAAACTCACAAATAATTAAGTCTAAAAATATATAATAAATAGACATAAAATCTAATTATCAAATACCCCCAAACTTAAATCTTTGCTTGCCCTCAAGCAAAACAAAAAAATAAAAATTAAGACTCTACTAAACAAAAATTACTCAAGCAATAAATTAACATGAATTTCAACTTTAGCCTTCACGATTTCAAAATTAATAACTCAAAGAAAATTTCAAAATTATGAAAAGTCCAAAATTTTAACATTTTTATTAATCTTACTCTACTCAAGATCCTTCGTGTGTGTGTAAATCCAAATGTATCAAACTAGCGAAAAAAATTTAGATCCGCTCACATAATTAAATGTCTCATAATAGAAATAAAAAATATATACAACAAAACTCTATATTTTTATTTTTCACTCCACTCAAAGCTAATACATGCAAATATAACTTAAGGGATCAAAAAGTATTTAATCTTTTAAGCACCACTAGGATTATTAATTTATTTTAAGCTCTTTTTCTTCAATTAAATGGGTGCATTTTATGCTCCATCCCATTTTTTTCTTCTCTTTTTTTTTTCAATTTCAGTGAGTGCATTTTATGCTCCATCTCACCAGCGAGTGCGTTTTACGCTCCATCTCGCTTTTCTTCCCATTGTTTTTTTTTTTAACTTCTTTTTTTTTTCTTCTCCACAAGATAAATTAATTTTAATAATCCCATAAAATTCACTTAAATCATCTCTCCTAAATTATATTTTACCACAATTTCGCTTCAAGTTGCGATCAAATAAAAATATAGAATTCAAAAGTATCTATCATGAGCATTTAACCAAATAAACTTCACTTAAGTTAAAAACTAGCTCAAGCAAATGGACATGTGCATAAAAAAATTAAAGGATCTCAAATAAAATAAATACTAACAAATAGCCAAAATTCAAACTAACATTAATTTATCCATTTTTCAAAAGTTATTAAATAAAAATAAATTTATCATTGACCAAAAATTTAAAATCCAAAATAATTTATTGCCCAAGTGACACATCCTAAAAACAAAACACTAAAAAAACATGTATATCTAACAAACTCCTAAAAACACAATGAAAACAAAATTTTCCTAAATGCAAAATACCTACATGCCTAACTAATGAAAAAAAAAAAAAAAAAAAAAACAAAAAATTGTGACACACCCCCAAACTTAAAACAGACATTGTCCTCAATGTATAAAATAAGAGAATTGAAAAACAAAGGACTTCCCTGAAAATATAGCAATTATTCCCCTTTTCTGCTAAGCTTGGTTCGTAAGAAAGGAACATCGAAAAAGCTAAGGCACCACACGAAATAACCTGCAAATTAAATTAATTGAATATATTTATTAAAACCTACTAAAAATGAAAATAATTAAATAACTAAAAACTAAAAATCCTAAACTACCCCACTTTCGTAGGACTCACGATTGCACTTAGCATGTGCAACAAGCCTTTAAACCCCATGGTTACCCCAACTGGACGAGTTGTGTCTCGTGAGGGTTTGCAGTGAATTTACCCACAAAATTCTAAAATTTAAAATAAACTAAATAAAATAAAAAAAATTAAAAATCAAAATAAAAAACTAAAATAAACTAAAAAAAAAAAAATTAACTACTAAAATAACACAACCTAAAAACAAAAAAAAACAAAATAAAACAAAAAAAAAAAATCTATACCTAATGACACAAAACACATAAATAACAAGACATATCAAAACGAAATATAGAAGACCCCCAAACTTGGAGCTGACAATGTCTGCAAAGAATTAAGTTAAAAAAAAACTTCCCTTTCAATTGATCAGTTGTCATCCACTATAATGACCGTCTCCACAATTCGCTAAGATATGACCTGCAAAACAAAAACAATTTTTTTTTTTTTAATAAAAACTATAAAATAAAAATAATAAAAATACAAGTTTAAACTAAGATCAATTTGATTGAAATCGATATTGAAAAATAATTAGAAAAATAAGTCCCCGGCAACGGCGCCAAAAACTTGTTGGGTATTTTTTATATAAATATTTGCGTGCAAGTATACACGATCAACAAGTAATATAATGATAAGTCAAGTATCGATCCCACAGAGAATTACATCTAATATTTTCCAAGTACCAATTTTATACCAACTCGATCTTATTTAAACATATGAATTAAACTAAAATTATTAATTTAACTAACTAATAAAAATAAATAGCTAAATAATAAAATAAATCTAAGATTATTAATTTCACCCAATGCATCATGTAAATCTCATAACTCTCCATTTAATTATACGGTCACGATGAATTGTTAACCAGGAATTCTAAATTATTTATAAGCATCTTTCCATTAGCAAATAAAAATATCCATTCTGATTAAATCACTATATTCCTATGCAATTTAAATTAGAACAGATTCATTAAGAATAAATTCCCAAATTGGTTACACATGGCATATAGGTATATTCCTATCCTATACACAAATTATGAATTCCATCTACTGCAGAATATCACAAACACATGTCATTATATTCAGATCCAAACCTATAATCAACTTTCCAATCTCATATAGATTATCCCACTAATTATTTGCAACTAATTAGTACATGAACGAACAAAATATAATAACCAATTCATATGGTGTCAATTAAACGGAGAGAAAATAAATTTAAATTAAACAATGAATTCCATTAAAATCTTAAATTAAAAACACGAGTTCATAGCAGATAAAATTAAATAACAAAATCTTCAACATCAATGTTAGACAAAATATAAATAAAAGTTAGAGAAGAAGAATTGTCTCCCGCCAATCTTCAATCTCCATGCTTCATCAATTCATGGCCTCCATATTTGTTGATATCTTGTTTGCTCTAAAACTCCAAAAATTGGAAAGGAATTAGCCTCACATGGTGTTCATTGGCTTTTTCCCAACACCTAAATAATACATAGAATGATAATATTTATAGGAGTTTATTTTTCCTAACCCTAGTAGGAATTAAAATCCAATTCGGAATAAAAAATCTAGCAAAATCTCGAAATCTGGTAATAAACCGCGTAGCCAAACGCGGCGTTGACTTCGGTCAACGCGCTTTCTTTTTCCCGCCCCAGGCCGCGCATTGCGCGCCTTTTAATTTTGCTGCTCCGGAAACGACGTCGTACGCTCGTATGCTGTTTCCTATTCGTGATCCGCGCATTGCGCGACCCTGTTTTCTTCACCATACGACGCTGTACGCTGCCGTTTTGACTGCTGGGAATTTCAGACGCGCGCCTGGCGCGCCGTTCCAACTTGCTGAATATTACAATTATGCCACCGGTTTGTTGGTTTATTACACTTTTAGCCCTCAAAGTTGCTGTTACTTTCAGATCTGCCACCAAGGATTATTTTACCTATAAAATAAAATATAAATTAATAAAAAATAAATAAAAATAATATAAAAATACTAAAAATAATAATAATGCATAATATTAAACAAAACACCTAAATTCCTAAAAATACTTTAAAACTCACAAATAATTTAGTCTAAAAATATATAATAAATAGACATAAAATCTAATTATCAGAAATGGATCAAGGAGATTCATTGAAGTTACTTTTGTTTGGAGGTGGATTGTGGAGATCCATCGAGCCGAGTTGTACATGATAAAATATCTTTTCATTTCATCAATGAATATATTTTATTGTTGTACTGACATGCTATTTTTCCTATTGTGACTATAGGATGGCAAAGATTGGGGAACCGAGTCACATAGCGGAGGATGCTGTTGTGGATAAACATATTGTCCATATTGAGTAACCTACAGTGTAGCCTACGGTAGAGGCCGACACTGAGGAGAATCCCGAGGAGGATCTTATGGCGGATGTTGAGGAACAACAGACTGCTGATGAGGATTCAAATGAAGAGGTGCAGTATTATGACAATACGTCACCTCACTACAAGAAAATGGTCTATAAGCGACCGCTTATTAGCGACGGCATTCGGTCGCTAATGAACATCAGCGATCTAATTCGGTCGCTGATATCCGTCGCCTATAGTTTGGTCGCTAACATTTATATCAGCGACGGACAATAGCGACCGAACTTTCAGCGACCGACAATGGCGACCGACTCGGTCTCTAAGCTGAGTCATCACACCTGACAATTTTCACCACGTGTAGCGACCGCTAACAGCGACCGAAGAAACAGCGACCAATATCAGTGACCGCTATTCGCGACCGACGAAATGATTATCAGCGACCGGATTTTGAGACGAACAACGACCAAATTAGCGACCAGTAGTAGCGACAGGGTTTTAGCGACCAAATTCGGTCGCTGGTTATTCTTTTTAAAAAAAAAGGTTTTTTTTGTTTTTTTCGATTCCCAAAAATTTCTTTACCTATCAAATACAGCACAATATATATATATATAAACGATCTAATTGAGATCTCCAACCAAATATCAAATTCTAACCAAATGAAATAACATACATTTCAAATAAATATAAAACCATCATCTAATCAAATCTTAGTACATAAATATATACAATACGATAAATATTCAACCGTTCATGTGTAACACAACATAATGAATACAATAAAAAAGTTAAGAACGATATGTAGCTCGCCAAGCTTCATCGATCTAGCTAACTGCCACGTTCCTGTAACAAAAAAAGAAACACGTTCAAGATAGTATTATTGAATGATTAATTTTGGTGCATTAAGTAATAATATTACCTCGTCTTGCTCATTCTCCTCCTCCTGGTCCGGCTAACTTGCTGCTGTCGCCACCGCATTCGCTAATGAATCAGGGCTCAACGCTTTCAAATGATCGTGCAGCTGACGCAGAAGTGCAGGATCTCTACATATGGCTCTAACACAGTCCACAGCGTTATGTGGCATCGGATTGTATGATGCTTGGGTAGACTGGCTACACGAGCTGCTAGAGGCAGTAATACTCGTTCGTCGTCGCTGCCCTTGGCCCTTAACAAAAAATTTCTTCACAACCGACGCCCTTTCCCACAACTCTTGATCAATCGGCGGGCGACCACTACCAGGGGGATAACGCTCATCCATTTGTTGGTTGTAAGTGTCTTGTAATTAAGTAATACATTAAATAGTTAAATGTTACATCAAAATTAATGCATAAACATGTAACGTTAAAAAAACTTAATTACCCGTATATGTATAGCATCAGGCAGACCATCACGAGTGGCCACGTACACATCCAACCAATTGATAGTCTGACCTCTGGACCTACTAGATGACTACAAATATGACAAGTGTATAAATATATTAGTCATGCAAATAAATACTAAATAAATTATCGTAAATATGAAGAAAGTAAATTTGACGAACTTTGTGCCTCCCTATCTATGAAATGTTGCGCCTGTGATATACTACCGCCTTTGTATGTACCCTTTGCCTTTTCCCCTTCAGCTATACCGGCGGATCTGTTCCTGACGGCAATCTTCCCTTTCTTCGCCCATTCGTCACTCTGCCACTGCTGGCACATCTCAACCCATATATCGCGTGAGCACCACCACGGGTTGTACTCATGCATATACTCCGCAGCCTGGCTAGGATGGTCTATGCCGGCATTATACAGTGCCTTTTCCCACTCCTTCTTTATGTTGTCTTTGGTACGGACAACACACTTTTACCAGAATAGTGTCTGTATAACCCCGGTCTGGGAATCTTCCCACTTGTATCTTTTCTGAAATAAAAATACAATAATAACATTAAAATAAAACATTAGAATATTTCAATAGAATAATTATAAATTACGGAAAAACAAATACCTGGAACTCCTGCCAACATGCCTCCTTATGGGCTAGTGGTGTGCTGGCCCACATAATAGATGGGGTAGGCCAGTTTTGTAGGCATAGCTGTGAAATACATTTCACAACCCTAACATCTGCAAAATCTCTAAAATATAGAATTAAATAACATTAGTATATACAATAATATTATTGCTGAGTTTAATATTACTATACGGTTAATAACTTACGTGTTGGTAGGATCAGGGCGAATCTGTAATACAATACGCTTGTCTAGATTAGTTGGGGTCTTTGGTATTTGATTTGGACCCCGGCCTAAACCACGTTTCCTTCCTGATGCTGAAGATGTCATCTATTCAAAAAAATGACATATTAATGTGACTTACATAATAATAGCGAATGAAATAAAATGCATGTATATACAACAACTCAATAATATTTAGTAAACATTTATATATAACTCTATAGAATACAAATTAAAGTAAACATACATTTTAATAAAATTCGCTGTCAGATTATGAATCCTCTTCAACAATATGTGGAGATTCATAACCATCTCCTACTTCAGAATCGGTGACGTTGTCACTTAATAACTCTTCCTCCTCAGTATCACTGTCATCTAAGTGTTGTACTGAATCGAGATCCAATTCATCATCCTCACCTCCACCCTCTAAATTGTTGAGTTGATTGTTGTCATTGAGATTTATTATAGGAGGGTTATGTAACGTCTCCTCTGGGTAGACTTCTCCCTCTACTAATTGGACACGAATGCGCGCAGGAGTATGAATGACAACTTGTCAATCTGTAGGCATTCTATCCCTTTTTCGAATAGGAGTACGAGTATAATACACTTGTTGTGTTTGAGTTGGCAACACAAATGGTGCATTCATATATGTCCTTTTGTTGAGGTCAATCTCGACAATTCCATGTCGATCGACACGTATCGCTTTTTCTGAATCAAACCAACGACATTTAAACAGATTTATCTAACCTCCGTATGTACCCTTGTACGACAACTCAATGATTTCTTCCAACTCCCCATAAAAGGCACGACCAACCTCATTGTAGCAATCTCCTTGAACAAACATTCCAGTATTGGTTGTTCTTTTACCGATGGCGTATGTCTTTGTATGAAAATTATAGCCATTTACTTTATAACCATTACGAGTGAGTTGGTCCCTATCTGGGCCCATGTCTAAGACTTGTAAATTTGAAGGAATTGTATCGTCATTAAGAGCCTACAATTGTTTAAGACATTGTTAATAAGTTTTTCATAAATTAAATAAAATGACTTAATTAAGAGGAATAACTTACTTTGTCCTTTATCCATTTTGTAAAGTTTTGATCCCGATTCAGTTTAATATCTTTATCAGTTATGCCGTGTTGATTTGTTCTTAACTCATCATCGAATGATCTAAAGATATATTATATATATGAAACAATATATATGAGATTATAGTATCCATCAATGAGATTAAGCTAAATATGAGTTTTACATGCATACATCACTAATCCCTCAATCTCCTCGCAATTGAGAAGAATGTAATTATGTGCAGCATGTAATTCCCGCTCAGAGAGGAATATGCGTTTCTCTTTTCCATAAGTGCAACCCGATAGAACAAATACAGAAAGTCGACCGTTTAGTTCAATGTTCCCCCCATCATCATGTCTTGGAACTCAATTGGCCTTTGTCAAAACTTCATCGGGAAAATAGTCTGATACAAACGTAGATATCTCATCAAAACTGTATCTTTCACATATCGACCCCTCGACATAAGCTATATTTTTTACCTTCCTCTTCAGGTTTCCCGTCACCCTCTCGAAAGGATACATCCATCTGTATTGAACTGGCCCACCAACACGAGCTTCATAGGGTAGATGAATTTGCAAATGCTCCATGGAGTCAAAAAACCCTGGTGAAAATATTTTTTCAAGCTTACACATGATCTCAATGATGCTCTTCTCAACTATTTTCATGTCATTTTCATTTAACGTTTTTGAACATATGCTTGTGAAGAAATGACTAAGCTCAGTCAAAACATCCCATATTGGTTTATCAAGCAAGTCTTGAAATGCTATTGGCAAGAGTCTCTCCATGAACACGTGACAATCATGACTTTTCATCCCTTGTATTTTGTCACCTGTAACACACCTTGCAATGTTTGACGCATATCCATCTGGTGGTTTTAGAGACTTGATCCATGCACACACATCTTCAACCTGCTTCTTGGACAATGTGTATTTTGCATGCGGTTTGACAATCTTTCCATTAGGTGATTCATAAAGCTCTAAACCAGGACGCTTACAAATATCTTTCATATCCAACCGTGCTTTATCATTATCTTTCGTCTTGCCCTTAACACCCATCACGGTGTTAAATACATTGTCAAACACATTCTTCTCAATATGCATTACATCTAGATTGTGACGAATCAAGTTTGTCGACCATTAAGATAGTTCCCAAAATATGCTCCTCCGAACCCAATTGTGAGACTCACCAAACCCATTGATTGTTGTTGAGGCAGCACTTTTATCAAATGGGATTACTGGCAATCTCATCACACGGTCACGCACCTCTGTCCCAGACAATCGTCCTACCGACATATCTTTCTCTAATTTTCCTTTTTTTAAATTTTCTTTATTTCTTCGAAAAGGGTGATCTATCGGCAAGAAATGACGATGACAGTCAAACCAGCAGGGCTTCCGACCATGTGGTAGATTAAAAGACTTTGTATGCTCCAGACAATATGGACAAGACAGCTTCCCGTGTGTACTCCATCCAGATAACATACCATAAGCAGGAAAATCACTAATAGTCCACATAATTGTTCCCCGAAGGTTAAAATTTGTTTTGGTCGAAACATCCCAAGTCTGTATTCCATCCGCCCACAATACCTTCAACTCGTCTATAAGAGGTCTCAAGTAAACATCTAGATTCTTTCTAGGACTCTTGGGACCAGGAATCATGAGTGAAAGAAACAAGTATGGTTGTTTCATACACATCCAATGAGGCAAGTTGTATGGAGTCACTATCACAGGCCAATAGGAATACGGAACAGCTGAGTGGCCGAAAGGGTTGAAACCATCGGTTGACAATCAAAGTCTCACATTTCTTGGTTCTAATGCAAACCCCGGATGAGTTAAGTTGAATTCTTTCCAAGCCTTCCCATCTACAGGATGATTAAGTTCCCCACCTTTAGCTAGAGATCTCGCATGCCAAGTCATGTGTTCAGCTGTTCTTGAAGACATGTACAATCTTTGCAGCCGATGTGTAATTGGAAAATACCTTAAAATCTTAAAAGGTATATTTATCTTTTTTGTAGTCACACCATCTTTATTAGGCTTAAACTGATCATGATTGCACAACGTGCACTTTGTCTTCTGTTCATTTTCCTTATAAAACAACATGCAATCGTTCGGACATGCATCGATCTTCTGGTATCCAAGACCCAACTTCTTCACCATTTTCTTACAAAAGTAATAGTTATCGGGTAATTTTTCACCGTCAGGTAACATACTCTTAATGGCCTTTAATAGCGACTCAAAACACGCATGGCTCATGTTGTGATCAGCCTTGATGTTAAGTAACATCGCCACTGCAGACAATGTAGTTTTCTTTGAGCAACCAGGCCACAACGGTTCGCATCCCTCCTCTAATAACTTAAAGAACGATTTGGCATCAGAATTCATAAGTTGATCTATGTCTTGTTCCCACTCAAAATCCGGCCCAGCAATATCATGAACCATGTCATTCATACGATGGGTACTACTGTCAGCTGGATTATGAATCTGTGCATTAACACTCTCTCTTTTCTGTCCATGTGTCCACCAACATTCTTCGTAATTTTTCATGAACCCATTAACAAGTAAATGATAGGCGACTATATCTCTGTCCGCATAATTGACAGTCTTACACTTCAAACAAGGACATCTTATCTTGTTCTGAGCGTTGACACATTCTTTCTGGCTATATGCGTAATCCAAAAACACTTGACAACCAGTTCTAAATTCAGTTGTAGCACCTATTTGCCCACGTGACTTTCATCGCCTCATCCAACTACGGTCTGAATATAAATCCATAATAGTATGGTACCTATTTTGACAAGATTTTTTGTATTCATTAAATCTATTTATTAAAAATGTATAAGTATAATGCATGTTTCCGACCTAAATACGTCTCCACCCTTATTACACTGGTCAGGCTTCTATCCCATTCTTGTATGTGAGTCCCACTAATGTCAACGACTTAAACAAATGCATATATTTGTTCTAAAGAAATTTCAACAACATCTACCATCGGTCTCTAAGTACACGAAATAAACTATGATTTACACAGTCTAAGTATACACCCGGAGAACAATAGAAGATAAACAAACCAAAATTTCTTTAGAACAAACAGATAAATTCGCTTAACTCATTGACACCGGCCTAAGTGGGAGTGGAACATACAAGAACAGTCCCAAAATGGGGACTATTCATGAACGGGTTTCTAAGCTGCGTATATTTTTTTTATATTATTTATATATATATTATATTATAATATATTATATTATTTTTATTTATTTTATAATATTATTTTGAACAATATTATATTATATTTCTTTATTTTATATTAATTTGAATGATATTATATTATAATATTTTAACTATATTATTTTGTATTATTTTGTATTATTTATCTTTATTATATTTTTTTGTATTATTTTATACTATATTATATTTATTTATATTATAATATTATTTTGTATAATTTTGAATGATATTATATTATTTTATTTTTATATATATGACATTATATTATATTATATTATATTATATTATGTTTATTATATTATTTTGTATTATTTTTCTTTATTATATTATATTATATTTATTTATTTCATAATATTATTTTGTATTATTTTTCTTTATTATATTATATTATATTTATTTATTTCGTAATATTATTTTGTATTATTTTTATTTATTATATTATATTATATTTATTTATTTCATTATATTATTATATTATAGTTATGTATTTCATAATATTATTTTCTTTATTATATTATATATATTTATTTTATAATGTTTATTATATGATATTTGGAAATGATATTATTACTAAATAATAATATATGTAAAATGATCTATAAAGCAATCCATACAATAATTTTTCGAAGCAATCCATACAATAATTTTCAATTTGATGACAGTAACTTACCTTAACCGACAGGGGTGGCGTCTAGCAGAGGCTGGATTTGGCAGGGGCGGAGAAGTCCGGCAGGGGCGGCGGCGTCCGGTAGGGTTAAGGGAGGGGAGGAGCGACGTCCAGTAAGGAGAGGGGAGGGGCGGCCGTCCGGCTAGGGGGGCTCTTCTCTCTTCTCTGCTTTCTTCTTTTTTTGTTTCTTCTTCCTTTTGTTTCCCGTGCGGCATCTAACATTAGGTCTGAACATAATAGCGACTGCTTAACAGCGACCACTTTCGGTCGCTATTTTTCATTTAATGCGTTGGCACTTTTAGCGACCGCTTAACAGCGACCGCTTTCGGTCGCTATTTTTCATTTAATGCGTTGGCACTTCTAGCGACGGAAGTTTCAGTCGCTAATATATCAGCGACCGCATCAGCGACAGAACATTGGTCGCTAAATATGGCGCCAAAAATCCCGCGTTT
The DNA here is from genome assembly GCA_947179155.2 of Hedera helix. Taxonomy (NCBI): domain Eukaryota; kingdom Viridiplantae; phylum Streptophyta; class Magnoliopsida; order Apiales; family Araliaceae; genus Hedera; species Hedera helix. The sequence continues at coordinate 26,944,730 of OX359280.1, forward strand.
TTTGTGTGGCAAAAATGGTATTTACGACGAAAATAGCGACCGCTTTTCGGTCGCTATTACTTTTAGCGACTATGTGCATATTCGGCCGCTGAAATCGGTCGCTAAAAGGTAGTATTAGCGACGACTTTGGCGGTCGCAGAAAGTCTTGGTCGCTAATACGCGTTTTTCTTGTAGTGCCTGATGAGTCAGCTGAGTATGTAGATGGCATGGGCACGACTACGAATGACATAATAGAAGAGCTGACCACTAAGAATGACGAACTAGAGGGTAGAATTTAGCATCTTGAGGAACATAATCAGGTCCATCAGGAATTAGAAGATGGCTATAAGAGTATAACTTATCAGTTATCCAGGGAGGTAACTGAACTGAAGGAGGAGCGTGATCAGACGAAGCTGAGCTTAACAGAGCTTCAGGTGGAACATGAGGCCTTGAAGACCAGCTTTAACCTAGAGGTGGCAGAAAGAATTCGTATCAGGGGAGCATTTGATAGAGCTGCCACAAGGGTAAATGAACTTGAGAAGGAGGTTCAAGCTCGTGCTGTCAAGTTTGATCAATTGAACTTTGTGTTTTACACCGCCTTTCAAAGGATGAGGCATAGGATTCGAAAGTATCCTAGGGAGGAGGATCTTCATAGGTGAACTATCAGCCGTTGTGTAGTGGATATAATAGCCAAGCAGGAGCATGAAGATGTTATCTTCAGGGGAGTGTAGTTTCCCTTAGTACTATGATTGTAAATGGATGCGGTTTAGTCCCACTTTGTGTTAATAGTAGGGGCAGTGGTATGTTGTAAATCCCATTATGTTCGTTTTGGCTTGGGGTAGTATTACACCTTGACTTTTGTTTCGTCAGAGGGGTAGGATGGTTTAAATCCCTACTGTTGTTCCTTAGGGGATAAATATCAGTTAGAGCATTTATAGCTGTATGCCACAGGTTGTTATGGGATGTATTAAACAGTGGTATATGAATATAAATGCAGTTATGTTTGTTTAAATCAAATGTGTTTGATTGTTATGTTTTAAATTTTTTAATGCTTAACATCAGTAAGATGTGCATAAAATGTAATATACAAAATAATAAATTTAAGGTTTTGTTTAAAAATAGAGAATGCCGCCAAGACGTGTACCCTGAATTTGACGTGTAGATGAAGTCGGAAACAACGCTGAGAGGCAGGAAGACCCAATGAGCGCTTTCGCAGCCATGATGATGGAAATGATGCAGAATAGACCACCACCAGTAGTACCGCCAGAAGTACCGCCAGTTGTAAACCGGTCAGGGATACACTTAGCAAATTTTAAGGATTTCAAACTGGTAGAACCACCGGAATTTCATGGGTCTACAGATCCTATAGAGGCCCAGACTTGGATTGAAGAAATGGAGAAGGTGTTCGAGGTCGCACGGGTGGCCGAAGAATAGAAGACATCGTTTGCCACCTTTATGCTGAAAGGTGAGGTAAACTACTGGTGGAAGGCAAACAAAGGAAGAGCTGGAGAGGGTATTATTTTATGGACGCGTTTTAAAGAATTGTTCTTTGAGAACTATTTCCCTGATAGCATGCAAAACAGAATGGAGATGAAGTTCTTAGACTTGAAAAAGGGAAATATGTCGGTTGCCGAATATGCCTCAAAGTGCTACATTTGCTCCACACCAGGTGGACACCGAGGCTAGGAAGGCACGAAGATTTGAGCAGGGTTTGAAACCATGGGTATATAGCAGGGTTGCTGTTCTGAGAATCGACTCATTCGCAACACTTCTGGAAAGGGCGGTTATCGCGGAAGGGGAAAATGAAGCCTTGGTAAAATTCAACCAAGACAAGATGAAGAAATGTCACGATGGGCCTAGGGATGCAAGCGGAGGAAGCAATCAGAATATGAGGAAATGGAGTGACAGCCAGAGCAAAGGAAGTAAGTCTGAAGGGGAAACCAAGAAGGCAAATAAGTGTGAAAAATGCGGGAGGAATCATACAGGAGAATGTATGATAGGTAAGGGAGTTTACTTTACCTGTAGACAGCCTAGTCACTTTTTTCCACAATGCCTTAAGGGGAAGAGTGGAGGATGTTTTTACTGTGGTGCGCCAAACCATATGAAGAAGGACTGTCCAAAGAGGAAGGGAGACGCAGGCAGTGCGAACAAAGGGAATAATAGCAAATTGACAATCAGGGGACTAGTCCTCCAACCAAGCAAACTGACCGCACGCACATTCAATATGACCGTACAGGATGCTATGGAATCAAAAGACGTAGTGTCAGGTGTTCATCCGATCAATAATATCAACGCTTATGTATTATTTGATTAGGGTGCTACCTGTTCTTTTATCTCTGAAGAATTTGCTAAGATGTTAGATTTACCCCGCGAGAAATTAGAAAAACTCTATGAATGAATGTAGAAGTAGCCAACAAAGAAATTATCCCAGTAAACTATATTCATAGGAACTGTTGTGTTGAAATAAGAGGAAATAAGTTGTGTGTGAATTTGATTCCAATACGGTTGGGAGAGTTTGACGTAATTCTTAGAATGGATTGGTTGTCTAATCACAGGGCTGTGATTGACTGCGAAAAGAAATGCTTACACTTGAGGACTCCGAGTAAGTCAAAGGTGGTATTTTATGGGAGTAAATTGCCAAGACAAACACGTTGTCTAACTATGATGCAAGCGAAGAAGCTATTGAGAAAATGTTGCATAGGTTATCTGGCTCATGTGGTTGATACCCAAAGAGTAGGGAGTGTAGTGGGACAGATACTTGTGGTAAGGGAATTCGCCGATGTCTTCCTAGAGGAACTGCCGGGTTTGCCACCCGATAGGGAAATTGAGTTCGTAATCGACTTAGTGCCAAGGACCGCACCGATTTCAAAGGCACCATATAGGATGGCTCCGGTGAAAATGAAGGAATTAATGCTACAATTGTAGCAGTTATTAGGGAAAGGGTATGTTCAACCGAGTGTGTCTCCGTGGGGAGCACATGTATTATTCATAAAGAAGAAAGATGGATCCATGAGGCTTTCTATCGACTACTGAGAGTTGAACAAAGTTACTATTAAGAACAAGTACCCATTACCCAGGATCGACGATCTATTTGATCAACTAAAGGGAGCAAAGTACTTTTCAAAAATTGACTTAAGGACGTGGTATCACCAGCTGAAGGTGAGAAAGGAGGATGTACCAAAGACAGCGTTCAGGACTCGATATGGTCATTTTGAGTTCCTGGTAATGTCGTTTGGTCTGACAAATGCCCCAACAGCTTTTATGGATATGATGAATAGAGTATTCAAGCAATACCTGGACAAGTTTGTCGTTGTATTCATTGACGATATCATAGTTTAATCAAAAACGAAGGAGGAGCATGCTGAACATCTGAGGATAGTATCGGAAACCCTAAAGAGGGAGAAGTTATACGCCAAGTTTTTGAAGTGTGAATTTTGGTTGCAGAGGGTGCAATTTCTAGGTCATGTTATCAACAAGGACGGTGTTTCGGTGGATCCAGCAAAGGTCGAGATAGTTATCAATTGGGAACAGCCGAAGATGCCGACTGAGATTAGGAGTTTCTTAGGGTTAGCGGGATATTATTGGAGATTCATTCAGGATTTTTCGAAGATAGCATCACCGTTGACTAATCTTACCCGAAAGACTGTGAAGTTTTTGTGGTCGGAGAAGTGTAAGGAAAGTTTTATGGAGTTGAAGAAGAGGTTGAGTCAGACACCAGTATTGGCTTTACCAGACGACACGGGAGGTTTCATAGTGTACAGTGATGCGTCACACAAGGGTCTTGGTTGTGTGTTAATGCAGCACGACAGGGTTATTGTGTATGCGTTACGACAGCTAAAGGATTATGAGAAGGGATACCCGACGCATGATCTGGAGTTAACGGCAGTAGTGTTTGCGCTAAAGATTTGGAGACATTATTTGTATAGTGAGAAGTGTGAGATATACACAGACCATAAGAGTCTAAAGTATATTTTCACTCAAAAAGAATTGAATATGAGATAGAGGAGATGGTTGGAATTAATCAAGGACTACGATTGTGAGATTCTGTACCATCCAGGAAAAGCAAATGTAGTAGCTGATGCCTTAAGAAGGAAAGATAGAGAGAAGCTGATGATGTTAACTACTCAAGAGGAACTAATAAGAGAAATGGAAAAGCTAAAATTAGAAGTAAAGTACCCGAAGGATTCAGATGAAAAGCTGTTCGCAGTGGAAGCGAGTCCGACCTTGCTAGACAGGGTAAAGGAAGCTCAAGAGAAAGATGAAGAATGTGTCAGCATCGAAAGGCGTTTATCCGAAGGGGAGGAACTGAAGTACAAGATTGATAGCACAGGATTGCTAAGGTTTGAAGGAAGGATCTGGATACCACTAGTCTCGGAATTGAAAGAGGAGATTTTGTAAGAAGCTCATAGCACAAGGTATTCAATTCATCCTGGTAGTACGAAAATGTATCAGGATTTGCGTCAACATTTCTGGTGGCCGAACATGAAGAGAGAAGTGGATGAGTGTGTTAGCAGATGTTTAACATGCCAGAGAGTTAAAGCAAAACACCAAAGACCGAGTGGACTGCTACAACCATTAGAAATTTCAGAATGGAAATGGGAGCATATTATGATGTGTTAGTTCCCAGAGGCACACAAGTGATCTAAAAGGGGGGGGTGAATAGATCTCTTAAAAACTTTTTACTTAAATTAAATAATATTACCAACTAGTTCATTTAATTAAGATTAGTTTGCATAGCAGAATATTAGTTTGAAAATTCCCCTTAAAGATTTGTAAAACTTCTTATTTGAGTTAAGACTGTATTGAAGATAACCATTTATCAAGAAAACCAATCATAGCAATTATATCTATATATGACATAATGTAAATGACTGAATGTAAATGATCTGTTGATGTCCACCATCCTCTCATATTATTTTCCAACAATAACTTTTCTTTGTGAGCATTTATGCTTTTATATATTTGTGCATATTTTACCATTTGAAAAGGTCCGTTAAGTTCCTTTGGCTTTGTGCAGATCCTTGATATCTTTGATGTTGACTTTCTGTTGCTTGTGTCAGTGCTTTTTCCCTTTTATGACATATGTTCTGTTACATCAAACTGTAGCTCAGCTTTCTGCATTTTTAGCCGTTGCACTTCCAGAGTTGTATATCAAGGATTATTGTATATTTAACCTTTTGATCCATTATTAAATATCTTCCTTGACTTTAATAACCAGCTGCTCTATTGCTGACAGAGATGTCCTGTTAGTCTGACTATTTTCACCAGCTTGCTGAGTAGTAGGTCCTAACTTATAGTCATCTAGTCACAAAGTCTTTAGTGACTCTGACATGCATCTGTTCCTTAACAGCACTCGATCTCTCTTTAATCTGGAAGAGGAATATTCTCTCTTCTCTCGCACCATATTGCAGTTTTGTTCCTTTACTGCTTCTGATAGTGAATTCGTAGAGTGATTGTCTATCCATTCAGACTCTACGAATTCAGCTCCACTCACTACTTGAAGTATGTCAGGTAAAAGGTTGAGTTGGAGCGATCTTCTCTCTTACTTTGCGATCTTGCTATTCTATTTAGATCGTAGAGTTGCTGTCTGTAGGCTTTGCTTTATGATGTCATTCTACGATCTTGTCATTTTGTTCAAATTGTAGAGTTGCTGACTGCATTGCTTCTCAGTGGAATCGTTGAGTTGTTATCTTCGTTAGCACATCCTTTATTTCTACTCAACGATTATACCATATGTAGAACAATTTTCCTGGTATGGAGTCGTAAAGCCTACAGACAGCAACTCTTATCTTCTGATTTCACTCAATGATTTCTTCTATCCGTGCAAATCGTAGAGTTCTCGTATGTGCTTGCTCTTCGAATCCACTTTACGATCTTGCCAGATTGTGCATATCGTGGTGTTCATTGCTTCTCTGATTGTACGTTTTGTGAAGGCTTGCTTAGTTGTTTGTTCGACGATCGTAGAGTTCTGCTTTACATTTTATACTTGATCAATTCTTTAATTCAGCTTGTATATTCTGTAGACTTCTTGCACAACTGTCTCTCCTTGATGATCGTAGAGTTATCCTGGTATGGAGTCGTACAGTCCCTTCTACAAACAAACTGAATCGTTGAGTCTTTTTTTGCTTGGAATCGTAAAGTCCATTCTACGATTATATTTTTTGAACAGATATAACATAAGATCAACTTAACAGATTTGATCTTTTCTAACTAAGTCCTTGTACATCATTACATCATTACATTGACAGGAGTTTACAAACTTTGTCATACAACAATGATTTAATCTTATATTACTCTGCTTATAATATTTATCTTTAATGCAGAGTAACTTGTACGGAAAGATCAAACTAACATTTCTGATCTTTTATCTAAGTCCTTTGTACACATAATTCTTTTCAACAGGACTTTACAACATTTGAACCAGATAACTTTTGCTCTTATTATAAGCATCAAATAGTTTTTAACAATATCATATTTGTGCTATATAAGTGTGCAAATCAAAATATTTGAATTAGGTAATATATATCATACACACATGATCATGTAGACACATATTTAGATTAATATGGAATCACTTAGTCAATTAACCACATAAGCACTTTAAAACATATACGCATATAATCAAGTAAGAACATAGGCACATTAACACATAAGCACTTAGTCAGATACATATAGACAATCAACCATATAAGCACATTTACCACAATCATTTTTGCACAATAGTCATCATCATCAAATCAAACAACCTTCAACAATCTCCTCCTATTTGATGATGACAAAACCAATAGACCTATTGATATGAAATACATATAATGCATTTGCTTGAAAAGTAAATTATGTCATACGATACAGTGAGAAACTGTATGGCTAGTACAAAAATGATGATTTCATTAAATGAGAAAACTTACATAAAGATAGTTACATATACTTACAGCTACTCTTCATTTTTCACTCTTCTCCCCCTTAGTTGGCTGATCCCCCTTAGTTTGACAAGTGATGTTCCCCCTGTGCTGCTCCCCCTTAGTTAGTGTTCTCCCAACTGCTCCTATATTTTCTGTTCATATATTCTCTCCCCCTTTTTGACATCATAATTAGAGATACTGTGGAACCTACCATAAGTACATTTTCATGGTCCATAGAGTGTTGAGACTCTATTACTGGGGAAATGGTATTTTGAAAAATGTTCGCAAAGTTTTGGAACTCTACGATCAGGGAGGTGGTGTAGGGTGACTAAGAGTTTAGAAAGTCACAAAAGAGGACTCTTTGATTTCTGCATTTTGATCAACCACAGACTGGCCAGATGATTGAGAGCCGGTCAGATTTCAGATGGATATTTCCTGGCGACTTTGGTAGTGAGGATAGAAGGGCTCATTGCTTATGAGTGTAGTTGCAATGGTCATTGCCTTTATGAAATGTTGAGCGACTAACGAAAGATTTGGAAATGTTGAGTAATTCCAACTGATAGAACTTTGATCATTCATGAATATAGCCCTTAGAAGTGGTAGTATGGGAATGAAACTGAATAGATGATCATGATCCCATGAAATAGAATATTTTTTCATCTGGCTTGTATGCTTCCTTCTTTCTCTACGTCTTCTTTTGACTTGCTTCAGTCGATATGCTTCATATTGCTGCTTTTCCAGTTTTCTTAATAGTCTTACATTCTCCAGCTTCCTCTCAACTTTCTTCCTTATTCTTCTCCCCTTGTGACTCGTACTTGAACTCCTGCCCATTTTCTTTATAAAACCACTTAACCCTTTTCTTCTATTTGACCTTCTTGACCTGTCTCTTGATTCTTCTAATTCATGAGTACTGGTCTCTTCTTGGAGGTGTTTAACTTTTCTTATCACAGCTTCTCGACGGTCTTCTTCCTTATCTGATTTAGCTTTTCCAACTTCAGAATTGTTCACCTGGTATAATAATATTTTCAATAACATCATCACCTTCGTTAATCTCGGGTGCTGAGACTTTTGCAACTAGTTCAGCTATCTGATCAGAACCCGATATGTCTTATTTCTCAGACAAGCTATTTTTATGGCTTTCTGATCTTTCCTTTGAAGAGCTTATTGATGTTTCTTCTTTTGAACTATCAGATGTTCTTTTTCTAGAATTTGAATTTACTTTATCATCATCAATTTTCTATAATTTGAGGTGATCCTGTAATAATTGAACTTCTTCACTGTTCTCTAATCCTCCAACTTCTCCTTGGGATAGTGTGAATAAATTTCTTTTTCTGTCTTCTTCTTTTTCTTCTTCTTCTTCTCAATTTCCCTTTGGGATTTGTCTACTCCTTCTTAGCTTTCTCTGTACTGACATCTTTCTTTTCTGCAGCCTTCTCTACTTCATTGAATTTTCTTTTCTTCTTTGATTCCTGACTATCATAGATCACAAGAGTTTTGTTTCTTGACTGCACATCAACCTCTTGGAATTCTTCCATAGAAATTTCTTCCATTTCCCTTTTTTCTTTTTCTTTAGATTTCTCTTCCATCTTTCTACTGATGTTTCTCGATCCTCGTGCCTTCTTACCCTTACTGACATGAGAGTTCTTTTTCCAGTCTTCAAATAACTTTGGAGTAATCATTTTGTTGAAGTTTAGAACTTATCTTTCATCTTCCCCAATTGCATTTGCCAGAAACTTCTTCAAAATGATGCTTATAAATCTTCCATAGAGCATTTTGGGAGTGGGCTTTCCTGCTTCAGCTCTTGTTTTTGCATCATTTATCCACCTTTTTACCAATCCTAAGAGAACTGCTCCGAAGTTGATTTTCTTTCTTAGAGCAATAGCAGTCATAAGCCTTAATTGATCTTCACTGACTGTATCATATGTAGTGTCTTTACACAGAATGTTCTTCCCAACAATGTCAGCCAAAAACTAGTACTGCTGAGAGAAATCTTTCTTCTTGATTCCTTTTAGAGGAGACTTCTTCTCAAAGCCCATCAGCTCCAGTCCAAGCTCGATATCAATCTTGTTAAGAGAAGTAATTCCTCCTATTTGAATACCTAGGCTGAGATTGATTTCAGAAATCCCTATTTGCAATGAGATTTCCTTAACCTTTGTGATGAGAGTATTTCCTCGATAAGCAGTGTTTGAATAGAATTCTTTCACAAGTGTAGAGAAAATCCTGGTGCTGGTTTCCAAACACTTTGTGAATCCAGTATTCTTGACCAAATGAAGAATATCTTTGAATTTCTGCTCTGTATCTCCAAATTTTTCAAAACAAACAAGATTTCCAGGAATAACTTGAAGAGATGCCATGAGGGTAAACTGATTTGAGAATAGCACAGGGAGTGATTTTGATTTCTGAAGATTTTTCGAAATCTAGGATTTCGAGAGTTTTGGGAGAATGGGCATTGACAACTGATGGGAAATGACCACCGTCATTTTTTAAAAATTGACTTATGTCAGTTCCCTCTTATTTTTGCAGAGGACACGTGTCAGATACTCATTTGTAGAACGTGGCTTAACTTTTGCATTTTTCATAACTGAAGCACATCAAGTATTCTAACCCACTTGAGTTTAGAGAGCGTGAAGTTCACCTTCCCTGTTTGAGTTAGCTTGATCAGGTCGTAGAGTGAGTTGTTAGTCACTCAACAATCATCCTTTCAAATAGATGACCTTGATTACTAATGTCATGAATTGTAGGCTGGTAATTAGCTATGAAGGAGTTTATGGGAAAGAGATTTGTATGAAGTGCAATCGTAGACTCAATATGCTCTACGATCAGGATGATGATCATAATGACTCTATGATTTGGGACGATAAGGCTAGCTTGGTTATCAGTCGTAGAGTTTAGAGACTATGACCGGAGAGATATGTGCATTTGGTTCATCAATCACATTGTTTTGGGACTTTGTGACTAGAATGAGAAAGGTAGTCCAACGATGAATAAATTTACCTTGCCTTCTAAAGATTTATTATTTGAGACTAACTATTGGACATAGTTTGGATTCCTTTGATATCCTTGAGCTTGTACAGAAGTACTGATATGGATATTGAAGATCCGGAGTTGACTGTAGCGATCATTCATCAATAATTTTTCTTAATTCTGTCTTCTGATGAATTTCGTACTTCTGAGCTTGCTTTCTCACTCAACAACTTGGCTCTGCTGCTTTATGATCTTACCTGTAGTGCAATCGTAGAGTTAAGATTTGAACTGCTCTACGATCTCTGTTAAGACTAGAAGCTTTAGATGTACTCAGAGATCTTCGTTCAGTTTGTTTGATAGTTCAAGGACAACCTTCTGGATAATCTTTTATAAGGATCATTGTAATGACTCAGAATACTCATGTAGAGGTTGCTCTTTGATTCTGCTCGATTCGTAGAGTCGTTGAGTGACTGACTGAATTGACTCTACGATCCCGAGAGTTAGCTTTTCGATGCTGCGTCAACTCTACGATCTTTCGATAGGTCTCTTCAATCTGCCAAGCCTTATTCTGTGTTCGCCTGACAGACTCTACGATCTTTCTTTGAGTGATGAACTTCCTTCTGACTTAAATGATCTTTACCTCACAATGATATTAGTGACAACAGATCCAACAGGATTTACTAAATCAATAGGTGAGTTCAAAGATTAATAGATGCTTTCCTTTATAACCAACTTCTTTCTCTTCTAGAGAATTACAAGATTCAAGTCTTCTTCTTGCACCAGTATTCAGACTTCACTCAATCTTTCATGGATAGTACTTTCTTAAAGAATCCAGCATATTTGTTGAGTAAGGAACTCTACGATATTCATCGTTAAGTCTCAATACAATCTTTTTCACCTTTTGATCGTAGGGTTTTTTTTAACTTGAGACTCCATCATTGTTTCCTTCCTATTGTTCTCCTTTTTCTGATTCCCTTTTGGTCATCTCCATCCAGAATGATTTGTGAGGATGTCTACTATCAAAAGACTTCATGTTTAGCATTCTATAGATTTGACTTTTCCATAGAATGTCAAACAGATATTTCTTCAATCATTTCAAGCTAGAGCTTCGTCTGATGCATTGATGTTTGAAAGCCTACTGCCAATGGCTAAGTGCATGAAATTTTCTTGAAATTGACTTTCCTCTTTCTCGCAGATTGTAAGGTGTTTTCTTAATCTTAAAGTAAATCATCCGTGATTACTCTTTATTGCCTTGATCTTCTCACCCTTCTCATTCATAGTTGGTTTGAAGAAATTTGACGTTGAGAGCTTTTGCCTTTTAAATTTGAGCACGTACACAAGGTGTGACTTGCATGAATTTCTTCATTGAATAAGCTACTTTGTACATGAATGAGTTTTTTCAACTCTTCTTGAACTTTAATGATCTACAGAATGAATCTTTGACCCAGTGATCATAGATATACATATATATATGTCCATTCATCTGTGTTGAGTTGATTTTCAAGTCTCGGGCTTGGTATCTGTGATATAGGAAAATGACTTTGATATTCATTATCAAAGACATGGCAGTGAGATATACATCTGTAATGACTTTCAGAGAAGTAGTTTCAGAAGGCCATTGAAGACTTTTGAAATAGATTCCTTTAAAACCAGTCAAGCTTGAGATCATCCACTTGAAGATAAGAGAAATACTACTTGTGAATTTCATCATTGATTACCATATGCTGTAGCTTTTGACAGAACTCCTGATACTGTTTTTAAATAAATGAAGAAGTTCCTTTGACACTCATCTTCAGATAAGATCTTTTGAATTTAAGACCTTAAGCTTATCGTAACGCTTAATGCTGAGCATGTCGATTGAATACTTGGATTCGAGATAGATTTCAGCTACTGAAGTTCAGTATATAGAAAAATATTTAACACTTTCAAGCATAGATTTCTGTCGGGCTTTCTTCTGCTATAAACTTTCGAACCGGTGAGAAGTAGTTTTGTTAGTGCTTGGCACAGTGATGCTTCCTTTGAGAATAATAGGATCAGGTGTCCTTTGGCATCAAGATTTGAACTTCCCAGTTTATTTAAAGGCAGAAATACAAGTTATTATATTCTTGAGTGAATCAATTAATAATCTCATCAACAGAATATCCTTTTAATTTCTTCATCTCGCTATATCAATTTAATTTTGAAAGTTCACTCGGCTGCTTCTTTGCAGAGATCATCTGAGTTTGTCTTAGATAGGATTTAAATGACAATGAGTATACAGCATCAGATAGATTATCAACAATCAACATTCACAATTGTACCTTCATGAAAAGACACATTAATTTGTAAGCTTATTCATAAGAAATGGTTTACTTCAATTCTTAAACTCAAAACAGAGTTTTACTAGTGTCATAGGATCTACTCAAAGCGTGAGCTTTTTATGTTCGTGAGAACCTACTCTGATACCAATTGTTAGTTCCCAGAGGCACACAAGTGATCTATAAGGGGGGTGGGGGGTTGAATAGATCTCTTAAAAACTTTTTACTTAAATTAAATAATATTACCAAATAGTTCATTTAATCAAGATTAGTTTGCACAACGGAATATTATTTTGAAAACTCCCCTTAAAGATTTGTAAAACTTCTTAGTTGAGTTTAGACTGTATTGAAGATAGCCATTTATCAAGAAAACCAATCATAGCAGTTATATCTATATATGACATAATGTAAATGACTGAATGTAAATGACACCAGAGAGTTTAAATGGTTCGGAGACTGAATAACTCCTACTCTACTCTTCTACTACAACGAGTAGGAAATCCACTAAAGATAGCTCATACAGAACCCTTCAAGCCCAATAGGCCTGGAATCTCTGGTTCACTAAGAACCCTTCAAACCCAGCAGGTTTGGCTAGTTTAGTCAATAAGACAAGGACACAAATGCCCTCTTCAAGTCCAGCAGACTTGGCTCCTTTAGTCACTAAGACAAGGACACAACTGCCCTCTTCAAGTCCAGCAAACTTGGCTTCTTGTTTGTTGATAGATGTTAGAGTTGCTACTGAGTTGTACTTTAAGTTCCATTGTCTTTAAATACTCAGTAGCAAGATGTGATCATGCTTGAAATGATATTAAGTTCGGCAATGATACTTGGCTTCTTTATATGCTCAATATTTTCTTGTGATCACCCATTGTGTTGCTAAGCTTTGGAAATTTAGGTCCTTTGGTACTTGATAACTTCTCGAGACGAACTTCTGAGATGACTGTGAAGCTCCTTCCTTTTGGTACTCAGTTTTTCCTTCTTAACATTGACAGTTCATAGCTTCTCGAGATGAGCTTCTGAGATGACTGTAAAGCTTCTTCTTTTTTGTACTCAGTCGCTAACATATCTGTATCAAGTTGGCGTTTAGGCTTCTCTCAATCATTTGTTTAGCAGTTTTGAACACTTATCTTGTAATAGAGTCATTTTTTTCTATGTCTCTCTCAATTTAGTGTTAGTGTTATGGTGGATCGTAGAGTTCTTCAGCATATTCATTTTTTGTTTCACTCTATGATCTGTTGTTGTCCACCATCCTCTCATATTATTTTCCAACAATAACTTTTCTCTGTGAGCATTTATGCTTTTATATATTTGTGCATATTTTACCGTTTGAAAAGGTCCGTTAAGTTCCTTTGGCTTTATGCAGATCCTTGATATCTTTGATGTTGACTTTCTGTTGCTTGTGTTAGTGTTTTTTCCCTTTTATGACATATGTTCTGTTACATCAAACTGTAGCTCAGCTTTCTGCATTTTTAGCCATTGCACTTCCAGAGTTGTATATCAAGGATTATTATATATTTAACCTTCTGATCCATTATTAAATATCTTCCTTGACTTTAATAACCAGCTGCTCTATTGCTGACAGAGATGTCCTGTTAGTCTGACTATTTTCACCAACTTGCTGAGTAGTAGGTCCTGACTTATAATCGTCTAGTCACAAAGTCTTATGTGACTCTGACATGAATCTGTTCCTTAACAGCTGGTATGATGTTGCAAGCACCCAAAAATAAAATCTTACTTTGGAAAAATATTAATGTAGTAGTGTAAGCAAGAGTCGATCCCACAAAGAATGATTTATTTTATTTTATTTTTTGGCAAACAAAGGTTGGGGGGGGGGGGTTTATTCTAATGAGAGTTATATTTTACATTGTGTCTCAAGCCCTCTATTTATAGGCTCCAAAATTCTCCTAAACCTAGTTAGAATTACTCTTTCCAAACCCTAATAGGATTTAAAATACAAATAAAAATAAAAGAAAAAGAAAAATAATTATTATCCTAACCCTAGTTGGAATTAAAATCCAATTTGGAATCAAAAAGTAGCAAAAATTCGCGAATAATATCGTTTTGGGCAATTTTTGCGCAAACCAAACGCTGCCTTCACTACAGTACTGGACAACTCACGCGCGCCCGTGCATTGCGCGGTGCCCTCCTTTGTTAAAACGGCGTCGTTCCATCGCTTCCGCTAATTTGCTGTTTGTGCGCGGCCGCTTTTCTTTTCCCCTAATCAGAACGACGTCGTTTTCTTCGTGTGGCAGTTCCTAGCGTGCATTGCGCGGTCGCGACTTTTTCGAAAATTACATCTTTGCCCCCGGTCTTTGCAGGATTTACAGATTTGCCCTCCAAGCTTATTTTTCCTACAAAAATAAATATAAAATAATATAAAAATCCTAAAAATACATAATAATAAATAAAACACCTAAAATACTAAAAATAAATAAAAACACATAAATAAAAAGAAATATAAAATTACTATAAAATTACCTAAATTAACATAAATTAACTAAAATCCTATAAAACCTATTAAAACCGATATGAGCTAAATAATTAAACATTTAAGCATACAATAAATATAAAAACTAAGTATTAGGTAATAAAAATATCGTATAATTTAACCCTATCAAATACCCCCACACTTAGCTTTTTTTTGCTCGTCCTTGGACAAAACAAAAACAAAAACAAAAACTAATAACCAAACAACTTAGTTGAGCAACAGATCAATATAAATTTCAACATCAGCCTCAAAGATTTTTTAAATAATAACTCAAAGAAAATTTCAAAATATGCAAAAATCAAAATTTTAACATATTTATCAATTCTACTTTACTCAAGACCTTTTATGTGTGTGTGAATCCAAATGTATCAAACTAATCAAAATTCAGATAAGTTTCGGTCATTAATTACCTTATAAAAGATATATAATAAAACTCAATATACTTATTTTTCTCATCACTTTCAGCTAATACAAACAAATATAAATCAGAAGATCAAAAGGTTTTTAATTAATGAAGCACACTAGGATTATCAATATCAATTTTTTTTCAAATTTTTTTTCAATTTTTTTTCCTTTTAATGGGTGCATTTTATGCTCATTCTCATTTTTTTTTTTTTTTCTTTTTTTCTTTTCTTTTTCAATGAGTGCATTTTATGCTCCATCTCACTAGAGAGTGCGTTTTACGCTCCATCTCGCTTTTTCATGTGTTTATGAGTGAGTGCGTTTTACGCTCCATCTCAACCCATCACAAGATTTTTCTTCCTTCAATAATAATCCTAGAAAAATTACCTAAATCATCTCCTCCAAATTATATGTTGCTTTATATTTTACTTCGAATAATGATCAAATGAGATATATAGCTCAAAAATATCTTTCATAAGCATTTAACCATATAAACTTTCTCTTAATTAAAACTAGCTCAAACAAATGGATATAAGTGCATAAAAAATTTAAAAGATCTTAAACAAAGTAATTATCAACAATAAGTCAAAAATTCAGACTAAGCAAAAAATTTATCATTTTTCCAAGAGTTATTAAATAAAAATCAAAAAAAAAATCATTGGCTAAAAATTTAAAATCCAATTAACTCATTGCTCAAGTGACACATCCTAAAAATAAAATAAAAAAAACTACCCCATTTTCGTAGGAAACACGGTTACACTTAGCATGTACAACAAGCCTTTAAACCCCAAGGTTAACCCAAGTGGACGAGTTTTGTCTCATGAGGGTTTGCAGTGAATTTAGCCACAAAATTCAAAATTTCAAAATTTTTTAAAATTTCCTAAAAATAAAATAATTTTTAAAAAAAACAAAAATTAAAACAAAAATTTTAAATTCCCTAAAAATAAAATAAATATCCTAAATCCCTTCCCCCGCACTTAAAATTTACATTGTCCCCAATGTAAAATAAAATACAAAGAAAAAGGCACAGATAACTAAAAGAAAAAGAAAAAGGAAAAGAAATGCAAATCTGATTTCTTGGGTTGCCTCCCAAGCAGCGCCTGTGTTTATCGTCATTAGCTTGACCGCAGACCAAAGTACTACGTTACTCCAACTTCATGAATTTTGAGTACCCCATCCATCACGTTATTTTTTATTGGTAGATTCAGTCTCCCTTGCACGTGACATGAACGTTTTACTCCCTTTTCAACGAATAGATATTTAATATGATTAGAGAAAGTCTTTATATTCAGAATGGGATCCTGCAAAGCAAAAGATGAAATTTTTTCATGAGTAACAGGCAATGGAATGGAATTAATTACATTATTATCAAAAATCATTGGCAAAGAATTTAATGGAGCTTCATCCTCCTTCAAATCTTGTTTTAGCTCAATTGTTTTTTCTTCCTCTAACTCCAAATTGTTGGTAATTGTTATCTCTAACTTTTCCTTGTTTTTTAACTCAACAACTTTCACCACCTTAGGCATGTCATCATCAAAAATAACATCATTGTCTATATAAACACTGTCTGCTTCATTGATGTTGTTTGTTTTCTCTTGCTTTGGTGATGGAGGGACTGTCTTTTTTGGATCTTCTACATCATTACCACTTTTTAACACTTGTGCACGTGTATTCTCCATTAGATTATTCACCGTTTGAGAATGTACTTGCTCAGAACTTTGCTCCTCCAATTGATCGATTGTGATTTGTCCCATTTAGTACCCAAACGCTGAATAATTGCATTATTTTCTTGAATACGTGTCTGCATGTCTTGTTGAAATTGCAAAGTATCCTGTTGAAATTGCAAATTATCCTGTTGAAATTGCAAATTATTAATTTCAATTAATTTAATCATATCCTCTAAAGACATATCAGAAGTATTTGTTTGACTCTGGTGTTGTTGGGAATATGGCTGCATGTATTGTTGATAGCTTGAAACATTCTGATTTGCGGGCGGATTCATTTGTGGATTCTCATAGCCAAAATTAGAATGATCCCTTCATCCTGAATTATACGCGTTTGAATAGGGATCATATCTCCATTGGGGTTGAGCAGGGAAACCACTTACTACATTGACTTGTTCATAGGACTCCTCTCGAAGAATGGGGCACATATTAGTCGGATGTCCTACCACCGCACAAATCCTACAAGCTTCCATTCGTTGTGCATTACCTGCAACCATTTGATAAACAAGAGAAGTTAGATCATTAATTTATTGCTTAAGAGAAAAAATAGTTACCTCATTGGCATAATCATGCATGAATTCCATCCTGAAACTGCACCACTAAATTAAATTATGAAAAATTAGAAAAATAAAATCTAAAAATAAAATAAAAAAATTACTAAATTAAATACATATTTACAAAAGCACAAAATTAAATTCAAACCAGTCCCCGACAACGGCGCCAAAATTTGGTGTGATGTCACAAGCACCCAAAAATAAAATCTTACTTTGGAAAAATATTAATGTAGTAGTGTAAGCAAGAGTCGGTCCCACAAAGAATGATTAATTTAATTTTATGTTTTCGCAAACAAAAGTTGGGGGGGTTTTATTCTAATGAGAGTTGTATTTTACATTGTGTCTCAAGCCCTCTATTTATAGGCTCCAAAATCCTCCTAAACCTAGTTGGAATTACTTTTTCCAAACCCTAATAGAATTTAAAATACAAATAAAAATATAAAAAAAAAGAAAAATAATTATTATCCTAACCCTAGTTGGAATTAAAATCCTATTTGGAATCAAAAAGTAGCAAAAATTCGCGAATAATCTCGTTTTGGACAATTTTCGCGCAAACCAAACGCTGCCTTCGCTACAGTACTGGATAACTCACGTGCGCCCGCTCATTGCGCGGTGCCCTCCTTTGTTAAAATGGCGTCGTTCCATCGCTTCCGCTAATCTGCTGCTTGGTCGCGCATTACGCGGCCGCTTTTCTTTTCCCCTAATCAAAACGACGTCGTTTTCTTCGTGCGACAGTTCCTGGCGCACATTGCGCGGTCGCAACTTTTCCGGAAATTACATCTTTGCCCCCGGTCTTTGCAGGATTTATAGATTTGCCCTCCAAGCTTATTTTTCCTACAAAAATAAATATAAAATAATTAAAAATAATATAAAAATCCTAAAAATACATAATAATTAATAAAACACCTAAAATACTAAAAATAAATAAAAATAAATATAAAATTACTATAAAATTACCTACATTAACATAAATTAACTAAAATCCTATAAAACCTATTAAAACCAATATGAGCTAAATAATTAAACATTTAATCATACAATAAATATAAAAACTAAGTATTAGGGAATAAAAATATCGTATAATTTAACCCTATCAACAGCACTTGATCTCTCTTTAATCTAGAAGAGGAATATTCTCTCTTCTCTCGCACCATATTGCAGTTCTGCTCGTTTACTGCTTCTGATAGTGAATTCGTAGAGTGATTGTCTATCCATTCAGACTCTACGAATTTAGCTCCACTCGTTACTTGAAGTAAATCAGGTAAAAGGTTGAGTTAGAGCGATCTTCTCTCTTACTTTGCAATCTTGCTATTCTGTTCAAATCGTAGAGTTGCTGTCTGTAGGCTTTGCTTTATGATGTCATTCTACGATCTTGTCATTTTGATCAAATCGTAGAGTTGCTGACTGCAGTGCTTCTCAGTGGAATCGTTGAGTTGTTGTCTTCGTTAGCACATCCTTTATCTCAGTGGAATCGTTGAGTTGTTGTGTTCATTGCTTCTCTGATTCTACGTTTTATGAAGGTTTGCTTAGCTGTCTGTTCGACGATCGTAGAGTTCTGCTTTACGTTTTGTACTTGATCAATTCTTCAATTCAGGTTGTATATTCTGTAGACTTCTTGCACAGCTGTCTCTCCTTGATGATCGTAGAGTTATCCTGGTATGGAGTCGTACAGTCCCCTCTACGAACAGACTGAATCGTTGAGTCTTTTTTTGCTTGAAATCGTAGAGTTCATTCTATGATTATATTGTTTGAACAGATATAACATAAGATCAACTTAACAGATTTGATCTTTTCTAACTAAGTCCTTGTACATCATTACATCATTATATTGACAGGACTTTACAAACTTTGTCATACAACAATGATTTAATCTTATATTACTCTGCTTATAATATTTATCTTTAATGCGGAGTAACTTCTACGGAAAGATCAACCTAACATTTCTGATTTTTTATCTAAGTCCTTTGTACACATAATTCTTTTCAAAAGGACTTTAAAATATTTGAACTAGATAACTTTTGCTCTTATTATTAGCATCAGATAGTTTTTAACAAGATCATATTTGTTCTATATAAGTGTGCAAATCACAATATTTGAATCAGGTAATATATATCATATACACATGATCATGTAGACACATATTTAGATTAATATGTAATCACTTAGTCAATTAACCACATAAGCATTTTAAAACATACACGCACATAATCAAGTAAGCACATAGGCACATTAACACATAAGCACTTAGTCAGATACATATGGACAATCAACCATATAAGCACATTTATCACAATCATTTTTGCACAACAGTCATCATCATCAAATCAAACAACCTTCAACACGATGGACTTTATGATTGGGCTTCCAGCTACACAAAAAGGTTAAGATGCGATTTGGGTGATTGTGGACCGTTTGACGAAGTCCGTACACTTCCTACCAATCAAGATCAAATATAGTCTGGAACAGTTAGCAAAGTTGTATGTGAAGGAGATAGTGTCACAACATGGAGTATCGGTATCTATCATCCCTGATAGAGATCTGCGCTTCACATCAAAACTTTGGAGAGAATTGCAAGAAAGATTGGGAACGAAACTGAGGTTGAGTACGGCGTATCATCCTCAAACTGATGGACAGAGCGAAAGGACAATACAAACACTAGAGGATATGCTTAGAGCATGTGTTATGGATTTCAAAGGCAGTTGGGATGACCACTTGTCATTAGTGGAGTTCGCATATAATAATAGGTATCACGCTAGTATTGGCATGCCGCCATACGAAGCGCTATACAGAAGGAAATGTCGAACGTCGTTGTGTTAGGACGAAGTGGGTGAACAGAGACTGCTAGGATCGGAGTTGGTACAGTAGACCGTGGATACTATTAGGATAATAAGAGTTCGACTAGTAGCAGCTTAGGATCGACAAAAGAAGTATGCTGATTTGCATCGTCAAAAGCGAGATTTTGAAGTTGGTAGCTTTGTATTTTTGAAGGTATCTCCCTGGAAAGGGAAGATCAGGTTTGGCAAGAAAGAAAAATTGACCCCGAGGTTCATAGGGCCATTCGATATTCTAAAGTGAGTAGGTGAAGTGCCGTACGAGGTAGCCTTACCTCCTGAACTCGAGCACATTTACAACATCCTTCATGTTTCAATGTTGCGACCGTATAAATCGGATTATAAGCACGTTATATCCTATGAGCCGATTCAAGTTAAGAGGGACTTATCATACGAGGAGATTCCTGTCCAGATACTCGATAGGAAGGAACAAACGCTAAGGAATAAAGTTATACATTCGGTCAAAGTACTTTGGAGGAACTACGCAGTTGAGGAAGCTACGTGGGAATTAGAACAAAAGATGAAGAAGAATTATCCGCACCTTTTTGAGTGACCTTATGAAGTAATTCCGGGTACAGAATTCTTATATGGGGGGAGAATGTAATGTCCGCAAAATTTTAAATTTCATTTGTGAATTTATTTATTATTGTAATGAATATTTTATGAACTAATTTAAATCTTGATGTGATTAAATTAGTAAATTATTATATGATGGGAATTAAATTAAAAAAAGTCCAACTAATGGGATAACTAAATTAGTGGACTAATCTAAGAATATTAATATCAATAAATTGATAAGATTTTAGATTAATTAAATACTCATTTAAATTGAATATAACAAGTCTGATTGGATTATGTAAATTAATTAATAAAATTATTAATTAATGGTATTGGGCATTTTAAAAAAATTAAGTGGCCTAATTAAATTCCAAGGAATTTAATTTGGGCAACCCAAAGCTTAGTTGCAATATAAGTAGCAATTGGGCCACCAATGGTTTAATTAACAAAACAAATAGTAGCCCAACCCAAGGGTAATAACATAACCCGGTGGAAAAGTAGAGTGTCTCTCATTTAGGGACAAAACCTCCAGGAAACAGAGCACGCTCAGTGCAAGGCTCAAGAAATCAGAGTTTTGCTAAAGAAAGGAGAGACAAGTCAAGCATAGGGGAGGCTATAGGATCCAACTCCTCAGAGTTTGTCTAAGACTGAGAAAGTATTGTATAACCTCAGTCATTCCCTTATTTCCCATTCCTGCTCATTTAGGCTAAGAGAGAGAAAACAGAGAAACATGAAACCGAGCAAAATAGTGAGAAAAAAAAATATCAAAGAAAGTTCTTGAGAGTTTGATCTAGGAGTTTCAAGGAAGGTTATTGGATGTCCTAGGGCTTTGTCACATACTTCGGGAGGAAGAGAAGGCCAGTCATTAGATCACAAAGGTAATACACATCTCAAAGTTTCAGTTTTATGCTTCTATGGTCATGCTTTGTGCTTTATAGGGTAGGAAGCTAGATTAAGAGCTCTAGGTGATCATACTCATGCTAGAGTAATAAATATATGTTTTAATGAGCTTATCATGTGTTATCATGCATATCTATGTTGGTAAG
This sequence comes from Hedera helix, assembly GCA_947179155.2. NCBI lineage: Eukaryota > Viridiplantae > Streptophyta > Magnoliopsida > Apiales > Araliaceae > Hedera > Hedera helix. Next base: position 26,966,475 of record OX359280.1, read on the forward strand.
ATTGGAAGAATGCATGAAATCTTCATTTTCGAAAAAACTGTGCGAGTTAGTGCGGTTTAAGGCCTTATATCTCTAAGCTCTTCAACTTGTTTGTGATGGTTATTATTTTTCCTTGATAGAACTATGAGTTTAGAAGAAAACCCAATTTTAATCACCAAAAGTTGTGGTGTATACATTTAGTTATGATTTTTCTACCAAAACAATCCATTTTATAGCACTGTTGCGAGTAGCTTGATAATTTCAGTATATAATGCTTCTGAAAAATTATTTGAAAAATACTATGGGGTAGAGGATCAAGTTATGAGTCCATAGGATCCGACCGTGCATGATTTTGAGGTGTATAGCTCATTCTAAAAAGGTTTGAACCAAAGCACATCTGGATGCACTAAGAAGTAGAAAACCAGGAAAACTCATGTTTAAAACCTTCACTCTGCGATTTTCACTCTACAACCTCACTTTACGATTTTCACTTTACGACCTCACTCAACGATTTTCACTCTACGACCTCACCCTACGACCTTCACTCTACGACTGGGAGCTCTACGACCGAACAATGTAGGTGCAATATAATGTCAGTAGTGAATAGTAAACTAAAATAGCTAATTATTTATCAAATAATAAATAAAGATGCTTAAGTAATTAATTATTATATCAAATAATAATTAAAGAAGATTTAAATAAACTAATTATTTATTATTTAATTAGATGTAAATAATAAATAAAGACAATTAATCATTATTTAACTAATATCAAATGATGATTAAAAGAGAGATAAAGGTAATTAATTAATTATTATTTAACTAACATTAAATAATAATTGAAAAAGAATTGAAGTCAATAAAGTGATTATTTATTATTTAATGGGGATTGAATAATAAGTAAAGGTATTTAATCATTGTTTAACATTAAATAATGATTAAAGAGTAATAAAGGTAATTAATTAATTATTATTTGATGAAATAATAATTAAAGAAACATAAGATAAAATAAAGTAATTGCCTATTATTTAACTTATAATAGGTAAGGATAATTAACAAATTGTTATTTAATTAATAATAATTAAAGAGAAGTATAGGTAACCAATTAATTATTATTTAACTAATGTTAAATAATAATTAATGGAAATTGAAACTAATTAGTTAATTATTTATTATTTTATTAAATAATAAATAAGGTCATTAATAATAATTAACTATTATTGAATAGTTAAGGTTATCATGTAATTATTTATTATTAAATGATAAATAACGGAGTCAAGGAAAATGTTTTTTAATTAAACTAATAATTGGAACAACCATGCAATTATGATAGATTGTTTAGGGGTTTAAATAGTATTAGATAATTAAATCATTAACCTTAGTTCGGTGAATATTTTATTGAGGTTATATGGTGTGGAATTGTATGATAATCCAAGGTGTTTACGTGATAGTAAACTTAAATACTTAAGTGAAGCGATTATGTGTTGTTCTAACTATTAGGCCAACATTTTCAATGTTAGGTCTTCAAGAGAAGTTTAAATTAAGCGAAGTAGACGTAATTAGCGCACCAGGCAAGTTCTTTAACCCTACACAACTTTATATTGTGCAAGTTTCGGATCATATTTATTACAAATTCCCTAACTCAAACTAGAGTTATTGTAGCGACCCGAAATATTTTAATATAGAGAAATGGAATTATTGGCTGTAATTCTAAATTTATGCGGGATTAAATTAAATCATTATATGATGGCTTGGTTTATTTAATTATGTGTTGAAATAATTAAAGGAATTTAAGGAAGGTTCAATTAATGGGTTAATTAAATTAATGGACCAACCTAGGTTGTATAAAACTAACCCGAGTAAAGTGGTAAAGATCATTGGAAATGAACTAGAGTCCAGTCACGGAGGGACTAGGACAGTGGTTATAAAATAATAAGTAAAACAATGCCTATGTTAAGATAATCGATGAGATTGATCGGAGGGACAAATGTTGTAAGGATGTAGTGGTAATTCCGAGGATAGAATCATTTTTGGATAAGGCAAAAATTTAATCTGGGGAAGAGATGAGGAAGGATTACCCTCATATTTTGATTTTTACCTTATATTGAAATTTCGGGGACGAAATTATTATAAGGGGAAAGAATGTAGCGACCCAAAATATTTTAATATAGAGAAATGGAATTATTGGCTGTAATTGTAAATTTATGGGGGATTAAATTAAATCATTATATGATGGCTTGGTTTATTTAATTATGTGTTGAAATAATTAAAGAAATTTAAGGAATGTTCAATTAATGGGTTAATTAAATTAATGGACCAACCTAGGTTGTATAGTATCAACGTTTGATAGGGTAAATGAGCTAGGTGATATTTAATTAAATAGCTAGCAAGTTAAGCTGGATGTGTAAATTAATTAATATGGTTATTAATTAATGAGATTTCGTAAACATTAATAATGTTATATTTATTTTCATTTGGAAAGTTATTGATAGTGGGGTATTAATATTTTATATTTCCACTTGGAATTTAATTTGAGCAACCCAAAGCTTAGTTGCAATATAAGTAACAATTGGGCCACCAATTGCTTAATTAATAAAACAAATAGCAGCTCAGCCCAAGAGTAATAACATAACCCGGTGGGAAAAGTAAGAGTGTCACTCCTTTAGGGACAAAACCTCAGAAAAAACAGAGCACGCACAGTTTGTGCAAAGCTCAAGGACTCAGTGCTGAGAAAAGAAGGAACAAGTCAAGCATAGGGGAGGCTATAGGGTCCAACACCTCAGAGTTGTCTAAAGCTGAGAGAGTATTGTATAACCTCAGTCATTCCCTCATTTTCCCTTCCCGTTCATTTAGGCTAAAGAGAGATATTGAGCTTGAGAAGTAAATGCAAACTTTAGAGGAGTTCATGTTGTTCGAGAAGGCAGAATCTGAATGTAAATCATCTGTCAAAGATTGAAGGTATTATCCGGTTATTTCGATATTATCCTTATTTATTTAACTAGTTTTATCTTATGTTGGATTAAGGAAGCAAAATATGCTAGAGTTGCATATGAGGTGTTTAAATGAGAGTAATGTAAACTCGATAATCAAAAATGTTGTTGAAACTAGTTAATGATTGAATCAGAACTAGAATAATGGTTTCGGTTATTTTACCCAGTCAACAGTAGGAGTTTGAACCACAGTTGGTGTATGCTCAATGTTCATGTTCATAAAACTGTAGAATAGACTGTTGTATTGGCTTATTATTTGATTTATATGTTGTTTTATGTTGGGAGAAATCTGTGTTAAGGACCATGAAGGGTTCAGGCGATACAAGGTTGGAGTAGGTGTGGAAGAGTATTTGTTTACTGTAAATAACCAGTTTATGAAGATATACCCATATACTCACCAAGTGTTTGACTAAAAGTCTAAGAAAAAACAAGGTGGTTAAACCTTCTGTCCAAGGATCTATTTTCAAAATCAGAACCTCTTTAAGTAATGTATTAGACGTCGTGTTAGTCTAAAGGGTAAACCAGAAAGGTTAAAATAAGTTCTGGTATGTTGTATGAAGTTATTGTAAATCTGGGAATTTTTCTTAGTTGGAGAAAGGTAGTAGAGTGCTCTGGTAGTAGAGTGCTGGTAGTAGAGTGCACTGGTAGTAGAGTGCTCTAGTAGTAGAGTGCTGGTAGTAAAGTGCACTGATAGTAGAGTGCTACTGGTAGTAGAGTGATGCTGCTGGTAGTAGAGTTCTGCTGCTGATAGTAGAGTGTTGCTGGTAGTAGAGTGTCTCTGCTGGTAGTAGAGTGGTGCTGGTAATAGAGCACTGATAGCACTGGGAGCTCTACGACCGAGCGATGTAGGTGCAATTTAATGCCTGTAGTGAACAGTGATTGGTAAACTAAAATAGTTAATTATTTATTTAGGTAATAAATAAAGATACTGAGGTATTTACTTATTATATTGAATAATAATTAAAGAAGAATTAAATAAACTAATTATTTATTATTTAATTAAATGTAAATAATAAATAAAGATAATTAATCATTATTTAACTAATATTAACTGATGATGAAAAGTGAGATAAAGACAATTAATTAATTGTTATTTAACTAATATTAAATAATAATTGGAGTGGAGTTAAAGTCAATAAAGTGATTATCTATTATTTAATTGGGCTTAAATAATAGGTAAAGGTAATTAATCATTGTTTGATATTAAATAATGATTAAAGAGTAATAAAAGTAAATAATTAATTATTATTTGACGAAATAATAATTAAAGAAAGATAAGATAAAATAAGGTAATTGCCTATTATTTAACTTATAATAGGTAAGGATAATTAACAAATTGTCATTTATTTAATAAACAAGGGTGATTAATTATTTAATTATTATTTAAAGGATATTAAAAAATAATTAAAGCGAGATGAAGTTAATAAAGTGATCATTTGTTATTTAATTAAATATTAAATAATAAATGAGGTTATGTAATTAAGAAATTATTATTGGAATGATATTCAAGGATCATTAAGGAATTGAGGATAGTTAATTAATTAATTTAATTATTATTTAAATGATATTAAATAATAATTAAAGAGAATTGAGGTTTATGAAATAATTGTTTATGTGAAGATAAATAAACGAGTAAAGTTAAGTGAATTAATTATTTATTTAGATAATATTAGATAAATAATGTGAAGGAATTAAAGGTAATAAAGTGTAAAAAATTGGCGGTTTAATAATATTGGTAATTAGGTGAATATTTTTAAGGGCTTAATAATATTAGTAACCATTTAAGGTGGTGTTAAGTACTTGAGTACAGTTGGTAATGTAGTGATGTATTATTAATGTATAATAATACTGATCGGTAATTAAAATATTATCCAAGGAGGATAATATTGTCTTATAAATTATGAGTTAATAAATAAGAACTTCTATGTTGTAGGGTCGATTCTTTTGTGAATGAGAACTAAGTTCTTATGCGCTTTACTAATTTTCAGATAAGCAAATTAGGTCTTTCGGATGTAGTAAATTCATTTTGTTGAGCGTTAATGATGGAACGCGGACTTCAGACTGTTAGCGTAAGTCAATGCGCATATCAGGCAAGTCTTTCAGTGATATTTGTTATCCCTACAAGTTTTTCAGTATTATGGGTTATATGCATAAACTATTAAATGTGCACTCATGTTATGTGCTAACTGATTTTAAATGTGTCTGTGTACAATCTTATGTTGTTAATAGCTGTTATATATAATTAATGCTATGAATCGAATGTGTTATATGAGTTATATAAAACATGGTAACATTGACATGCATGGTAAGCATGGGTAGATTTTATAAATGCAACGCATGATAAGCATGATGCCTATGTAAATGCCAAGCATGGAGCATAAAGCATAAATTAAATGTAACCTACGTGTTATGTGTTAGTTGTTGGACTTGCTGAGCCGTCGTGCTCAATCTTGCTTAAATTAACATTTTCAGCAAAGTAAATGAAGAAACTCTTGAAGGCTTTGGATATATGGTATGCTGAATCGGAAACTCAGGTTGCTGTAATGGGAAATGGTTGTTGCATTGGTTTTATTGATCTATGGTCATGATCGTAGAGTGGGCCTCAACAATCGTAGAGTGAGCCTCAGCAATCGTAAACTGAGCCTCAGCAAATCGTAGAGTGAGCCTCAACGATCGTAGAGTGAGCCTTAGCAATCGTAGAGTGAGTCTCAGCCGATCGTAGAATGCTTGGTCGTTGAGTAACCTCACTGTGAGATCGTAAGGTGAAATTCCTCTGCTCGAGTTTTTCTGCGAGCATTGACTGCCAAGCCAGACGATCGTAAAGTGACTTCACAAACAATATTAGCGTATCTTACAGCTTGCTGTTTTAATAATCTAGTTTGATGAATCATATTTTTAGCTTACTAGATTATAAAGAATAACTTATAGAGGTAAAGATTATATGTTAAATTATAATGCATATGATCTAGAGTTGTAAAAGAGCAATGTAAAGATTGCGATTTTGGGAATAGAAGATTTTTTTTGAAAGTTAATTAAGGTTATCAATTAATATATTGAGTTTTAACAGCATTAAATTATATTAAATGTTGTGGTTTTTCAGTGAAGGTTATGCGTAACGACCGGGGGTCGCCCGTGGTCAGTAAGGGGATTCTCGGGGCGTCACAGTTATACTTTCAAATTATATTTTAGGTGGTTTAATTATTGCAAGATTATCCCACATTGATATTATCTTTGACATTCACATATAGTGCATGTTGGATTCAAGTTCTATTATTGAACTGCCATGTATTGAAAGTTCTTGCATTCATGAACTATTTAAGAAATAGTCTATGCTAATTGATTCAGTTAGACATTGAATATTAATATAAAAGCTATCCAAACCAGAAGTTGGTAAGGATTCTTGTACTGAGAGAACAAACCCTAAATTGGGGGAAATATAAGTGTCGATCATCCGATACAGTCAAAGTTTAATGTTATGCATGCACATGGTGTACAAGAGGCTGATCCCCTCAAGTACGATTGACGGTTATAAAAGGGTCAATCGAATGGCTGATGTTTCCTTGGCGTTCATGGTCCATTGGACCACTCAGTAATCAGTAATCAAGTCTTCATTATTTCATCTAAGTCTTGATTATATTGTGCAGTTATTAATCAACTCTTCATTCATCCATTTGAGTACTGATTATGTTATTCAGTTTTATCATTGAGCCTACATTATTAAATCAGCTCGATTATTACTTTGATTCATTCATGATATATTATATTGTTTAATTAAAACTTGTTGAGCAAGCTAGTTGTTCACCCTTGCTATATCATGAAAACATTTGCAGTCAAACCTGAAAGCTCGGGTAAGGACAAAGGCAAAGGAAAGATGAAATCTTAATTAAGCTGGATAGCTGCCTGTCGGTTTCACATTTTGTTGCATAGCTGTGATATGATGTGACACAAACCTTTTGTAACCTTTTGGTAGTTTGTGATGTATTTAGTAAAGGTTGTAGACCTTGGGACTAGAAAGCTTTTGTAATAAACAACATATGTTTATTTATATTTTCCGCATTAGTATAAAATGTTGTTTAGCAGACATTAGATGTATTTTTGTGTGAGCATTGAATTTGAGGTATTGGTACCTGAATTTGGGGGCATCACACCCGCAGCTGCATTAATACTCATTCTTAGTGTGCTAAATAATCCATTTTAGAAGGCCTGAACTTGTAGCCACTTGGGAATTCTGTGATGGGGACGTCTTCGTAGTAAGTCTTTAAATCTCTCCCAAGTTTCATATAGCGACTCCGAGTCATGCTAAACAAAATAGGTCATACCGTTCCTCATTTTAGCAGTTTTGGTAGGCGAAATTTTTTTTGCAAGGAACTTATGTGTCAAGTCGTTCCATGTAGTGATTGATCCTGGTGGTAATGAATGTAGCCAACTATTTGCTTTATCCTTCGGAGCGAATGGAAATAACCTTAGTCTGATCACATCCTCCGTCACCCCATGGTATTTAAACATGTTACTGATCTCCAAAAAACTGACTAAGTGGTCATTATGATCATCGTTAGGCAATCCTCCGAATTGAACACAATTCTGAATCATTAGAATGGTGTCTAGTTTGATCTCAAAGTTGGTAGCAGTAATAGCAGGCCTCGTTATGCTGGATTGAATCTCAATAACCTGCGGCATAGTATATTCTCGCAGAGATTTTTGTTCCTCGTCAGCCATCTTCTCTTGATTTTGTATTGTCTCTTGAATAAAATTTTGAATCCTTCAGAACCTTCTTTCAATATCATCTTCGTAAGGTATCGGTTCCTTACCCTTTGAACGTGTTTGCATACAAAAATCAAGATTACCTAAAACAAAAAGTAAAAACATAAACATAAGAAAGTTTAATCAAAGATTAATTTAATTAAATCTAATATTGAAAAATTATTAAACAAATCCCCGGCACTGCGCTAAAAACTTGTTTGTTTGTTTTTTTTAACTTAGGATTTCACATGCAAGTATATGTAATCGAATAGAAACAACGGCAAGCAATGTGTCGTTCCCATGAAGATTATATTTAATAATTAATAATTATCAAAATTAAATCAAACTAATTCCATTTAAACCCATGATTAAATTTATGAAAACTTGAATAAATAAATAAACTAATTATAAACTACTAATCACTAATTACCAAGGATTGAATTCAAATTAAAAAGACTTAAGACTACAACTTCACTCAATGTTTCATTTAAATCTTTTCACTTCCCATTTATTATATTAATTAAAAATGGATTGTTAACTGAAAATTCTTTATAAAATTTATATGCACCTCTCGATGACCACATAAACAATTTCCTATAAATTCGACACAAGGCAACATAATTAAATAAAACACCCTAATTAGCTAATCTACTATATCTCTATGTGAATTACAATTAAAAATGATTTGAAGCACAGATTCTCTCAATGTTACATAAGGTATATATGTATATCTCTATCCTACACACGAATTATGAATTCCATTAACATAGAAAACACAACCATGTGCTATCATACCAAGGTCTAAACTTATAATTCATCTCTCAATTTCATATAAGTTACTATGCTAATTACTAGCCAAGTAATTAATAATTAAAGCACAAATATAATAGACAATCCAATCGTAATCAATATTAATTAATAAGGAAACTAATTAATTTAAACTATGCATTAAGATCCATTGTAGCCTTCAAATAAAATTAGTTCATTAACTGAATTAAAATTCAACATCCACAAATAATTCATCATCTTAAAATAGCAAGTTAGAGATAAAGAAAGAGAGAGAAAACTATTTAGAAGCAATCATTGACTCTCTCCCTTGAACTCCTCCTTTGAATCTCGCTTCAAGTCTCTAGCCTCCAAAACCCAATTCTTTCCTCTAGCGAAAAGTGTGTTGAAATACACATAAAGTATTTATAGTTATAACATATAGCCCTAATCTAACTCTCAAAAGAAATCCTGAACCAATTATAACAATTGCTAAAAACTGACACGTGTAGACCATTTGTCGTTGCGATGCTACCGCGCCACCTCCTAAGCATAAAATGGCGTTGTCGTGCCATATCTCCTGCAAGCTTCTCCTGCTCTTTGGAATTGTGGCGCTGCTGCGCCACCTTCTAGTGCAAATCACGCGTTGTCGTGCCACCTCCTACAGTCCATACTATTTAGCTATAAAACAACTCATTTTTCCATCAAAATCATCCATTACACTAATCCAAGCATTCCTTCTTGCAACATAACAATAAACACATGAAAGTACCTAATTTACTTGAGAAAAATAATAATTCACATTTAAGAAATACTTGATTTGTAGGTATAAAACTCACTCATCAATTAGTTCTTGAACTCATATTACCATGGCGAGTTCCTGAACTCATGTTATTATGGCAAGTTTCTGAGCTCATAATGTATAGTAAGTTCTATGAACAAAGTATTATTTATGAATTTGCAAGTTCTTGTTATTCGTAAATTATTGGAAGTAAAGAAGATGTCATTTGTTTCGGCTACTCTACTGTGAATTAATTAAGACTGAGGATAAATAACCCTATGATATAGAGGTATTTTATGTAAAGAATTTTTAGGCCATATAGTGTCATGATGAGACTTTAGCGTGTAAGAGTCTGCAATTTATATGATTGTTAGGTTACGCTTTAGCAAAGAATTGTTTTATATGAAAAGTTTAAGAGTTCATGGTCCTAACAACCCCTCTATAATGATTTAAAGATAAAGACTCTAATGTTGAAGTTTTAATGTTTCATATGTTGATAAGTTCATTAACGAATTATTCATTTATTCAATACATATTTATTCATGGATGTGCTTATTCTGACAAGTCACTGTGTACTACGTATAGTGAGGAAACATGTTATAAGTCACAGAAATACTGCTAGGTTGATCACTTGTAGTACGATTCGAAAAAAACTCTTAGTCTTTTATGACCATCCAAGTAACGTAAAACTGATAAAATTTTCAATTTGAGGTTATTGAATTATTGATTTGAAGTTATTCCTTAAACTGTTTATTTTAGTTTCATACTTACTGAGTTGTGATCCAAGGACGAAGATGAAGATGTAAGGTAATGTCTATGACAGACTAATTAAATCAATTAAAATATTGATAGATAGTATGGACGATGTGTATCATGATGCATCAAATCTATAGTAGCGAGTACTGAGATTTGAGGGGCGTTACGATACATATGATTTAGATGCATGATCTCACTTAGATAATGTGTCTTATATATGCAAATGATGATCCTTAGTTGTGGCATCGTAGATTGGGTCACATTAACATGAAACTCGTTAAGAATATCTCATCTAAAGAACATGTTCGTTATCTACCTAAATTTAAATTCTTTCAATTAAAGACTATATTTGTAAAGCTTGTGAATTAGGTAAACTTAGTCTTGCATTTCATAAGCCTAAATCCATGGTGTAAGCCTCTTGACCTTTAGAACTCTTGCATCTCATTCTTAAACATAGCATGGGTCTTGCTTCGTATATTTTTGTTATGGTTGATGATTATTCATGCTTTACATGAGTTGATTTTTTGAAATATAAAAGTGAAACTTTTAATTCCTTCTCTACTTTGTGCAAGAAAATTTAAAATCAATAGAGAAATTTTATTATTTATATTCATTTTGACCATGCAAAAGAATTTGGCAATTATGATTTAATAGCTTTTGGAATGAGTATGGTATAAGTTATAATTTTTCTGCACCTTACACACCACAATCAAATGGTGTAGTTGAAAGAAAAAATTGAATCATATATGAAATGACTAGTACAATGTTAAATAAATATCGACTCTTTAAATATTTTTGGCCTGAAGCAGCGGCAATGTTTTATTATATATTAAATTGTGTTTTACTATGACTTATTTTGCTCCAAACTCTCTATGAACTTTATGACAAAATTTTAGACCAGGATCGTAAAACGTGTCCCCACGTAGAATAGAAATACAAAGACTTTTTCCGCCAAACTTTCTACTAGGATTGTATCGAGGGGATATTGTTACTTTAGGGTGCTTATATATCAGGAGGAATAAGTTTTCGGAATACCAATTATAAAACAGTGTATGCTTTTAAGTCATAATGAAGTTAACCGAATTGTATTATATCCTTTTACAATCTATAAAGTCACAAGTACTCCACAAACAAAGCGATTGCTAATTGGGGACAAATTATATCCTTGTTTCAATCTAAAATGACAAAAATATGTTCCCACTTAGATGGTGCTAAAATGAGGTAAGAATTTACACTGATATTCTATAAATAACTTTTAAAGACCTGCTGGCGGCGGCTGATCAATTTAATTTTCTCCAAATAGCTCTATGGCTTCCATGTGGAAAATAAGCAGAAAAAGTAACCAAAAAAGTGCTGATCCCCTGAAAAATTCCTGCAATAGTTTAAAACTTTAAATACTTTACTAAACGCATGACACCCGGCATGACAGCCCCAGATGACTTAAGATGTTGTAAGAACTTAACACACACACACACACACATAATATGTATATATTATATTTACCTTTTAATTGCAGAATAAGAAAATGAAAACCTTTTTCCACAAAAGAGTTTTCCTTTATCGATAATCATATAAAATGACACAATGTTTTCAAGTTGTCATTTTAATTTCATTTTCATGACACCATTAGTAAATATTTGGATTGACTCATATTTATAAGGATTCGACTAATAGCCGCTACGACAGGGTAGTCGGAGGTCTCACTTCCTGGTGAGCGAGTGGCTGCCCAACTCGTTGGTGAGCTGGCGAGGGTATAATTGGGCTTAGAGATTTATTAGTAGTCTAATTTTTGGTTTATTAATGTATTGAGCTTGAGCACGTGTTATAGCAGTTAGGGTTTTCTGGTTACTATAAAAATAATTGTTTAGTGTGTAAATTATTGTAGAGTGTGTGTAACATCTAATGAATACGTCAAACAGGCAGGACTAGTCAAATTGATGAACTTGAGTATATCGTGTGTTCTTACTTTTCTGTTCGTGTGTGATTATGTTATTATTCAATCTTAAATTTTAACACTAAACTAACAAGTTATTAGTTAGGGGTAATATAAAAAATAATTATATAGGTAATATTTGAAAATTCTGTAAACAGAAACCCTTTATGACACATAGGGAGTATAAAATAGACCTTGTGACCTTATATATATATATATATATATATAAGGTCACAAGGTCTATTTTATACTTCCATGTGTCTGTGTTGTGCCTGGTCTTCTTGACTGTTAATTTTTCCTAGCTTTTACATATTATTTAGTTCGGGTCAAGAGAAAACGTGTGAGGTAAAAAATAGACCTTGTGACCCATGTACATATATATATATAACAAGGTCTATTTTATAATCCCTACGTGTGTGCGTGTCGTGCCTGGTCTTCTTGCCCGTTGATTTTTCCTTGTATATAATATTTAGTTCGGAGAAAACGTGTGAGGTACGCCCCTAGTATACAGGCAATATCATTATTACAAAACAACCAAAATTCAACCCATGTAAAGTATATTAATTAGTATTGAAGGAAAATCTCAAAATCATGAAATGTCTCTTACTTCATTAACTTAATGTACGGTCTGCTAAACTTATTTATACTATGACAAACATTTGTAGTCCGCATTATTTACGGTAGAAAATTAAGCATAGTTTTTTTACCATTAAATTGAATTGGATTCATGAATATAAGAGATAGTTAGAATTGTCTCTCAATTCAAAATTTCAGTATCTTAATTTGTATTTTTTCATTGATTCCTGAAAAATTACATTAATTTACTTTCAAATTTTTTATTCAATTGAATTTTTTTTTATATTCACCATGTATGAGGATCTTCCCTAAGAAAATTCATAGATGAATTGTACCCTTAAACTTTCAATTCCTATTGGATGCATGCTGATGGGAAACTACTATTAGGATATCATAAGTGAGTTTGGAGTCCTACATCGAAAAAATAATGAAAGAGTGAAAGACTGATATATATATGAATGGATTCAAGATTTAACGCCTTAAGCTTTTGGATCAAGTTGACTTCCAAATATTTGTATTAGTGTCTTGTTTACACGTATAGGATTCACAGGTTCCTCAGTTCTCTCCCAACAACTGGGATTAGAGCTATGTTAGATTGATCCTAAACTGGTAAATCTCTTCAAAAGATGTGATGGTGGTTCAAAAATTAATCCTGAAGAGTCTCTTCAAAAGACACGCGATATGTTGAATTTTCGATATAAGGTTTGTGCTTCCCTAAAGGGCTCTTGATAGTGTTGTTGATTTCTCGATGAGTTTAGCTGATAATTAGTTCTAAGAGTGGTTAACCAAGAATTGGTGGTACACGGTGATCGAAAAGAAGACGTTCAAGTCTTGATGGAGAAAAACACCAAGAATGGTTAGCCAATAATTTATATTGCAGTGATTGAAGATAAGTGTTCAAGTGAGGAGAAACTCTTAATGTGATAAACTCTGTTTGAGTGGAAAATTGTTAGTATATCACAAGTGAGTTGAAATTTCACTTAAGAGAAATAATGAAAGAGTGAAGAACTAATATATACATGAATAGACCCCAAATCTAATGACTTAAACATTTTGGTCAAGTTGGGCTTTAAAGATGTGTTTTAGTGTTTTGTTTATGCACATGTATGCGATGTGCGGGTTGCGGGCTCCTAGTTCTCTCCCAACACCTAAAAGAATTCAAACATACTACTAGGGGTGCACACAAAACCGACCAAAACCGAAAAACCGACCGGACCGAATCAAACCGTTACTATTTGAAACCGAAAAATATAAAACCGAAAAACCGAACACTATAAAACTAAAAAACCGAAACTAGTTCGGCCGGTTTGGTTTGGCTTCTAAAAAAAATTATATATTTATTATATGTTTTTATTGTGACGAATTCGCAAAACTTCTATTCTAGTGAGTGAGTTAGGTGATTTTTGTTTTTCGGATTTAGAGAACTTCTATTATAATTAGTTGTTATTGAGTTAGTGATTTATTAATTATTATGAAAAATTGGCAATATAATAAATATCAAATTATTAATTACGAAACCGAAAAACCGAATAAACCGACCGATTTAACCGAAACCGAATAAACCGATAACCGATTACGATGTAAAAATTTGGGCGGTTTTGGTTTTTAATATTTTATAACCGACTTAAATGGTTTGGTTATTTTTTTTCCCAAAAAACCGACCAAACCGACCGTGTGCACCCCTACATACTACTCCCTCTATACAAAAAATATATAAAATAATGAAAAATAATTACATTATGACAAAAAATACGTCTACTTTTATTGTGAGTTGACAAATCAATCAATTACCATGTATTTGTATTAATTAACCAGCTATGTCATTATTTCAACTCGCAACCAGAGTTGACATATTTTTTAAGACTCAAAAAATAAATACATCATTAAAAAGAAAAAAGTTCTCGTTTTAAGAAATCAATTAAAAAACTTTTTTAAAAAAAAATTATTTAAAAGAGAAACAAAAAGAAAAAATCTTACTTAGACTTTAAGAAATCAATTCGAAATAACTTCAAATTAAAAATTGATTAGTTGATTTTATGTTTTGAAAGCGGCCAAGTTTGTAATTAGTATTACATGTTAGATAGATTACGATACATTAAATTCAGATGAATTTGTATCAATTTTGGATTAAGAAATATCATAATTTGATTACAAAATGTCTAGAAATGAAACTTTATCAGAATAGATGTACTACTCATTGAATCAAAGCATTCTTCCTTCTCTCTCTTTTATTTTTTGAGTTGAAAGTGTTCTTCCTTTGCATATACATTAAATATATTCATTAAATGCTTGTTCGAAAATAACGAACTGAATCAATATTTTGTTTCTACAGAACTAAAATAATATGTTGATAACTCTAGTAAAGTAAAGTAAAGATTTGGCGGATCATAATAAAAATGGTCAGCTTAAAGATTTCCAATCTAGCATATATATATTTAACATTCTTTACAAACTTCAGAAAGTTAAATCAGATTATAATTATTTTTGTATTAGCACAAGCAATGCATGGCTAGCTGGCAACTATGCTTATTATATGGATCTCTATTATAGTATAAGTGAGTAATATGCTTTATCTAAATCATAGGAAGATTTCCTAGTAGCTGTCTTCGGCTCAGGCCATCAAATCGACACTGAATAATTAAGAAATAGAAAATAATGTAATATATGTCTAATGGAAAAAGTCTCCAACTTAAACTTCGAAAATCCTAACTTTTAAAAAGTTCAAAATATTCTATTATTTGAGACTATAAATAGCAGGATTTTGGGAACTTCTTCAGCGCAACAAGAACATTAATAAAGAAAAAATGAAGATGGAAACTTCTCCCATTTTTTCTTCGTTTTTTGTTCTCGTCTCCTTATCTTTTTCATGGGGAGCTTCACTTGATAGTCCCCAACCTTTCATTCAATGCCTTACCCGATACTCTAAAAACTCCGAATCGATCACCAAAATTATCTACACCCCTACCAACTCTTCTTTCACATCCATCTTACAACTTACATTACAAAACTTGCGATTTGCAACACTCAACACCCGTAAACCTTTAGTCATAGTTACACCCGTAGATGAATCCCAAATCCAAACTGTTATATATTGTTGTCGAAGAAATGGCATGGCCCTTAGAATTCGAGGCGGTGGTCATGATTTTGAGGGTCTTTCTTATCGAGCAAAAGTTCCTTTTGTTATGCTCGATATGATTAATTTTCAATCCGTTGATATTGACACTAAAAGTGAAACTGCATGGGTTCAAGCTGGTGTAACACTTGGTGAACTTTATTATAGAATTGCTGAGAAAAGTGAAACCCTTGGATTCCCGGCTGGTCTTGTTTCTACTGTGGGTGTTAGTGGATTTATCAGTGGAGGAGGATATGGTATGATGAAACGGAAATATGGCCTTGCTGCTGATAATACATTTGATGCTCACTTGATCGATGTTAATGGAAGACTTCTTAATAGAAAATCAATGGGTGAAGATCTCTTTTGGGCGATTAGAGGTGGTGGAGTTTCTAGCTTTGGAGTTGTTCTTTCGTGGAAGATAAAGTTGGTTCCAGTTCCAAAAATTGTGACAGTTTTTGGGGTCATAAGAACTTTAGAACAAAATGGATCCAAGCTTTTTCAGAAGTGGCAATCTATTGCTCCCAATGAATTTCCAACAGATCTAGATGTCCGGTGTGTAGTAGACACTATACTAAGCAATTCAAGTACTCGTGAAGATAAAAAGACAGTAAGATTCTTATTTCAATCATTATTCCTAGGAAGAATTGATAACCTTCTGCCAATTATGCAAACAAACTTCCCTGAATTAGGCTTGGTCAGAGAAGATTGTTCCGAAGTAAGTTGGATCCAATCCGCACCATTTTTCTCCAATTTTTCAATTGGTACGTCTCCTGTTATATTATTGAACAGAACATCCATTCGTAAAACTGCTTTTAAAGGAAAATCAAGTTTTGTTATAGAGCCACTTTCTGAACAAGCCCTAAACGGTATATGGGAAATGTGGTTAAAACAACCCATACAAACAACACTCATACAGTATACACCATTCGGGGGATGGATGAATGAGTTTTCAGAGTCAGCACTTCCATTTCCTCATAGACCTGGAGTCTTATATATGATCAACATTGGAGTAAATTTGGATACGGATGCAACAAAACGACTTCAATGGATCGACGATTTATTTAGCTATTATGCTCCTTATGTTACGAAGAACCCAAGAACTTCATATATGAATTATCTTGATCTTGATCTTGGACAAGGTACAACCTATGAAGAAGCAAGAATATGGGGGAACAAATACTACAAAAATAATTTTGATAGATTGGTCAAAATTAAGTCTCTGGTTGATCCTGGAAATTTCTTCAAGCATAGCCAAAGTATCCCTCCTCTTCTTTAAGGATTGATCGTTTTACCTTTTGGTTTATTTTGTGTGTATTGTCTTCCTTGAATCGTATTTAATAACGAATGTTTTCGTCATGTGTTATACTTTTGTATTCTTTCTTAAATATGTAAGTTGTTCATTTTATGGTAGTTTGATTAAATATATCTTCTGAATATGCTCCTCCGTTCATTTTTTTGTTCTTTTTTGGGTGATGGGAAGGAATATGTTTTACATGAACCAAAGTACAATGAGGACCCAAATTTTTGGGATTATTTTAATAATATTAAATAAAAAATTAATTAACAAAAATTATCAAGGTTGTTTGAATTAATTATGATTGATATATTTTATGTGATTTAAAGTGTATGATGAGATTTAATTGATAAATTAAATCTATATAGAGATGGTAATAAATTATATTGAATTAACATAATAGAAAAGTAAATAAATGGTTTAAAAACAATTTATGAAGAATAAGAGAAATTTCATGTAATTCTACAATAAATTGTTAATATTTAAAATAGTTGTGGAGGTGCATAAATTGTTATTTAAATGGTGTTACGTGGTAATGTGAGGTATATGAATTCGATATATATATATATATATGTAGACACTCAAATTTTGCACTTCTCTACTAACCCTGGCAGGAGGGCAAAGTCGTCACTTGACCCGACATGCGAAAAGGAAGGTGGACCCCAACACGAAGCCACCCCAACAACTTACGGTCAAAGCCGCCACAGCAAACAACGAGCATTAGGCAAGGCAAAAAGCTAATCCAGAAGAACCTGATCGGATCACCAAAGACGACAAATGGCCACTACGCTTACGATGTTCGGGGGTCTCGCTCCCCAGTGAGCGAGCGGCTGCCCAGCTCGCCGGTGAGCTAGCGGGGGTGGTAGGGGGCAGCGCCCCCTGGAAGCCAAGCACAAATAGCAATTTCTACATCAAGTAACAGCCTCTCCAAAATAATACCGCAAAAATTGGCGAATTAAGACCGCGCGGCACGGAAATCGAGAAAAGCAAGTCGGACAGCCGCGGATGCACCTGCGGCCACCGACAAACGGGACAGTGCGCGGCTCGAGGACGGCACACGGCAGCCGAGGATTCGGCGCGGACGGCTGGCGAGCCCAGCCGCAGATGCACCTGCGGCCAGTCGCAGTTGCACCTGCGGCTGCCTGCGGAAGGCTATAGATTGCCATTTCCACCCGAGAGTTAAAGGAGAGAAGGAAAAAAATAGATTTTAGAGAGAGAGAGAGCGCGGGAGGAGAGAGAAGTGCTCGGTTCTTGGCTAGATTGGTGTCAAATATTCATCTTCTCTTGATAATTAGTTGAGTGTTCTTGTATTGTTGTCCGATTCGTGAAATAAGAAGCTTCAATCGTCTTTTTGCAAGGTGAAAAGAAGTGTGTTCTTGAGTTTATTTGTTGTATTGTTAGCATAATGTTGTGATTGGTTTATTTGATGTAGTTTATTGTTATATATTGATAAAGGATCCGTGGATTAGGGGTTGGTAGCGAGGGTTCCATCGGAACGTAACTCCTCCTAACGCCCCGATGACATCCGTACGATGATATATCGTTCGTTGTGGTAATGAGTAGTTTGTAGTGAGTGAGTTGTGATATTTGAGCTATGTAGTATGATAGCAATGTTTAATATTGTTAGACTTGGCTTAGTATTGGTTGTGTAGCGATTTGGGTGACTGTGAGCCTAGGGAGGAGATCCTCGTGATCGAATCCCGATGATGGACGTTTTGGCATATGTAATCCTTGTATAGAGTCCATGGATGTGTATTTTGTAATATCGGGCCTTAAAACGATACCAAGTCGTGTTCGGGTTAAGGCTCCGTAATAATAATAAAATATGTGATTGTGGGTGTTGGGGGTTGTCTGGATGGCTCACATGCCCATGGATAGCCCCGACACGTTTTGGGATGTTTGTCTTAATTTACGGCACAGGAAATGGTTTTCCAAAATAAGGCAAATGATAAAGATTTTCTAAAAAGAATCAAATTAGGATATTAGATTCACGAGTTTGTAAAATTAAGAGTTTTGGCGAAACTTTGATCCTTGTTTGACGAAAAGGCTACATTTGGTTTTAAAATGTCATAAAAGATGTTTTCGTAAAAAATAAATAAACGTTTTCATTAAACTTTGTGCATAGGGTTAAAGAGTTCTAGAAGTTGCCTTCATTTTATTTATATTAACTGTTAGAAAGCAATGTATAGTCTCGATTCCTATTTGACAAAAGTTTAAAACTATTGTTTTCTAAAAATGACATCTAATAAAAAACCTCAACGTTTTCGAAATTAAAATCAATCTTTCTTATAAAAAGCGAAGCCTCGTCATTTGGGTCAAAAGACGTCTAAACGCTTTCCCGACAAAACACATTTTGCCATATAAAATCAAAGTAACTTTATGCAAAAGGACACCACACACCTCCATTTAGGCACACACACACACACGCGCGCACACACACATTTTAAAGATTTAAAAGGATAGGAAAACATCGAGATTGCGGTAACCGTATTTCACGGAAGTCGGGGGGTGCCTAACACCTTCCCCTCGCTTAAGCAAGCCCCTGAACTCTATGAATCTTGGTTTGCGGACCAATTGAATCGGAGTCACATATGAGCCATCACGATTACGAAAACAAAATTCGGATGAGTTGGTACATCCATTTCAAATATACCAACTGGCGACTCTGGTCAATTGGCTCATAAAAATTCGACATTTCAAAACCCCGTCGACACTAAGCCGACCCTTTTCAAAATCACATTTAATTCAAAAGGCTAAAATTGAAAGGGGCTTTTAATTATTAAAAAACGAAACGACGAAAATCCCGGCGTCGACATATATATATATATATATATATATATATATATATATATATATATATATATATATATATATATGTACATGTTCAATTGTCATATTGATTAATTTTTATTGATTATGGAGATAAAGGGATTAATAATTAAATTAATCCAAATTTTAATGAAAAGCTAAAGAGGGAATTAGTAAAATTGAAATTATTGATCTTATAATTAATCAATAATTATGACAAAAGTTTAGAAATTTTAACAGGAGAAAGTAATTATATAAATTATATAATAAAAAATTATGTAATTTATATAAGGAAATTTAAGGTAAATAGTAAGGAAATAATAATTATATAAAAATGATTATATAATTTATATAAGAAGAATACATTAATTAAGAAAGAAAATATAATTGTACAAATGGTGCAATATTTTATTATATAGTTTATATATAAAATGTGTCAAATAGTAAAGAAATTAAAAATAAATGAGGAGAATGAATGTTTTAATTTATTAAATTATGTTTATTGTATGATGGAATTGTTATAATTTTTATGGGGAATAATATTTGAGAAACGTAAACATGTTAATTAAACATGTTGTCCATGTAACGAAGTGAAAAAGTATGAAAATTAATTTTTATAAGTTGTATGTGTTATTTTATTAATTTTGGAAGTATAAAATACCTCATATAATCACATGCATGTCATTATGCGTGTACAAAAATTGTCAAGTACCTGAAAAAAGGTATAAATATTATTTATAAATCATTTTACGAATTTTAGTAAGTTAAAATAAATATTTTAAGTACTTTACATAAGTTATTTATTACACGAAATAACTACGTAATGTATTAAATTTTTATTTGTGTATAATTTTGTGCTTTATCCGAAATGGGAGAGTTGGTGGTTATGTGGTCCAATTTCAAATTGGACTCCAAATTTGTTAAAGGCAAGTTAGCATGTTATATATATATATATATATATATATATATATATATATATATATATATATATATATATATATATATATATATATATAAAAAAAAGAGAGAGAGAAAGGAGTAATATATGCACAAACATTTCTCTCTCTCCCGAGCCAAGCACGGATCAAAGTTGAAGGAAAAACAAAACATTCATCTCTTTAATTGAAATTCATTCTAAGTGGTAAGATTATTTTAAGAAAAGAAATTGATTTTGGTATAATATGCTAATTATTATGTATTTTATGGTAGAAATTACTTATTATGTAATAAATTGCTTAAATGATGAAGAAAAATTATTATTGTGGTGTAAAATAAATTGTAGTATTTGATTATGTGAACATCCATGAGTTTTGAGATTAAAAAATCATGTATGTGATGTATTTGTGGAAATTTTGAAGTGAATAATTTTTTTACCAAAAAATTGTGAAATAATTCATGAGTATTTGACTTATTAAGTTATTAATGGTTGTTAAGTTTTTGAGTAATTGATTTAGAAATTTTTGAGTAGTTTAAAGCTTTCTTGATGGTGCTTTAATGGCATTTTGTGTTGAAGAAGATGAACCAGTATGCTATGCTGCGAGTCCAGGAAATTTCTAACCAATTTGGAGGTTTTGACCAAATTACGAAAATGTCTTCCGAATTTATTTTGTTAATGATTTCCGATACGGTCATATTATATCCAGAATTTGGAAAAGTTTCCTTCCACAAAGTTGTAGAGAATTAAATTTCGTGTGGAATGGACTTAAAATTCGCAATTTTCTGATAAACGAGCTAATTTCAATGAATTTCAGAAGATTTGGCGTAGTGAAACGTGATCTGTCCAAATCCTGTACATTTTGGTGCAATATTTGAAAATTTTTCCTCCTACAAAGTTGTAGAAAATTAAATTTCGTGTTGAATGGACTTAAGATTTGTAATTTTCGGATAAACGTGCTAATTATTGTGAAATTCGGAAGTTTCATTGCATTAAAAATTAAAATTTAATTATTAAAAATATTTTGTGCTGAAATCATTCCTGGACAGAAATATTGTAATATTATGTCTGATTTTTCTAAAAATTTTAGTGAATTATTGTGGAGCATGGGTATTTATTATATTTTATGGCTGTTTAAAGTTAATGTAAAAATAAGTGAAAATTCATAAAAATTCTATGAATGTTGAAAAATTACGAAACTTGGTGAAAATTTTTATAATAATATAAGATAAATATTGATGGTGTTTGGGGGATACAAAAGTATGTTGAGTGATTATTTATATTTTTAAAGCTATTAAATAATAGTTTTTATATATAAAAATAATTACAGAAAATTGTCGAATAATCTAGAAATTTTGAAAAATTGGTTGAAAAATCTAGAATAATATTCTAGAGACTTTAGAAGGTTTAGTAGACTTATGAGATGTCAGAATATTATAGATCGCATGTTGACTAGCTAATAAATAAGCATAACAGTTTTTTTTACGCGAGGGTCGAGAATTGACCGAGAAAAATTGTTTATAATTTTCTAGTATGATATTGGTAATTAGTGTTTAGATATCACTGAAATGTGAATTATGAATTTTGAATTAAGGTTTTAGATCGGAACAAACTGGAGTAACTTAACTCAATAATTACAAGTTAAGTCGGGACATTGTGATACTCGAGTCAAGTTCTTCAATACTTGATGTTAATTGTTTATCTGTTAGTATAGATTAACTTTTGTTCAAATACATATAAAATTATGTGTTATGTGATTCATTGTTGATATGACTGTTATGTGCCTTCGGTGCAAATATATGACTATATGTGAAGTTGTTCAATGTTTTATTTAGGTAATTATTAATTAGAAATAGATATGATGCACGTGAGTTATATTGCTTTAGTAGAAGCACAACACATGATGTATGACACACACAGAGCATGTTATGTTATGTGCTATATGCACACTGTTGAACTTGCTGAGCTCTAATGCTCATTCTTGCATAACATAAATTTTGCAAGTAAAAATAAAACTTTAGATGTATTAAATCATGACTAGAGATTATGTGCGACATCAAGGAAAGTTGCAAATGTAATTGTTGTATACATTTTATTTGTATATTGGATACGGATAAATTAGTGGAATGAGTGGTTATAATTTATGAGTTATATATATGTCGAATTCTGATCGGATAAATAAGGTTTAGTTATGTATTTTGATTATTCAAGAATATTTATCATGAATGAAAATGAAAAGTAAACGTTACGATCCAGGGACTAGGATAAAAATGCTAAGTTTTTAAATGCCAAAATATTTTAATACAATGATTGGAAAAAAAAATTATACCGAAAATTTTGGTAATTGATGATTGTAAAGTCAATTAATGGTTTAAATAAGGTGATTAAAAATTTATTAACGAATCGAAATTTGGACGTAAGGAAAATAATGTATAATAAACATGAAATTTAAGGTAATAAGGTTTGTCGAATTTCGGGGTCGTTACAGATGGTATCAGAACTGGAGGTTATAAACTTTGGGTAAAAGATACCTTAGGCTATAACCTTAGTAAGAAAGAGTAAGGTTAGTTGCGTGTTCTGAAAACCCAAGCGTATAGTAAGCTCGTGACTCATGATTGTATGGTGGAGCCCCTCAGCGAATGGGCGATTATGGCCTGACTAGGACAAGCTCCTCAAGCGATATGATTATGGTAAGTTTCTGAGCCCAAATACGTGACAAGTTTGATGAACATGGTGGGGAGTAGAGTAAAGAGCCATAAATTGAGAGATATAGTTCTCAAATATTGGCTAAGGTTAAGAAAATATGAAAGATATAAGATTATAAAGAAGAGATAGAAATGTTAAGAAATATTTGAATGAAGTTAACGAATTGAGAAAATTCATAAGTTCAATTAAGAATATATCTGAAAAAATATTTGAAATGATTCAAAGATGAATCTTAAAGAAAATCAGGGAACACCTGATTCAAGCAATAAAGATGAAAATGTAATCTAAAAAGCATAGAAAGATATCATAATAACATGATCAGGGACAGTAAGAGGATTGTACTACGATACGATCACGAGATAAGAAAATCGAATAATGAATAGATTGTAAAGTAAAATCACGATGTGATCCAATGAGACTGTGAGATAACAGAGAGACCTGTTAATGATCCAAAAAGTATAGTTTGATGTAATAAAGAGATATGGTACTATGAAATAGTATGAGATGAACTCAGAGAATAATGGGACATGAATTATAGAAATGTTATGTTCAGTGGACAGAAAACTTGGGTACGAAATTCAATTGAGAACTTACGTGGTGACTGAGTTGCACAAGTCTTTGTATGGGTAGGGGACTTATGTTCACTAAGCTGCCATAGTGATAGTCATTGAAATATTAGAGTCGCGCTATCGTTGTACATATGTTGAGGAGGTGATTCTTCTCTCATATGTATATTTGATAGATAGATAATATTAAGTTTAGGCACGAGTTCTTAAAACTCATGCATATGGTAAGTCTGTGACTCATAATCGTGTGGTATGTTTTGAGCCCCTCAGCATATAGACAGTCTTTGATGTGTTCTCGGATTACATATTGTTAGGACAAGCTTCTAAACTCATATTCTTGTGGTAAGTTCATGGACTCATAATGTGTGGTAAGTTTGATAAACTATACGGGGGTATAGAAAAGTTGTAATAGCCAGAAATTTTAGTATGATAAATAATAACAGTCCTAGTAATAAATACAGTAATTAGGTGAAGAGCAGAAGGGGGTGGATGTTTTGGAATTTAGGATATTTTCATTCTTGTAGCTTTGCTAGACTTCGAAATTTTTGGCCTCAAACTAACTTTGCACTAATGTATTTTTAAAAATGTAAATGAATTTTATTATCATGCATGCACGGTAACAAGGGTGTGTGGATTCACGCATCGTTGCCTGTCGCGGTATGATAAAAACTAAAATAATTTTCAATGTTTTAAACGATTTAAAAAGTGTCTATGCTACTTGTTTCGGTTAGATAAAAATATTTTGAACATCAAAATGTATTTCAAAAGAATCATTAATGCACCTTTTAGCCCAGTGTAGATGTGATGAATGACAGAATGCTCAACGTGTTATTAAGACGGTGCGGTACTATGACGTCATAAGATGATTCAGCACTATAAAGTGTGGTGTAGGAATTATTAACGACGAAATTCTCAACGTACTATCAAGATGATACGGTAACATGAAGTCATAAATGATTTTGGTTTTATGAAATTATGTAAAAGCTACAAGTCAATGCCACTTGACTCGGCTAGACGTTTTGCAAAGTTTTGGCATGATGGATGTTTTAAAATTTCTGCAGGTTATACATTGTTAAAAGAAAGTCTATGCTAATTGATCTGGCTAGACAAGCGTTGAAGAAATATAAGTCTAAGCTATTTGATTCAGCTAGACAAATTTTGAAATGTATTTATTGAATTTATATTCTTTGAAAGTTATACCCAATCAAATTACTTTTGTATGAATTCTAAGGCTGAGATGAACAACCTCTGTAAAAAAGGGGCATAAAGGGATTACGGGGTATTGCAAATGATTTTAAACTGTTAGATGTTGAAGCCTAAATTGATTTGAGGTCGTTGGATGTTGAAGCCTTGAGATTTGAGCTGTACTATTTTATATTATAGATTTTTATTATTATAATCATTATTGTTATTACTATATTATTATTATTATATATTTTATTATTATTATTATTGTTGTTGTTGTTGTTGTTGTTATTGTTGTTGTTGTTGTTATTATTATTATTATTATTATTATATTATTATTATTATTATTATTACTACTACTACTACTACTATTATATTTATTATTATTATTATTATTATTATTATTATTATTATTATTATTATATTATTATTATTATTATATTGTAGTGGTGAATTTGATTTGAGCAGGAAATGTTAGTGGATATATTTTAAAAAAAAAAGATGTAAAATTGGGAGGAAAAATGAGAGATAAATTAGTGACCGTTGGATGTTGAAACCCTAAATGATTTTAGACTGTTGGATGTTGAAGTCTAAATTGATTTGAAGTCGTTGGATGTTAAAGTCTGAGAATTTGAGCAGCTCTATTTATATTATAGATTTCTATTATTACAAGTATTATGGTGTAATGGTGAATTTGATTTGGGCAGAAAATGTGAGTTGATAGATTTTTGAAAAATAGATGTTGAATTGGGAGGAAAAATGAGAAATTGATTAGTGACCGTTGGATGTTGAACCCCCAAATGATTTTAGACTGTTGGATGTTGAAGCCTAAATTGATTTGAGGTCGTTGGATGTTGAAGCATTGGGATTTGAGTCGCACAGTAAGGTTATTCTCAGAGATTAATAAGGAATGAATACGAAAGGTTATTCACCAACAGGCGGTAATCCGCGCCGTAAGGTTATTCCCACAATTTAATATATGGAAATAAATGACACATCTTATGAGTAAGAGAGAAACGATATTATTTTCGAGAATCAAAGAATGATAATCCCTTCCCGTAGTAAGTTTGAATAATGGAAGATGAAAAATATGGAATCTCTTACCTTAACACGTGACTGGATATTGATTTAAATGAGGTTAATTAACTTGAACAGTACTCGTACACTTATAGATCTTCACAAATACTCAAGATGACTTAAGCACACTTAGAGAGAACTTACACAAAGAAGTATTTAGAGAGTGAAAGAAAGAATGAGCAAGAAAGTTTATGAAAAATTCTTAAGTTAAGGCCTCTATTTATTGCCAAAAATCTTGTCATAACCAAGATTTCCTAATTTAATCCAAACCGTTCATTTCAAGATAATGTTTAATCCATTCCATTCATTTCATCTTTTAAGATTTATTTAATATAAATCATTCATTTAAAGATCATCTTTAATCTACACCATACATTTCAAATTCTATATTATCTTTAATCTATACCATTCATTTCATCTTTTAAGATTTCCTTAATCTAAACCATTCATTTAAATATCATCTTCAATCTACACCGTTCATTTAAAATTCTATAATTATTACATTATCTTTAATATATATCATTCATTTTATATCACCTAACTTTATATTATTTATTATAATAAACAAATAACTTTATTAATTCAATTATTCAACAATAATTCACACTTATTCATTATTATGACTAATTGTTATAAATACAGTGTAGTTGGCTCTCTGAGTTAGATATCAAGTCAATTAATAATGAAATACAACTGTTTAATTAACATTATAATAGAGATAACAATAATACAGAAAGTATGTAAAAGAAAAAATATGTTACTGTGTAATGACAATTATTGATTTAATAATGTGAATTACTGTGCATATGCTATTGTAACAATTATCAGTTTAATAATATGAATTATTGTGCATGTGACAATAAAGTCAAATATTATACGATAACCACTTTATCAGTTCAATAATACAAAACAATGTGCAATGTCGTGTGCTACTGTACAATACCATGTGTTACTGTGTAATATCGTGTGTTACTTGTAATACCGTATATTACTATTCTTTTACCACCAGATATTTTAACAATTAAAAGTGATAGTACCATTGACCATTTAAAAATTATTTATGTCATTTTCTATATCTGACAATTATTCGTTGTGGAGTCCACCAATGATTGGTTCGTACGGCGTCGTCGTACGAATATTCCCCGACAGAACGAATATTCCCCGACCAAACGAATATTATCCGACATAATATAATTTACACATAACATCCTTAACTTTTAACTTTATCAATTTAACTATTTACTGTTTTAGAAAAAATATATATGAAGAAAAATTAAATTTTGTATTTCATAAAATTCGGGGTCTTACACATATGGTGGACACTTTTTGAAAAATACTTCTTATTAAACAAATCCTGAAACAATTTATCGATTCCCACCAATGGTCTGCTTCTCCTCTTAGCATGAAGGTAGCAAATGGGGCATTCTGATCATTAGTGCAGCGTAGAACATCAAATATCTTTGTCATCTACTTCAGTCATGCTTCTGTCTTAAGTGGGTCCGGCTTCCCAAAAAATTCGGGTGGTCCCAACTCTTTAAACTGCTTCACAGTGACCATCCTCAAATTACCAGCATTTCCAACGGTGGGAGTTCCACTCGCTTGATTTTGCATGAATTGCATAAAATTTCTAAAGAAACCATCATAATTCACATGGCCACCTGCGTTATTTTCGGAAGCTGCGGGAGGATTATTTGTAGCCTCCTGATTTTCTGCGGCATAATTCATCCCTTAGTTTTCATATGTCATTCTGACATGTGGTCACAAAATAAAGATTAGTTTAAACAAACTGACTTGTCACTTTTTGTCGCTTCATTCAAGTCAACTAGCAAAATTTAACTTAGGTAGGATATACTAGCGAATGATTCTAATCGTCTCTCCCCTCCTAGTTCTAATCCCAGATCTTCATGCAAGATCATATCTCTAAACTCTGATACCAACTGTGACACCCCCAAATCGAGCCCACATCACCCAATTTAAATCATCAAAAGACTACAAAAAAATTATTACAATACACTGTACAGTACCCAATAATACACAACTAAGTCTTCACAATTATTAATATTCTACAATACAGTGAACAATGTTTAGAAAACCAGACCAGTCATCGAACCAGAAAAGTTACCGGGTGGATGGGTCACTAGTCTAACCAGTGGTTGAACCGTTATTGAACCAGTGACATCATAAATACATAAAAATATATATTATTAATAATTAATAAAATTTTAAAATATCTAATTTTTTATAAGCTAAAATATAGTAAAATAATGTTATAATCTTATTAACAATATTTTTGTAAAAAAAAAATACTTGAAAACTAGGTCAACCGGTTCAACTACAGGTTTTACCGGTTAAACCGATGGTCAACCAATTTTTGACCGGGTCGCTGTTTTTTCAATTTTTTGGTCGGACTGGACCGAAAAGTCGACCGATTTCGGTCGAATCGCCGGTCCGATCCGGTTTTCTAAACATTGACAGTGAATACTACTACCGTAACAATTATTGGCCCAATAATGCAAGATGTTGTGCATTATGACAACTATTGATTCAATAATATGGAACACTTTGCAATTAATACTGTAAAATATTGTGTAATGGCAATTATTGATTCAATAATGTAAAATACTGTGTAATGACAATTATTTATAAAATACTGTGCAATAGCCACTTTATCAGTTCAATAATTTAAACATTGTGTAATACCGTGTACTGCTGTAAAATACCATATACTACTATACTTTTATCACTAGGTATTTTAACAGTTAAAAGTAATAATATCGTTGACTATTTTTATTTAAAAAAGCTACTGCTATCATTTTCTACATCCGACAATATTTCGTTATAGAGTCCACCCATAACTGAATATTTCGGCATCGTCGAACGAATATTCTCCGACAAAACGAATATTTTCCGACCAATCGAATATTGTTCGACATAAATATTTTGCACATAACATCCTTAACTTTAATTTTTATTAATTTAACACCTTACTGTTAAGCATAAAATTATATGAAATTTTTTTAATCTATTTATTAAAATTCGGGGTCTTACAATCTTGTTCTTCTTCTTCAGTGTCTATCCAAATCAAATGATCAAGTGCTGGTACTTCTATTAGATGAAGAAGACATACGAGTGCGGTGAGAACCGCAACATCCTGATCGGGAAGGTGTTCCACGTTTGCGTAACATTCTATCTTTGGCTCTTATTAGATCCGGAAATTGCTTGTTAAACTCTTCTTACTAGAGTTGAAGAGCTTTTCTTTTATCCTATACTTTTTAGAGACAACGTTGCTTGTTAGTATTTGTTAGTTGATGTAACTGTGAGTGTGTGTTTTTATGGGAATTGTTATGGTGGCTTGGTGACGGTGGTGGTGCTGCCATGAAAGTGTTTGGTAAAAAGTGGTTGAGATAAAATTGAACTAAATGCTAGAAGGCCATCCTTTTAGCATCAATGTTAACACTCGAATTTGTCAACACATTCAACCACTGATATGGACGTGAACTTGTACAGAAAGAACTATCAAAAAGTACTTGATAACTTGGGTCGCCGGGAGATACATCCGGTGTGAGAGTAAGAACAAGTTTCAAGATGAATTAACAATAATGATAAGAAGTATTTAGTAGGTAAGAATATTATATCCTCATATCTCTATTGTTCACCTTGTATTTATAGTAGTCGCATATTCTTAATAGGATTACAATTTCTAATATAATTATACAGTAGAAATCCTATTGAAAAAAATAATTATCATATAAATTAATATTAAATGTGGTAACTAATTAGTGTCATAAGTGGTAAGATGGTGAGCCCAAGTCTATTAGACTTAGTAGTCCCGTGTGACCGTCCTAGGCCTAATAGACCGTGTAGGGATAAGATTTAATATAAGCAGCCTATTTGCACTAGTAAATACGTAGTTCAATAGCCTCTAATAAGGTGGAGAAAGTTGAAACCATTTTTTTTCCTTTTAATTTATTTGTTATTGTGCATGTATTCATATTAAGAATCAATAATTAGATATGTATTCCAATAACTCCTACGAAATTTAAGACAAAGAAAGCTAAGAAAAAAAACAAGTGAGGCTATTTTTAAATTTATATATACTATATGTACTTTACCAATTTCATCTGCAGTAAACTATATTTTCATAGGAATAATTTCTATGTTGTTTATTTTTATTTAGTCACATAAATACTTTGATCAAATATTATTATTTGCAATATAAACAATTATTAATAAACAAAATTTGTGTCTTGCATGAACTATTACCCTAATAAAAATTAAAGTTTAGAAGATAACAAACCCCTTAACTTAAATTAGTTAATTAAAAAAATAATAAACTTTCCCTGTGCTGATCATTAATGTCCGAACTTGTAGTAGTGTATAAAAAATCTTGAACAAAGGTAATTTGTCCAACTAGATCGGACATTAGCCGTCTGGTTGAAATTTTAAGGTTTTTCACTATGATTTAAAATATTAAATATTAATTATTTAGAGAATCTTACAAGCTCTGCTTTATTTCTTTTATTATAGCATGAAATAGTGGAATTGATCCAAGTGATTTGAATTTATATGACAGGTCTGTTTGTGGGATGGTATTATACCTTCATACCACTAACAAATACCGATTCATTGATCAAGTAAGCCTCTTATGCGAAGTATATTATATCTCCCCCAAACCCCCTCCCCCCACCCACCCCAAAAAAAGGAGGGGGGGAGGGTTAGAACCACTTGGGGCCCTTCTTTTTCTTTCTACGGTTTATAAAGTTCCTTACTTCGCTGTACTTGTAGGGAAGCAATCTGAGGTGTAGGGTTTTTAACTTGACACTGCACTGGCAAAATGTTTGCTGACAAAATTGTTATGACCGGTTTCCGCTTGCCTGAGGCTTATAGATGAGGCAGATTTTCTGCCTGTAAGTTTAGCCTACTTAATCGGGAGTATTTATGGTTAAAAGAATGTTAGGGTAAAGAAGGTGATATACCAATTAAGTTCTTGAGGATAAAAAAGATATTTATCAACGTACGGTTTCAATCAATAGATATCACAATCTTTGAATTCTAAATTATGTTCCCAGTTCTGAAGGGTGTTCTTTTTTACTTTACTGAAATCGTATAACAGCCCGTGCCAATGCAGCACAAGTAAACAACTCACGAAGATGTTCGCATATGGTCATGAAACTGTTCGTGCAGCACCTGCGATATGAAAGAAGATGAGAAAGAATGCGCATGTGATGGAATTTCATGATCTTAATCGACTTGATTGATTCTAACAGTCATTTGGTTGTTGGATCTCTCTCCCTCCCCAACTAAGTATCGATCAAATGCAACATTGTTTTACTTGTAAAAATAGAAATGCGACCGTTTCTACGGTAAAAGTTGTATTTGTCATTTCATATAGAAATGAGTTGCATTGATGAAGAAAAGTATCCGGGATTTATTTTCATTTTGTCAATTTTATTTCAAAAAGTTCAACTGCCAGTGAAGGTACTTGTTTGGACTCTGATTTACATTTCTCTACGCTGTCACAAGAGTTGAGGTTGTTATTCTAATGTAAATGCAAGTGTTTTGGTTTGGATCGTATGTAGATGTGATATTGTTTCGTTGGAATTTATGCGATATATCATTGTATGTAATACTCCTAGTCTCATTTGTTATAAAAAAAAAATTAACAAAGAGTTCTATAATAATATTCGAATCACAATAAATTTAAAT
Organism: Hedera helix; assembly: GCA_947179155.2. Taxonomy (NCBI): domain Eukaryota; kingdom Viridiplantae; phylum Streptophyta; class Magnoliopsida; order Apiales; family Araliaceae; genus Hedera; species Hedera helix. The sequence continues at coordinate 26,998,385 of OX359280.1, forward strand.
TTGTTATTATAATTTCATTATTATTATTATTATTAAATTACAATCTTTATTATATTTATGGATAAACATAAAATAGAAAATATTCTCTGAATTATAAAATTAATATTGACTTTTTAAAAGTCAATTTGAGACATTTTCAAATTTAAAATTAACATAATTCTTTTAACTTTAAAAAAATAATTATAACTACTAGTACTTTTTAAGTAATTTATGATATTCATAATTGTAGTGACATAAATTAAATAAATTTATGTCAATTTTGAGTTTGAAAATATTTAAAATTGAATTTTAAAAAATTAATATTAATTTAATAATTCAAAACAAAGAGAATAAATTCTTTATATTTATAAATTTATTTATTTTTAGAACGGAGGGTCTAACACATTACTCGTATATTCTCGTTACATCAATTTGAGTATCTTTTGAAACACCCCTTGAACGGATGTATTAGTTCTACTTAGCAAAATGAGGCCGAAACTTGCGGGTTGGTCGGCCCACTCCTATATATATGTGGGCTTTAGATTCTCCAAATTAAGAGCTGTTTAAAATTGGGCCTTTTTGGTACTATCCTCCAAGGGATGATGATCATTCGGGTAAAACCGAAATGCGATAACCGAAAATCGAAAATTTTATATTTTTAATATCCGAATAGTTAACCGAAATTTGAGATAATCGAAATTACTGATAACCGAATAACCAAATTTACTACTCGGTTATTCGGTTAATACCTGAAATCCTAACATGCCATTGCTGAATCTGTTTTTTACGAACAAAGTAATGCTTTTCACTTCGTTTATGACTATATCTGTAAGGATATTTCTTTCAACTTTGCATTCATAGAACCGATGTTTACATTTTCTTTTATGATTTTATGCTTTTGGTTACTTGAGCAATAATGTAAACACCGAACACTAATGCAGTAATGTATGACCAATGTTCAACCCTCTGCTTATTTTTTTTTAAATCTTATTCGGTTAACCAAATAATAAAAAATTAAAAATCAATCCCAAACCCAAAAACCGAATATTAAATCGAGTATAACCAAAATACAAAAAATAACTGAAATATTTCGGTTAAAAAAAATCGGTTTGGTTGAATTTTTCGATTTTATTCGTTTTTTGCTCACCCCTATCCTCCATTGTGCACTGGCACGTCGCCCAGGCTTTTTTAAAAAAAATTATTATACTATTAATGATTAATTGATTTTCGCGTATTAGAGTTTTGATTTTACATGACTAGTCATGTAAAAACTATTTTAAATAATTATTCTTCTATTATTGACATGAGATTCTCTGTAACTAAAATCGTTATTTCTCTGTATCGAGACTTATGGCGATGATTTTTAGGGTCTATAACAACAGTATATCCCGTCGTCTTAGCCTTATAAAAAAATATAGGACTATAAGGACAATACATACCGTCGCCATAAAGTTTAAAAACCGTCATTATAGATCTTAACACAGAAAAAATAAAAAATTTGATTATAGAGAATCTCACCCCCTCTATTATTACACCTTTCTTATATATGGGCATGTAATTAAAGATATTGTTTGTTTTTTGACAATAGTGCTTTTCAAAAAAAACAGAATAAATTTGAATCTAGAACGGCAGCATAGCGGTTTAACTAAAACAGACTTGATGCGGCTAAAGATTGCCTAAGAAAATGGGTTAATCTGAGATGAGGCGGTAGTACGAGGGAGGGCCTCCATCCAAAGGAAGATCCCTCTTTAGGTTGAAAAAGAAACCACCACTCTTAGTACTCCTACATAAAAAATAAAAATGAAAATGAAAATTAACAACTCTCAAGTTCAGAAAGTTGGGGAGAGGTTACATAAATTGTCTCATAATTTTTTTGTTTTTGTTTGTTGCATAAGTAAGGGTAAAATAATATTTGAACATTAATATTCTTAAAAATCAATTTTTAATGAAACAAAACAATTATGCAATATATTGGGGTTAAATAAAGCTTTGCACAGAACTCGAGCAACAACCAAACAAAATAATGAACACGAGTCTTACCATCATTGCATTATTGAACTATTGCTTTATAGAGGTCATTACATTATTTCAAAAGGCTCTAGTTGGCAAACCAAAGCCACCTAAGAAGCACATACGCTATATTGGTACTGTTTGAATGTACTTTCCAGTGGCAGGACCATTCAAAAGGTCGTTGTATCCATGGGGAAAACATATCTGAAACTATCACCCTTCTTGAAAGACCTTTCACTTGTACATATATAGTCTTATAGATATATTGTTGCTTTATACAACTTCAGAGCACCAATAAAGAGGGATAGCAAAGAGGAGAGTTATAACAAGTTACCTAAGTTACATGGACACAGATTTTGAAGAGTCCGACAAGGATGCTCCTCAATTATGCAAATTTTTAAAGCTAAAATAGAGTATCCGAGTATCAAGACATAGATACTTCTCATGTACTTTAGGATAAAGTGAAAAGTTCATGTAACATAAAATTATGTTGACAATTAGACAACTTCATGTAAAATTTAACTCACAAGAAAATGAGCCCCTAGGGAACTTTAACAGCTTCTTTTGAATCTTTGGGTCAAGGCCATTACTCCAAGATATTGTCATGGTCTTTAGAACTTTTGCATTCTCTAAAAAATATTTGATCAACTTCAGCTCTTCCTTCAGTCCAGCAGAAAAATTGTGAATTTCAATCGTATGTAGCTTCAAAAGCATACATGCAGGCACATGCTGTGGCGGATACCAATTAACTGCAAAATCATCATATCCTTCCAAGCGTTGCGATGGAACAAGCCCCTGATCAAGAAAGAAATCAAGATTTTTTTAGTTATGCAAATTAGACTATATATCTGGGAAAGGAAAAAAATTCAATTTTCAATCTCAATTTACATCATCAAAGACCAGAACTTCAAGATTAGGCACACTGTTGAGAACAGCTGGTAACAATCGCCACCCACCAAATTCATCATCACCAGGTTTGTTTTTCCGGAAGGTAACACCAAGCGTTAAATGTACTAAATTATGAAATGTGGGTAGTTGAATGTTATCCGCATAACGAAGTGCCTGCATAGGCATCAAAGTGGGTATTATTAAAATTTCCACAAGGACAAAGTACATATACATGAAAAAACAAACAGGGTTTGTTTGTTTGTGTGTGTTTTTTTTTTTTTTTTTTTTTTTTTGGGGAGGGGGGGTCTAATTGTCAACATTTATAATAGAAGCAAAACTCTTACCATCATAGTGAATCCAGATAATGATAAAGTTTTAACGGCAGAGAGGGTTCTAAGAAGCCCAAATATACCATCTCCATAAGTACCTTCATCCAAGCTATGAATACATCTTCTCTCGACATGTATACTAGCACCAACAAGAGAGGAGGCACGTTTCACCACATATTCTTCTGACATACAATCGAAGAGATGAAGGTACTCAAGATTGGGAGCATCTATGAAAACCTTGTAACTGCAATTGGGTGCATTGCATCGATATCTTTGTAACTCACAAATCAATGTTAAGCTCTTTAGTGAAGGTACTGAAACGTTAAATGTCCTTAAGTCAAACATATCATGCTTCATACGCCGTTCTACATACAATTCTTCAAGTACAGGGCAGGCAGAAAAGAACTCCTCGAGTGACTCCTCATGCAGAAAACTAATCTCTACAAGATGAAGTGTCTTCAGACTTGGCAAACAAACATCTTCAGGCACCTTTAATTCAAAACACTTGCTAAGTTTCAAAGCTACAAGAGTTTCGGAGACCATTAAAAGGTTAAATGGGAGTACAACCTTTCCCACATTTCCATTAAAGCGAAGATCAAGATCTTCAACACCACTCTTTAAAGCAGTACAGATCAATTTAGAAACACGAGGATAATCGCACTTCCGAGGACAATAAAAGCGCAACTTTTTAATATGCAAACCATTGCGAAGAACAAGTATATGGTCCACTAAATCCATAAATTGCTTGGCTTTTGCGTTGGAACTGTAACTGGGCATAGTAAGCTCAAGGCTGGGGTTAAGAGCCCAAATGTACCTCCATCTAGTTGACAAAATACTGGTACTCACTGCCTGTTTTACAGGGAGAAGAGATAGAATGTGAGAGAGAACAGCATCAGGTAGTTTACTGATCCAATCTTCGTTCTTCCCGCCATTAGATTCATTTAGGAACATATTTCGAATCTTGCGGGATCGTCTCGACAAGCTTGCATCCATCTCTTAATATAGAAACTGAAATTTCAGTTAATGCACACTCAGATGTACCAATTGAACTATAGGAATTTGGAGTGTTTCAAGTTTCGAAAGCCTGCAAAGGAAAAGAAATAGGAAAAAAAATAAATTATTTCTTATGTTTGAGAGTGACAGGGAATCAAACTTCAGTAAACTCGTTAGTTTGAACAGAAAATATAATAAGCTTATTATAATGCATTTTATTCTAAGTACGAAAACTTACCACAAAGAAGAAAAATTGGAAGAAAGTCCATCACTTAGTCACTTTTCCTCTATTTTCTTTCTTCCAAATTGAGAACAAAGGAAAGAAAGGGAAAGTCCTTTTTATGAAATTTTAGCTAATTCCAGTTTTACACTCCCAGTCATTCTCTTTTATTTTTGTTCAGATTTTATTTCATAATGGTAAGAAAGAGACATTCTTTCTTTCTATTTTTTTCTTCTAAACTTGCATGAACAACAGAGCATCCTTACCCGTTCAGAAGATGTGTGCAGAGAAATCAACTTTCTATTCTCCTCTTAGCTCGTTTGGCACTGCAAAAAAAAAACTTAATAGAGCTTTTAAGAAAAGTGCTTTCAGGAAAACAGTTTTTGGTTATAGGAATATTTGTGTTTGGTTATACAATTGCAAAAGTGTTTTTAAATTTATAGACAGGTATATGGTATAGGATTTCTGTTTGTTATTCAATAATTTAGGAACAAATTAGAACATTCATGAAATATTCAAAATTCTCATCCCACTGCACTTCTAAATCCACAACAACAGAAAAAAAAAATCCCATCAGAAGTACTTTTTGAGCCAAAATATCTACCAGCAAAAAGTGCTTTCGAAGGGTCACCAAGCCCCATAAATATTTCAACTTCTTATTTAAAATTGCTTTTAGTCCACCACACAGCCAAACAGTAGAGTGACAAATTTGCTCATAATTTTAAACAGGGTTAAGTGGTTTTTATGCCAAATTGTTTTCCCTTTGCTCCAATTCCACAAATCCCTTTCAATTTCCTTTCTTTACATTTCCATTTAAGCAGAACATAAGAAACAAAACATCAAATTACAACTACTTCCCTTCCCATCCAAATACCCTAACAAAATTCACAGGCCAAAGGGAGATTTTATAGATCAATCATCAATTTTGGAAAAATATATATATTTTTTGAAAATAAATTTTAATTTACTGATCCATATAGAGGGCAATTGTTGAAGAAAAAACTTACAGATCAAAGACGACTTGCTTTGCTTCGAAAATTATTTATGAATTTGATGAAATCTTCAGTCTTTTTCGGTTGCAGAACTCGCAAATACCAACAATGGCTTCCGATTAATAATCTTCGGCCACGAGCTTCGAAATAGAGCGAGCTATAGTTTCTCTTCCATTAAATGCACTTTGCTCACAAAATAGGTTTATATAGTAAGGCTTTCTATAAGGCATCGTTTGGTAGAAAGGAATGATGTCCTTAATCTAATCTATTTATACAATATTATTTTGTATTAATTATATTATATTATTGTTTTGAAAGAATTTTGTGGAATTCTTAATTTTATTCGTAAAATATCAATGTATTTTAGTTAAAAATAAAAAAATTCTCTTAGAAAATCATTCCTCCTAGAACTTATATTTGGTTTAGGATTTGATCGAATATATATCTCTGGTAGATATGCACAATAGGTCGGTCTGATCTTACCTAGCCTATGTCTGTCAGACCTTGGGCTTTGATCGGTCAGGCCAAGCCGTTGACTAAGGTCTGCAAGGCCAAGCCAGGCCTTAGCCGCTGGACTGTGGTCTGATTAGGCCTATAGGTCTGTTTAGTCCTTCCCCCTCCTTTTTTTTTTTCTTTTAATGTTAAATATTAAAAATATAAATTAATAAAATTTTGCAAAAATGATGCAAGATTTTTTAGATTTATTTTATTTTAACATTCTACTGCATACCAATATAAGTTGAATGATTAGAACAAAAATAAATATATTCCTCTTAAATTAAAAAAAAATGTAATTTAAATGTAACTAGAATATAAAGCAAATTGATTTCTTAAATGCATGTCTACTATGCACAGTTTGTCTTCATTGAAAAAATAATTTGAATACAATCTATTGCGATACATATGACTGCAGATGCAAAATAAAATTAATTTACTGTGAATTACACTTTTATATTTTAAATATAAAGTTAGTTTCTATTTTTTTAATTTTTTTTTGGCACTAGGATTAGTTGAAATATATTTTGTAAAGTTTAAATACACATATATCTTCTCTTTCATGATCATTAAACACTTACATAGTTATATCTCAAGTATTATTTTTAATTATTTTTTTAATTGTTTCATGAAATTATTCTTTAAATTATTACAACAGAATACCGAAAAAATAACCAAAATCATAAATTCTCCTAAGAATTTAGCATATCCAAATTAATAAAGAACTTGAGCATTTACAAGAAACTAACTTATTATTATTATTTAATATTAAAAGTTAGTTTATTGATGTATTAATTAATATTAATATTTAACATTAAAAGTAGCAAAGAATATTAATAAATTTTTAATGTTAAATATTAGTAATTTAGTATTTACATTAAATTAACTTATTATTACTATTTAATATATTAACTAGTTCTATTAATTAAAAATGTATATTAATTAAATATATTTACAAGAAATCTAGAATTAATAATTAAAACTTTAAACTTTATTGATGTATTAATTAAAACTAATGTATTATAATTTATAAATTACAAAAAATGAATAAGTAAAAAAAATTATACTTCATTGATGAATAATTATAATTTTAAAGGTCAAAAATTATAAATAACTGGATAAAGAATCAAGTCAGGCCTCAGGTTGGACAATGCCAGACCTCAGGCTGAACCAAGCCCAAGGCCATATCAGACCAACCTTTTCTGCAGGTCAGATCAGGTCAAATTTTTGTTTTAAAAGAACAACATTTTCAAGCTTTTCAGGCAAGCCTGACCGGTCCAGGCCTTGACTAGGTCGGGATTTTGACCAAACCGAACCCACGGTGTACCAAGGTCGGGACGCTGACCTTTTGTGCATCCATAAGCTCTAGTTTAAAAAGGAGAAAGTGAAAACGAGAAAGACAAATAATTCCTTACCAAATACAATTACAATAATTCAATTTTAAATAATAATAAAATTACCTTTATTGAATTTTCATTTATCAACTATCTTCTTATAATTCTTACCAAAAAAGTTAGATTTATTAAATTTCTTCCCTTACTAGAATTTTCCTATTATAGAAATTTTCAAACTTAATCCAACTATAAATTTTTTATAGAATTTCGCTATTATTAAAATTTTCAAACTTAATCCATTTATATAATATTAAAACTCTAAATAAAAAAATAGTTTAGTTAATATATAAACATAATTAAAAAGTTGATCAAAATATTTAAAAAAATAAAAAACTAACAACCAATCAAATAATTTGATCAAGATAAAAATCTAATTTAAAAAGAAAAAAGTGCTTAATTTGATTTGCTTAAAATATTAGGATAGAAATTTTGATTTACATAAAAATTAAGATAGAAAATTTGATATTTACAAATCACTTTTTTTCTTCTTTCTTAACTTTGATTCAAAATTTGATTAGAAATAACAATCTAACTTAATTAGACATGGAAAAGTGAAAAAAAAATCCTTACTAAAATTAAATAAAATACATTTCAATTTCTCAACTTAATATAATTTTACATTTAATTTAAATTATATTTATTTATTATCTTTTGAAATTCTTTACCAAATACAATTAGATAACATTATTTCTTACCTTAATTTTTTTTTTTTTATCTATATTGGAATTTTTATACCTATATTGAAATTTTTATACTTAATTCGTCTAAAATCAAGTTAAATTAAAATTTTACATTGAATAGTAATCTGCAATTGAAAATTGCCCCAAGGTGCTAGTAATGTTGCACTTTCATGGACGTTTGTGATGGGGAAAGAAATAAACATAAATACTCAGTGAAAAGAAGGCGTGCAATGGTCAAGGTATGACTGCAATGGAGAGTTGGAGCACTTATTCTTTATATATATATATATATATATATATATATATGGGGAATTATGCATGGCAAATGATTGATATGAGCACTATTCTAACAAATTGATCATATATACTATCTATATGGAGATCTAATGGTGCAAAAAAAAAAAAAAAAAATTGTATAACGGTATTGATACTAGTGGCCGGAGCAGATATTTTTTTTTTTTGACTTAGCTGCTACTCCTGCTAATGGCTAGTCAAAAAGATGGCGTTTTGACTATTCTAAGTTGTTACTCCTACTAGTGGTTAGTCAAAACAACCGCATTTTTGACCTTTTTTCAGCTACTCCTCTATTACCAGCACCGCTACTCCTACTAGCGATATGAGAAAACGACGACGCTTTTTGCCTTTTCCGACCAACTAAAATTAGAGCGGAGAAATGAAATATTTGTTGAAACTACCACATTGAATTCAAATAATTGAAGACATATCAATTATACACAATGCAAACTGTGATTTGTTAAATCAAAGATAACTACAGGTTAAATGTTGAGAAATTAATCCAAACTGCCTAAAGATTGTAAACTACATGATTCTTAAAGAATGATAGAATCTAGACCTTCAAGGCATGTTGAACAATTTGTACACTGATCTTCTGATCAAAGTTGATTGTTGGCAGCTTGTCTAACTCTTTGGTTGCATAAAGAAGAGCAACACCACCACCTACATAAAACTTAACTTAATCGAACGTCCTCAATATGGTTCTTCTTTAATCAATTATGCGAGATGTAAATAAAAATTACTTTGCACAATTCCTTCTTCTACATCTGCCTTTGTGGCATTCAGAGCGTCTGTTAATCTTTCTTCCTCACCTACTTCAGTTTCACTAGCTCCTCCAAAAAACGTCATCGTTTTGTTATGCCGCTAGTAGAAGTAGCGGCGCCGCTACAAGAAAAAGGCTCAATTCCGACGGAATTATCTCCGACGGAATTAATTTCGTCGAAAATAACATAATTACGACGGAAGAGTCTGTCGTATTTAATTTCGTCGATAATAAGTTATAGTCGACGGAATTCCGTCAATATTGTGGATCCCTGTTGGCGCCAAAATTCCCGCATCCAGACAATATAAGTTCGACGGAATAGAACATATAATCGACCGAATTTCCGTCGATTTTATTTTATTTTCGACGGACTAATATCGACGGAATATTCCGTCGAAAATAACTTAAAACCTTTTTCATCGTCTTTTTTTCTCAACCGCTTCAGTTTTTATTAATCTTTCTCTCTCTTCCTGTCGCGATCTCTCTCTCTCTCTCTCAACGCCTTCCAGCCCCTCCGACCGACGACCGGTCACCTCCGGCCCACCCCTCCGTCCGTTGTCGCCGCCCGTTGTCGCCTCCCTTTGCAGCCGTCGAGTGCTGCTGCCGTCCTTGCCGCCGTCCGTTCCGCCTCCGTTGCCCCTCCGTCGCTGACGTCCGTAGCATCCTAAGTTATGTGTATATATATATATATATATATATATATATATATATATATATATATATATATATTCTGAAATTAATTTGTGGTAGTATGTGGAAATTAGTTGTGGCAGTATGTGATATTTCCTTGATGGTTATTATTTTGTGTATTTCCGACGGAATTTCTGTTAAATTTGTTCAAATGCAATATTTGTGGGCCCTACAACTATTTATGTATTTTCCTAATTTGTCAATATTAAAATAAGCTTAGTATTTACTTAGTTTTGTAATAATAACATACAATGAAATGAACTAACATAAAAATATAATTAAATTAATTAAATAAAATTAAGTTAAATTAAATATACTTAAAATAAATTAAATTCATAAAATTAAATAAAATATATTAACTTTAAATAAAATTAAGTAAAATTAAATGATGAGAAATATAATTCAGAAAAAATAAATTAAATTACGTAAAATAAAATAAACTCAAATAAAATATAATTAAATTAATCTATTATAATAAAATTAGTGTAATATAATTAAATTAAATTAAGTTAAATTATAATAAAATTAATGCAATATAATTAAATTAAATTAAGTTAAATTTAATATAATTAAAATAAAATAAAGTCAAATAACATAAAATAAAATAATTACATTTAAATTAAATTAAACTAAGTTAAATTAAATACAATTAAAATAAACTAAAATAAAATATAATTAAATTAATTTAATATAATAAAATTGTATCATGTATAATTAATTTACATTAAATTAAGTTAAATTTAATATAATTAAAATAAAATAAAATAAATTAAGTAAAATAAAATATAATAAAATAAATTAAGTTAATATAATTAAACAAAATTAAATTAAGTTAAATTAAATAAAATTAAGTGAAATTAAATATAATTCAGAAAAAATAAATTAAATTAAGTAAAATGAAATAAACTAAATAAAATAAATTAATTTAAATAAGACTAAGTTAAATTAAATAAAATGAAAATAAAGTTAATTAAGTAAAACAAAACAAAATAAAATAAAATAACATTAATTTAACGTTCCTCGCTTGACATTCACTCGTAACGAGTGAATATGGAATACTCTCAATTTAATCAAATCAGTTGTACATGCAGTTTCGTTACGATTTTAGAAATTCAATTGCGCTGTACCCAAAAAATTTGTTTAATAAATTCAATCACTTGTGCATGTAATTTGGTTAGGAGTTTAGAAACCCGTTTGACATTCACTCACTAGGAGTGAATGCCAAATAGTCCTCCGTCTGGGACTGTTGCTAGATGTTATGTCTCTCACTTAGGTTTGTGCCAACAATTTGAGTACGTTTTATTTGTTTTGGGGACTTTTCGTTGACATCTCTACATGTTCTCTGAGTACATACTTAGCCTACGTTGACATGGTCTATTTCGTGTACTTAGAGACCATGGGAAGGTGCTGTCGAAATTTCTTTGAAACAGAAAAAACGTGTTCACGGTGTTGGCACAAGTGAGGAGACGCATCTATGAACGGGATAGAAGCCTGACCCGTATACTTAGAAGGTGAAGTCATGCAGGAATCATGAATGCACACACATACGCTAAACACCCTGGTTAATTTGATACATCATATTGTTCAGTTAAATATGTCAGACGACCGGAGCTGGATGTACCGTAGAATTTCGGTTGATGGTAGGGGATTACTGCCTGAGTACCGTGATGGGGTGTCCAAAATTTTAAATTTTGCCAATGAACACGCTGATAATTCTAACGGAAAGATGAGATGCCCGTGTTTCAAATGTAAAAACCTGATTTGGAAGAAAGCGGACAACATTAAGTACGATTTGTATTCGCGTGAGTTTGTAGATGGGTATTCTCTATGAATTCATCACGGAGAGTCAACTAAGTTCAGCGAAATAAGTGACAGTATAGGTCAACCAATTCACTGCGATCGATACGATGATAGTTATGATGCCGTGGAGATGTTGGTTGATGCGTATGGCCCTAACAATATTGATTGGGGTGCAAATGAGCAATCGTCAATAATTGGTCAGTTGGCTGGTTGTACGAGATGAGACATAGGGCTGCCCGGGCAGTTGTAGACCAACCCGGGACTACTATTCGAGACCATCAGCCTCCTATTGTCTCAGATGCAGCATGGGAGGTCATGTGTACTCATTGGGATGCTGACGACTTCAAAAAAATATCAGAACAAATGAAGAAAAATCGTAGCCAGCTCAGAGTAGTACATACTACGGGTTCACGGTCATTTGAAGAAGTAAAATCGGTATGTATATATTTAGTTTACTTTAATATTCTCATAAAAATATGTACTAAATAAATGATAAATTAAAATTTTATTTGTTAGGTCATGAGCGGTGAGTTGGGACGACCTCCCACCATGATCGAGTTCTGGGATAGAGCCTATACGCCAAAGAAATGTAGTATGTCACAGGCAGCTGCAGCTATACGGATAAGAGTTTTTATAAAGTTATGTAATAATTAGTATCATGTACTTAATTAAATGAGTCAATAAACTATCATATACATAATAAATTGCAGGACCGATTTCAGAGCCTTCGGGACGAGCGTGTAGCTGAGTTGCAGGCTGCTAGGGGAGATTCTACCATCCCTCCGTCCGATGTTAGCTTCTCTAGGGATGAGGAGATGGCTCTTTGGGTCGCGTCTCAAGATCCCCCTAGTAGCACTACGAGCAGATATCGAGTGTTGGGGCTGCCGAGGGTGCCGGCATATACATTGACCAGAGGTATTTATTGTAGTATGTTGCTCGTTAATTCAAAATTTATATTGATATTTCATTTTTTTTGTGTTATATTTAATGTTGCAGGTTCTAGCCAGCGTTCGAGAGGACATGTTGGATAATCTCATACGGGCACTGGCTTGGACGACGCGTTGTTCTAGCAGGTTATGGCGGCGGGTGTCAGAGACGTTTCGTACGGATCCGATATTCCGTAGTCAGAGCCTACCAACCAGTGCTCGTCTTCACCAGCTTGCTCAGAACGTTGCAGTAGGGGCCAGTGTCGAGAGTACGGGCATATCTCCAGAGCAGTTCGCCGCGATACGAGACGAGGTGATTCGGATGGTGACTACCCTGTTGTTGGAGGCTTTTGGCCCGATGCTGACTCAACGCCCGACTGCACAGGTATTTTGTTCAATTTAAGTTATATATTCTGTATGTTCTGCAATAATTATTTAACTATGAATTTTTGTCTCAAGTACGGACTAATGACTGAAATTTGTAATTGTATTAACAGGATGATAATTTCGAGCATGCTGGCGATGCCGATCACGAGCGGGGGGGGGGGGGGGGTGACAACGATGATTTTCATACACCACTGCAGAACCCTCGATCTCCGGGCGATGATTCTTTGTAGATTATAATTTAGTTGTAATTAATTTAACTTAATTGATTGTAATTCATCGTAATTTTGTTTAGTTTTGTAAAGTACGATAATTTATTTTATAATGTGTTGTCATTTATATTTATATCAAGTGTGTGAACATAAAGAATAGATTGATGTTGTGCTGTTGGGATAAAGCAAGTTTACAGGTACAAAAAATGTGGTTTTAAAACCTGGCATTGAAAAAAGCAAAAAGAACCTTTAAAAAAATTTTTGTATTTCCGACGGAATTAGGTATTTACAACAGAAATTCCGTCGGAATTATTGCATTAAATTATTAATTTCCTAATTATCGGAAGGACTATTACCGACGGAATAAATTTATTACGACAAAATTTTCGTCGAAATTAAGTACTTATATTCGATGGATGGGTTGATTTTTTGACGGAATTTCCGTCGAAGATATAAATTAAAATGCCGACGTAATTATTTATTTTCGACGGAATTTATTCTGTCAGGCATATGCTAATTACGACGAAAATTCCGACGGAAAAAATACGTCGGGGATTATTTATTTTCGACCGAATGTTCGACGAAATTAATTCCGACGCGGTTATTTCGTCCGAATCATCGACCGAACTTTTCGTCGGTAATATTATAATGCCGACGGAATAGGTTTATTTCCGACGAAAATTTTCGTCAGAATTGAGCCTTTTTCTTGTAGTGCGCGTGGCTAGAAAAACAAAAAAAAAACAAATGCCGTCGTTTTGACTAACCGTTGGTTGGAATAACGGCTTGGCAAAACAAATTTCATTTGCAGCGTTAGATCTCCATATGGACGGTGTAAAATCAATTTGTTTGGAATAGTACTCATAACAATAATTTGATATGAATCATTTATATTTATATACTAGTAATTGCCCGTGCCTAAAAACACGGGATAACAAAATATTAAATTAAAATTTGAAAAATAAAAATATTATTATTATTTGTATTATTATTAAGGAAATTATAAAATATAAAAATTATAAATATAATTATTAGCGGTATTACTATTATTATTATTACTATGGATTATTATTATCGGTATTATTATTATTATTATTATTATTATTATAGTGTATAGGTGAATTTGATTTGGGCGAGAAATTTTTTTGTGAGATGAAATGTGACTAATTAGATTGTTTGAAGAATCTGTATCGTCTTTGTGCTTTTAAATTTAAAATAAATTCTGTTTTATTATAAAGGTGGCATGACATTTCTCTCTCCTCTCTCCAGTCTCCAGCCCACATCAATCTCACTCATCTCCATCTCAATTCTCCTCTTCTTCCTCCTCTCATCCATTCCCAAATCACCTAGTAACACTACATTCATCTTAATCATTAAAAAATTGGGCACGACACGAATTTCAATGTCATGTTCCACTATTTAATGGTTAAGATGAATGTAGTATTTAGATGCTGTGTATTTATACTTATTCGACTGTCATAGGTCTACAATTGTTTAGGAAAATCTTAATGGCTGGTGATAGGGTATTTTTTACTCTGTTAATTGTTGAAATCAATTTTAACTGAGGTAACAAGAGCAAGCGATAATTTTTTATCAATTGAAAGAGATGAAATACTCTTTAACAAAGTTGGAGTGCAGTATGCACATTTTAAAAGTTGGGATATTAAACAATGTTAAGAAAATCGGATCGGTTATCGAACCGAAAAAGTTACTGGGTGAATGGGTCACTGATCCAACTAGTGGTCGAACCGTTATTGAACCAGTAACGTCATAAATACATAAAAAAATATTATTAATAACTAATAAAATTTTAAAATATCTAATTTTTTTATAAGCTAAAATATAGTAAAATAATGTTATAATCTTATTAAAAATATTTTTGTAAAAAAAAAATACTTGAAAATCGAGTCAACCGGTTCAACTACCGGTTGAACCAGTGGTCAACCGATTTTTGACCGAAAAGTTGACCTGTTTCGATCGAATCGCGGTCGGACCGTTGATCCGGTCCGATTTTCTAAACATTGATATCAAGCTCATTTTGACCTCTTGAAAGAGATGAGGGTGCATTTAATTTAATTTAATTTTTGTACAAAGTTGGAGTGCAATACACATATTTTAAAAGTTGGGATACCAAACTCATTTTTGAACAAAGTCGGGTGCATATTGTACCTCAAGGATTTTTTTTAATATACAAATACAAATTGAATTAGGACTAACTAAATACATTTGCAAATAAATTAATTTTCTCTATCTCTCTCTTGGAAACTTTTTACAGAGAATCACTTTTTATCATTTAAGATTCTCACATCCAAACACATCCTTAGTGAGTTGTTATCCTCTGCGCTTTCATTCATTCTTCGGACACCGCTCTTCCATTTTTGCAAAAGAAGACGTCACAGAGTAAGAAAATCCAAAAAAAATAAAAGTCCAGCAAAAACAAACACAAACGCATCATCGATCTTCAATCGTATTAGGAATTAGGAATGGCATGGCCTTTTTTTCTCTCCCTCTCTCAAACTCACGTCAATCTCACTCATCCTCACATTCATTTTCCTTCCCAAATCACCCCTACACAACCCCAATAATCCCCCACAGGTCCCTCCTCAATTCAACTCGCCAATTTTGTGTTGGCAATTAAATTACGCAAAATAAGTAACATAATATTTAATGTGGTTTGGTCTCAGTGACCTAATTCACAAAATTAACTTAAATATATTAATCTTTAAAGTATAAATTTTTGCACGGAATAAAAGTTGAAAAAATTTCCCCTCACACACTAACCCAAGACTTAATTACATTGTCTCTCAATTCTCTAGGATATTACTATAGTTGTATATTCTCTCCCTAAATACAATACTATATTTATAGAGTACCTGCAACTCCCTTCTCCTAATTTAATTAGGACACTCTCATATAATAAATATATCTACTACAAATAGGATTACTACCAAAATAAATTCCTACCATAAATAAGAATTCTTTTCATGATAAGATTCGAGAAGTTGCCTAACAATTCATCCCTCAACTCGAATCCCCAAATACTTCAACTTCATCCTTGAACTTCACTCGATGATTGCTCCTCTTGGTCTTCTTTCCACGCGTAGACTGTTCATCTAATACACATTGATTTTCCAATCTTTTGACCTTGGAGAATTAATGTCTTCCTTAAACACTTTGTAGGAATCTCCTTAACCCACGTATGCATATCCACGTGAGGATAATTCTCCCAATGAAATTATATTCTTAACACAACTAGGGACATAACTTACCTTATCAAAAAATTTCGTAGAACCATCATGAAGTTTGAAACAAACACTTCTAAGGCCTTCAATCTTCACTCTCTCTTTATGCACAGCATTAACGTAGCCAAATTCTCCATCTTGCTTCAAACTCTCAAAACAATCTTCCTCCTTGCATATATGATATTCCTCTACTATTATCTCTCTATTGTCGCCTTCCACGGTTAGTACTTGCTCACCAATGTTATTTCTCTTTTCTCCCATCAACTTTTTGACTTTCTTGCAAAGTAGTAACCACTTCATCTAAAATCAACGTTAATTTTCCCACCAATAATGTTCGCACTAATGATTTGTAAGACTTGGACAAAGATGACAATAAGAGCAATAACTTCTCATCTTCCAATTTTTCATCCGTATTCAATAATTGTGACACTTACCTATTATAAGTATTTAAATGATTATGGAGATTCTTCCCTTCATCCAGCTTCAAGAAGTACAATTCTTTCTTCAAGCACAATATGTTGGTTAGCGACTTCGAAGCATAACTTTTCTCAAGTTTTTTTCACAACTTTTTCGGATCAGTCTCTTTTAACATATCATACTTTATCTCAGGTGCTAACGACAAATATATTGTGCTTTCCACATTCTTACAAATTGTTTGCCAATTTGCTTCTTTTATCTCGTCTGATTTTTTCTCCTCCAAAACTTGATCAAGTCCCTTCAACACTAAGAGATCTTGAACACTACTCTACCACAATATAAAATTTGTTTTTCCATCAAATATTGGAAACTCAAATTTATCTAAATTCGTCATCATCATATTATGTGAATTAATTCCCTCTACCTTCATATGCAATGAACCTAGCTCTTGATACCACTTGTTGTGAATTAAATTAAGCAAAATAAACAACACAATATTCAACGTGATTTGGTCTCAATGGCTTAATCCACAAAACTAACTTCAATATATTAATCTTCAAAGTACAATTTTTTGCACAGAATAAAAGATGAAAAAAATGTTCACTCACACACTAACCCAAGACCCAATTACACAATCTCTCTCAATTCTTTAGGATGTTACTAACTCTCGGTTGTATATACTCTCCCTAAACACAAGATTCTATTATTTATAGAGTATCTATAACTTCTTTTTTTAATTTAATTTAGACAATCTCATATAATAAATATATTTACTATAAATAAAAGGGAACTATTATTTCCACAACTCTTTTTTATAGTTCCACGGTAGGGTCCAGATTTTAACCTAAGTAGAATAGATGCGATAACTTAACCATGATTAAGTTACCGTATTTATTCTACTTAGATTAAATTCTGGGCCTACTATGGAACTTTAAAAAAGGGTTGCGGAAATATAACTTCCCTAAATAAAATTATTATCAAAATACATTCCTATAATAAATAAGAATTTATCTCGCAATAGGGTTCAAGGAGTTTGGTAACATTTTGCTCCTCCATTCTCCAAACCTCCCCTCTGCTGCAATTTCTCTCCTCCACTGTTCCCCCTCCATTGGCGTCTTCAACTACTTTTCTCTACATTTCTGCATCTTCCATGAAAACCCATTTTTGCCCATCTCCTTTCTCATCCTGTGTGTTCCTTCAGTTCTACATCCTTGTCAAAACAGCACAACCCCAATTCTCAGTTGTTACCAAGCTTTCTAGTCTCCTCAATTTATCGCCAAGTATGGGCGCCGTGACTCTTCTTTCCCTTGGGAATAGGGCTCCTGATGTGTTTGCGTCGGTGGCCGCCGTTGGCGTTGGCTACGCGAGAACTGGGTTTGGAGCAATTTTGTCAGCTGGGACTTTTGTTTCGGCTCTTGTGGTTGGGTTTGTGGCGATTTATGCCGCTTCCTTTTGGTTTCGCTGGCGTCTTTTGTGAGGGATGTGTTGCCTTGTTTCTGTTCTCTGTGTACTTTAGTGCTGATATTTTCTTTGGCAGGCTGTAACGACCCGGGTCAAATCCCGAGTCTGAATCAAATCACAGTAGAATAAGGCCCAATGAACTGTCTCAATAATATCTTCTTGAGTCATCTTAGCTCACCACAGGCTCACCCAAAAGGTCATGACTAAAGGTATTAATGATAGCAACTTGGGTCCTTATAAACACATCCAAATATCCCACATTAACTGATGTGGGACTGGGGTGTTACAAACTCCCACACTTAAATACCTGACGTCCCCGTCAGGCCGAACACATAGTCACACAAGGCCCATAAACTTTGCCTCTCTAGCCATTGTGGGATAATACCAGCGGCCTACTAGGCCCGCCTTCATGTCCCCACCTCTGGCAACCCGATCGGATGACCCGACCCGAGCTTTCGAGAGTCGGCTCTGATACCATATGTAACGAACCGGGTCAAATCCCGAGTCCGAATCAAATCACAGCAGAATAAGGTCCAATGAACTGTCTCAATAATATTTTCTTGGGTCATCTTAGCCCACCACAGGCTCACCCAAAAGGTCATGACTGAAGGTATTAATGATAGTAACTAGGGTCCTTATAAACACATCCAAATATCCCACATTAACTGATGTGGGACTGGGGTGTTACACAGGCTGTTGGGTTTGTTGGGATTGTGTTTTGGATGGATTTGCGGATGGATAGTAGGAAAGGGAAGAAAGGTGGTGGTGGTGGTGAATTGGGTTTTGTTGGGGATTTTGTTGTTCACAAGGTCTGATGGAAAATAATGTTGAAAATGGTCGATACTTCAGGAATTCCGAAAGAGGGAAAAGGAGTTTTGGGTTTTGGCAAGCTTTTGAACAGGTATTTTTAGGATAATATAATTGTTGGTTTATCAGGTTTGATGTGCGTGCACTGTCATTTTATTTTTATTTTATTTTTTGGTAATAGCAAAGTGGTAGTATTGTCAAATATATCTTGGTTTACAAATAAAATATTACCTCGAATCTTGATTAATATGTGGCGGACTTGTAGAAATTGTAGGATAATTTTTTTGGATGAATGATATATTGCATGCTTTTTTGTCATGGTAATCTACTAATGAGCTTGCATCTTGCCATATAAGGTGTCTTGTATAGACTTGCATACATAACCTAAGTAATACTTCTGCATCTGGGATTATCTGGTGCACAGTCCTCGTAATGTCGTCAGAAAATTAGCTGCTCCTATTATCAGGAAATATCTGAATATAGGTTTTTTAATAGTTTTTTTTTTCCCGCATGTGGTTCAAGATTTACAGTAATTTTGATCAGCAATATGAGTGCCACTTATAGGACATAGAAGGCTGAAATAGTATTATCACCTGTAACGAGTTCCCATGCCTACAATTTGACAAGTATAATCAGGAAACAAGGTAAAAGGACTGCATATACTTTTAAGGGTACAAATGATAGAAGTATGTATCATGGTTATAATGTTAACTAAAGATGCAAGTATGCAACTATAATTTGAACCAATCTACTCACTCGGTTTTAGAATTAGATACATTTGTAAAACGATAATTTTCACAAGTTAACAATTAGATATTTTCGTAAGTTAATTTGATATTTTTATAATTGAGTCTCATTTGCTCTTGTGAAAATATCAAATTAACTTGTAGAAATATCAATTTTCTATAAATATATTATGGACTTTTGAATATTAATTTCAAATATTTTAAAACTTAAAATTGAGATGTTTTATTAACAATAAAGGAAAAATAAATTTTATAATATATAATACTTTTTAACTAGTTTACTGTATTTATAATTACATTGACTAAAAAGTATATGCATTTATATTAATTTTAAATTTTAAAAAAAATTAAATTGATGTTTAAATTAATATTATATTTTGAAACGTAAGGTACGTGAGATAAAATATTGGATACCCTTTTCATGTTTGGGTGTCATGAAAAATTGTAGGTCCTACAATTAACTATTTTTCTGTAAGAAATTTTATTACTCAAATCTCGTCATGCATATGGAAAGTTTAGGCCTATTTTCTTTTTGAAGGCTATCATTTAACCTAATCAATCTAAGGTAGATAACAAATACTTTATTCTATATTATTCAATTATTATTCACTTTTTAAAGTTAATTTAAGAAATTTTTAAATTTAAATTGACATAATTTTTTTTTTTAATTTTAATGAATACAATGATGAATACTGTAAACTATTTAAAGAGTATTACTAATTGTAAATTTTATTGCATTATAATTTTTAAAGAGTCGTCTCAATTTTGATTTTGAAAATGTGTCATATTGACTTTTAAAAATTAATAACGGTCATATAATCTAAAAAAAAAGAGTATACAATAATATATATATATATATATATAGAGAGAGAGAGAGAGAGAGAGAGAGAGAGAGAGAGAGGAGAATATATGACTTGCCATAGTCAAACATGACTGGATCTAGCTCAAAACAATGTAGTATTTACGTATAAAATAGTTAAACGCCGGTTATTCCATTAATGAAAAAGATGCAAAAAGCAAATATGTCATTAAGGAATGAGTGTATCTATTGTCAAGCTTAGCTACAACAAGTTTCATATTTTTTTTATATATCGTACCAAAAATATGTTGATTCTTATTCCAAAGTAAACCCTACTATATAATTTTATAAATTAATATAAATAAGTAATTAATTCAATATAAATCTTTTTTAGAAGAGTCGTTTAATTTTTTTTTTCCATGTTGTCAAAGAGTTTTTTGAGTACATGTCGAAGAGTTGAACAAGGGTTTCTTGTAATTATATTATCGTGCTAATATCCTACTTCAGTACTTCTAAAGTATTTTTGTTGCAGGGAGTTTAAGACATCGATTGATACTGTTGGTTTATGGACCCAAACTAGACCGCCCATGGAGCGGATGACCTGGTGAGTATAACCACATATTTCATTGTCTAGTGTTGCCTAAAATTCGTCTTAGCACTTTAACACGCAAGTATACGCGTTCGATTGTAGTATTTAGCAAACAAGGATATCGTTCCCACGAGGAAATAAATTAATATCTATTAGTTACTAATTTTTAAACCAAATTAAACCAATTTAGACTACAATGGATGATTTCAAGTTGAAATGAAACTTTGTTAAAATTAACTTCTAAATAATTAACTACGTGACCAAATGAAGATTTGATAGTTTAAGATCACAACTTCCCTTAGTATCTCATTTAAGTCAATATACTTCCTCCTCAATTAATTTATTACATTGAATTGCTAACCCAGAATTCTTTATAATCACCATGCACCTCTTCCGAAAGCACATGACTAAATCCTCCAAAATCTGACCTTGAGATGTCAGAATTGTAGGAACACCCTAGTTAATTAATTCACTATATTCATATGTGAATTAGGTCAAATAGGATTTAAATTCAGATTCTTTTGTTGGTTACAAACGACACATAGGTATACTCCTATCCTACATGCAAAACATATTAACCTTAGCATTCAGATTATATGACAGTTGTTAACATACCCTAATCTAAATATAAACTCCGTTTTCCAACTTTGCATAGATTATCTCAGTAATTGTTAGCTACACAATTAATCAACACGCACAGGGTATGATAAGCAATTCAGATATTAACTTCAACCAAAGAGGAAGCAATCAACTAAAATTAATACTAAGTTCCATTGCAATCTTAATGTAGAGTTTAGTTCATGGTAGCGAAACAGAACAACATCAAATTACACAATGAATACATCTTAAAAATTACACAAATCAAGATACAAGGAAGGATTAGAAGAAACTCTAATGGTTGCTCCTAAATTATGCCTTGAATCCTCAGAATTTGCTTCTTTCTTCCTTGTTGCTCTCCTTGTTCTGGTTCTATGCTAAACCTCCTTCTGATATCGTCTTCTCCTTTCTTCCCTCCAGCTTTTGTTGTATATCCTCCACGTTCTTCTTTTTGAGCGGTTAATTAACTTACAAATCTCTCCTCCCGCGCTGCCTTTTAATTTGCTTTGTTTTTTCAGAAATTTCGAGTTCCAAGTTGCCCCTTTCTGATCACGGGCGTCTAGACGCCGTCCCTAGTACAAATCTGGGTGTCTAGACGCCGGGCTGTGGCACAATAATTACAAAATTGCCATTTTTCAGAATTTTTCATTTCTTTTAATGACTCTCTTTTCCACAATTGCCATATATGTCCCCCTTGTTCTAACCTGCAATAAATAAACATAAAAACAAGTTAAACAAACCTAAAAACACTTAAAAATAGCAACTATTAGCTTTAGCGATACCCGATTCGTAGGTATAAAAACCCACTCATCAAATACCCCCAAACTTGAACAATTGCTTGTCCTCAAGCAAACAAAACAATTAACTGAACTAAATCACAATTCTAAACGAACTACATGCATGCAAATGGATGACCTACTAATGACTTGAGCAATATATCCACACAATTCATAACTTCCGGCCTCAAAAATTATTAATTGAAAACTTTGTAAAACTTTAAATTCATGCATAGCTCGAAATATAACATATCACTAGTTTCATCTCACAATTGACCCTTACGTGTGTGTGTGTATCAGTATGTCACGCCAGCTGACTTTCCACTCCAACGATTGAATCAACGATGCTTAAATAAAGATATTCAAACAATGTTTAATATTTTATTACCCCTATACACTTGTCGTCACAAATTTATTTATTTATTTTTAACGAGTGCGTCTTACGCTCCATCTCGCTTATTCTTGACCTGTGCAATGTTTATTTTTATTAGGCTTTTCAATGTCACCCATGTATAACGAACTTTCCACCAACGACTCCCAAACCAGACGGCTTTAGGGCGCTAAGTGTAAATACACTCCTAAGGGTTTACTTGTTCGAATGACAAATGCCACAAAAACAAACAAGCCAAGGGTTTCAGAATTTATTGCTTTTTTTTTTTTTTTTTTTTTTTTTTTTTTTAGCTTTTTATGATCCAACAAGTAATAGAAGCTACCAATATCCTAAATGAGCATCTCATTCCAACCGGCTTAACACATTGAATACGTGCAATCAAAACCAACGGGTCTCGAGTACGATAAAAACTAGCAACAGTTAAAATCTCGAACTAGCAATCCTTGTCCGTTTCACAATCATTATTAAATATATATATTATATTATATCATCGGCCTTCCTTAAATTTCATGTATTAACATACTGCTCAAATGTTCCTAAATGCATTAACATACGATCCTAATTTTTTTTTTTTTTTTTAAATTAATACTAATTTATATGCTATTGAACGAAATTATGCTATTGAATGAAATGCAACATAACTATGAGACGTGAGACTATTATTATGCACCCCCAAACTTGAATTAGGCAATGTCCTCATTGCAAACATAAAGAATTAAAAACTGAGGACTTCCCTGGTTAAGTCAATCGTCGTGATCGACCTCCTCATCACTGTCTGCTTCTGCAGTCTCTTCTGTCTCTTCATCACTGTCTAAGTCGGAAGGCGGGTACATTGGCAAAGCTTGTGGCATTTTGCAGGGAACAGAGTCTAAAGACGGATTCAGCGTGGTAAATAAATTTAACATCATCCTGTGAGCCTCGACATTGAATATGTGCATCGCATCTTGACGTTTGGCAAGTCGGTGGTTTTGGCGATCCATCCTTTGACTAACCCGCTCCACTCGACTGGCTATTAAGTCTATTCGCCTAGTATGATGCCTCAAATCACGCCGTAATTCGTCAACAATGTCGGGTGGTGGTACAGGATGCTCACGATTATCAGGTTTCGCCGCTCCATGCTCATCCGCTGTAATGATATACCCAAGCCCTTTTGGATGAGATTCTCCACCAGCCCACACCTTATATCTTGCTATGACTGAATGGTCGATTGGTGCCAACGTGTTTTGTAGAACTTCCTCTTTATCCCATTTAACGCCCACACGCTTACACAAATCGGTAATTAACGACGGGTGAGGTAGGCCACCAGATGTACTACTGCCAAGAGCTTTAACTATAGATGTATGTATCATCTCCCCCACATCCAAAGTCTTTCCCATTGCTATACAATATAAGAGGGTTGCACGTTCCTTTGTCACCTCAGTCTTATGCCGAGTAGGCATCAATTTTGCGCATATAAACCCAAACCACGCTTTTCCATATCGACTGAGTTTTGTACTTGGAAAATTAGTCGCCTCCTGTGTTGCGGTAACCTTCCAATCCGTCCCGGGTTCACATAAGCTGAGAATTATCTCACTGTAGTCCAAGTCCTTCGTAATGTAATCCTCATATTCGCAATCTTTAATTTTCGGCAAGCCATAATAGGCATTGATCGCCTTTCGCCCCACATTTACCCATTTGCCTCGAACCATCACTAAATTACCCTCAGCCTCTGTTGCATTTGCGTAGAACTCCTTCACAACATTGACAGCGGTTGGTTCAGGTTGACTTGTAAAGTTTTCCCAATTCCGTCGTCTTATATTTGCCACGATATCCCCATCTGTTGCATCTGGTAGCAAACCCCGTTCTGGAAGTAAATTTTTGTTTACTAGCACTTGGTAATAGCGTTGGGATGTAGCATAACTTGTGAACCTTTTCTTATCATAAGATTGCGATGATGACGAACTCTCACCCTTTTTCCTCTTGGAAGCCATTTTCAAGGATGAATAATATCAAGTTACTGCCCAAGACCAGAGAAAAAGAAGGAAATTTGTTGCGGCAATTTATCAAGCAGTTGGTGTGCACCTTCAAAATTCTACCTCCTATATCTCCCCCAAACTTGTTTTCAGCCACCAAATACTATGGTTTTGATTGCTAGTACTTCTAACAAGCAAAAGAATAGACAAGAAATACAACCCACTCCTCCAATTGAGCCAACACAAACTCAATTGGGCAACCAATGAACAAAATTCCAACTTCGTTATTCTACTGCATATATTTATCAATGAACTACAAGAAACTTGCAACGACTTACTTGACTTCCAAGTGCAACCAAAAACTCGATTGAATGATGACAAATTGCCCCTTTGACGTCGAGTAGCCAATTACCGAGTGCCTTGCTTCGGATGTGGATTCTTGCTTCGTTGGTCCGGGTAGAACTGGAGATTATGGGTTGTATCTTGGGGGTTTTAATAATAGCCGAGAAGAGGAAGTTGGGGTGGTGTACGAGTTGAAAACGTGTGGGCATTCGGGA
Source organism: Hedera helix (assembly GCA_947179155.2). NCBI lineage: Eukaryota > Viridiplantae > Streptophyta > Magnoliopsida > Apiales > Araliaceae > Hedera > Hedera helix. The sequence goes on from OX359280.1 coordinate 27,023,765, forward strand.
ATGGGAAGAGTTTAGACGTGTGAGCAAGTCGGGAATGGGAGTGGTTTTCGCAGAATTGGAACCGACTCGAGAGTGATGAAATTACTGACTTGTGGGCTTAAAACGTGGTTTTAATGGAAACATGAAGAGGGCGTATATACGCCAGCTTTTGTTCTTGACCGGGCGTAAAGACGCCAGCTCGCAGAATGTATGGACGAGGACTGGGTGTATCTACGCCTGATTTTGTGCATGGCAGGGCGTATGTACGCCTGGATGCAGAAAAGAATGAAGGAGCACGGGCGTAACGTCGCCTTGTTTTGTGCTTGACCGGGCGTAAAGACGCTGGCTTGCAGAATATGAAGGGAAGTCTTGGGCGTATTGACGCTGAGATTTGTTCATGGATGGGCGTATGTACTCCGGCTCGCAGATTGTTTGGAGGAGGACCGGGCGTAATGACGCCTGGATTTGTGCTTGGTTGAGCGTCTAGACGCCGGGCTGCAGGGAGTACTGAGGGAGCTTGGGCGTATCTACGCCATATTTTCTTCCTTGTTGGGCGTTAAGACGCCATCTCGCTGTAGGTGAAGGAGTTGCTCGGGCGTAATGACGCCAATGTTTGGTCGTGTCTGGGCGTATCTACGCCGGTTGGCAGCAATGACAAGTTGCCCAGGACTTGGAAAATTTTCCAATATGCTCCTCGATAGCTTGCAAACCTGAACCAAAAGAACGCAACATTAAGATATGCAAGGAATCTACTTGTAAAATTCAAGTCTATAAAATCCTAAGCTACAAAGATTAAAGTTAGATAATCAAATGTACTAAAAGTAAGACAAACATAAATAACTCCCGGGTTGCCTCCCAGTCAGCGCTTAGTTTTAGGTCCTCAACCTGACCGTGTCTTTGAATGCTCTAATCTTCAAGGGTGACTGACAGCTTCTCACGATCAAAGCTTCCACCGTAATAGTGTTTCAACCTCTGTCCGTTAACTTTGAAGACTCTTTTGGAATTTGGTTCTTCCACTTCCACGGCTCCATGGGGGAATACCTTAGTGATCCAAAACGGTCCAGCCCATCTTGATTTAAGTTTCCCCGGAAAGAGTTTCAGTCTTGAGTTGTATAATAATACCGATTGTCCTTGTTCGAACTCCCTTTCAATGATTTTTGTATCATGCCACCTCTTGACCCGTTCCTTGTACAACTTGGCATTCTTATATGAGTGAAGGCGGAATTCATCCATGTGGTTCAATTGGAGAAGACGCTTCTCTCCCACAGCATCTAAATCGAAATTTAACTTCCGGATAGCCCAATAGGCGTTGTGTTCCAATTCCACCGGAAGATGGCATGCTTTCCCAAATACCAGCCTGTATGGCGACATACCTAATGGTGTTTTGTAGGCTGTACGATATGCCCATAAGGCATCGTCTAACTTACTTGACCAGTCTTTCCGCCTCGGATTCACCATCTTTTCAAGAATTCTCTTCACTTCTCGATTTGACACTTCAGCTTGGCCATTCGTCTGTGGGTGGTATGCAGTTGCAATCTTGTGAGTGATCCCATACTTAGCAAGAGTAGCTTGAAGTAGCTTATTACAGAAATGCGATCCCTCATCGCTAATGATTGCCCGAGGTGTGCCGAATATGGAGAAGATGTGCTTGCGGAGGAATCTGATAACCACTTTAGCATCGTTAGTAGGTAATGCCACAACCTCAACCCACTTAGAAACGTAATCCACCGCTACTAGAATATATGCATTGCCAAAAGATGAAGGGAATGGCCCCATAAAATCGATGCCCCATACATCAAACAATTCAACCTCCAAGATCGTGTTGAGTGGCATTTCATGCCGCTTTGATATGTTGTCAACCCTTTGGCATCTATCGCATTTCATCACAAAACAATAGGCATCCTTAAAAAGTGTAGGCCAATAAAATCCCGATTGTAACACCTTGGTTGCCATTCTTTCTCCTCCAAAATGTCCTCCATACTCGGAAGCATGACAGTGATACAGAATGTTCTCCATCTCTTTTTGAGGAACGCACCTTCTCACCATTTGATCTGCACATTGTTTAAATAAGAATGGTTCATCCCACATATAATTTTTTACATCGTGAAGGAATTTCTTCTTCTGTTGACTTGTGACCTCCGGAGGAAACACTCTACATACGATAAAATTTACAAAATTCGCATACCAAGGAGTTAATTGCTGCACGGCTAGCAGTTGTTCATCCGGAAAGAACTCATTAATCACAGTCTTATCACCTTTATCCTGCTTGACATTTTCCAGCCTTGACAAATGGTCTGCTACCTGGTTTTCCGTTCCTTTTCTATCCCTGATCTCCAAGTCGAACTCTTGTAGCAACAATATCCACCGAATTAATCGCGGTTTAGCATCCTTCTTAGCAATCAGGTATTTGATCGCTGAATGGTCTGTGAATACGATTACTCTAGTCCCAATCAAATAGGAACGGAACTTATCGAAAGCATAAACAACTGCCAACAACTCCTTCTCAGTGGTAGTATAATTCAGTTGAGCATCGGATAATGTCTTGCTAGCATAATATATGGTATGGAAAACCTTCTCCTTCCGCTGACCCAGCACTGCCCCAATTGCGAAATCGCTTGCATCGCACATCAATTCGAATGGCAGATCCCAATTCGGTGCTACTATTACTGGTGCTGAAATCAGTTTCTTCTTTAAAACCTCAAACGCTTCAAGACATGTCTTATCAAAATGGAATGGAACATCTTTTTCGAGCAAACTGCATAAAGGCTTCGTGACTTTGGAAAAATCTTTAATGAACCTCCTATAGAAACCTGCATGCCCCAAAAAACTCCGAATACCCTTGACAGAAGTTGGTGGATGAAGATTCTCAATTGTTTCTATCTTAGCCTTGTCCACTTCAATCCCTTTTACCGATACTCGATGTCCCAGGATTATCCCTTCTTGGACCATAAAATGGCATTTTTCCCAATTCAACACCAAGTTTGTTTCCATGCATCGTTTAAACACAAGAGTAAGATTCTCCAAGCAGTAATCAAATGTATCCCCAAAAACTGAAAAGTCATCCATGAAAACTTCGAGGTTACGCTCGACCATGTCAGAAAAAATAGCCATCATACATCGTTGAAACGTTGCAGGTGCATTACACAGTCCGAAAGACATCCTTCTGAAGGCAAATGTCCCATATGGACATGTGAATGTAGTTTTTTCTTGGTCCTCGGGTGCTATAGCAATCTGATTATAGCCCGAATACCCGTCCAATAAGCAATAATACTCATGCCCTGCTAATCTGTCCAACATCTGATCGGTAAACGGTAGAGGAAAATGATCTTTACGAGTGGCTTTATTCAACTTCCTGTAGTCCATACACACCCGCCAACCCGTGACTGTTCTTGTTGGGATTAGTTCATTATTCTCATTTGCGACTACCGTCATGCCCCCTTTCTTTGGCACACATTGGACCGGGCTCACCCATGAGCTATCTGAAACGGGGTAGATTATACCTGCATCCAACCATTTGATGATCTCCTTTTTGACCACTTCTTTCATTATGGGATTGAGTCTTCGTTGGTGCTCTATAACCGGTTTTGCCTCCTCTTCAAGCAAGATCTTGTGCATACAGAATGATGGACTTATCCCTTTAATGTCCGCCAAAATCCAACCAATAGCTGATTTGTACTGCCGAAGTACCCTTAACAACTTGTTCTCCTGAATCTCGTTGAGGGACGCAGAAATTATCACTGGTAATGTGGATGAAGAACCAAGATAAACATACCGAAGATGGTTGGGTAACGGCTTGAGTTCTAAAGTTGGCGGTTCCTCCATTGACGATTTGACTCTACCTGATGAGTTTCCCGAATAGTCCAGAGCTTCAAACTTTGACTTAACCCGGTTGAATGTTGGAGCTGAATCTAGCACTCGGGCCAATTCTAATGCAGCTGACTCATCAGAAATCACGTCACTGATTATTACTGACTCTAAAGGATCTGCACTTGCATTTTTCATCAGAACACTTCTAACAGCTTCGTCGATTTGATCAACTCTGAAACATTCTTCACTATCCTTTGGGAACTTCATGGCCTTAAACACATTAAATGTCACCTCTTGGTCTTGGACCCTCATTGTTAGCTCCCCTTTTTGTACGTCAATCAATGTCCTTCCCGTAGCCAAGAACGGGCGCCCAAGAATAATAGGTATGTTACTGTCCTCCTCAAAGTCAAGGACAATGAAGTCTACAGGGAATATAAATTTATCCACCTTGACTAACACGTCTTCGATTATTCCCTTTGGGTAGGTAAGAGATCTATTCGCAAGTTGTAGGGTGACATTTGTTGGTGTAGCTTCCTTCAACCCAAGTTGCTGATAAACTGATAACGGCATGAGGTTAATGCTGGCTCCCAAATCACACAGACACCGACTGAAAAATTGGGTTCCTATTGTGCACGGAATGGTAAAGCTTCCCGGATCCTTCAACTTCGGTGGTAACTTCTTTTGTAGTATTGCACTACACTCCTCCGTCAACGCTACGGTCTCAAACTCCCCCAGCTTTCTCTTCCTTGACAAAATGTCCTTCATAAATTTGACATAGCTGGGAATTTGCTCTAAAGCATCTGCGAACGGAATATTGATTTGCAGCTTCTTAAATACCTCTAAGAACTTAGAGAACTGTCTGTCTAGCTTCTGCTTTTGAAACCTCTGTGGGAAAGGCATAGGTGGTGGAACTGTATTCTGTTTGGTTTCAGTCTTGCTCTCCACAACTTGCTCCTCACTCTTATCTCGTGAATCCCCTTATTTTTCTTTCTCTTCTGAGCAGTTTGCTTGCTTCTTCCCAACAACATCTGAAGTTAATTCCTTCCCACTTCTCAACGTAACTGCTTTGCAATGCTCCTTACCCTCACGTTTTGGATTTTCTTCAGTATCACTTGGTAGAGATCCTTGAGGTCGGTTATTCAAAGCATGTGCCAACTGCCCCATTTGATTCTCCAGATTTTTTATTGCAGCTGACTGAGTTTTCACGGTGACGTCAAATTGATTCACTAATTTTGCTAACACGTCCTCCATCTGAGTTAACTTGTCCGGCTGTTGATGATGCTGATTCTGAAATCCGGGTGGATAAGAATTCCTTTGAGCTGGGACTTGTTGTTGTGGTTGATTATTACTCCATGAGAAGTTAGGATGGTTCCTCCATCCTGAGTTATAGCTGTTTGAACTACTATTTGGCTGCCGGTTGTAATTAGACACATATTGAACAGATTCAGAGTTTAGTGCACATTCATCACTAGCATGGTTTCCTGCACACATCTCACATATGACCTCCACCTTCTGAACCTTGTGTCCCCCAAATGCATCTATCTTCTTTGTGAGAGCGGAGATCTGAGTTGTCATTTGGGCAGACAATGCAGTCATTGCATCAACTTCAAACATACCAGCTGCTTTTGGTTGGCTCATTCTTGCAGTAGGCCATTGATAGTTATTGGCTGCCATTGTTTCAAGCAATGTATAAGCCTCATCACAATTCTTTGACATGAGAGCTCCTCCTGCCGCAGCGTCGATGCTCGTTCTTATAGCACATGACAGCCCATTATAGAATGTTTGCACTTGCAGCCATTTAGGGACCCCGTGATGTGGACATCGCCTCAATAAATCCTTAAACCTTTCCCACGCCTCATATAAAGATTCTGAATCATGCTGGACAAATGAGTTGATGTCATTCCTCATCTTTGCTGTCTTGGCAGGTGGGAAAAACTTAGCTAAGAATTTCTGTGCCAAATCATTCCAGGTCGTAATTGATCCGCACGGTAAGGAGTAAAGCTAGCTCTTCGCCTTATCTCGAAGAGTGAATGGAAATAATCTGAGTCTGATTGCCTCTTCTGTGACCCCATGATACTTGAATATATCACATATTTCCAAAAATCCAACCAAATGATCATTGGGATCATCATTCGGTAATCCTCCAAACTGGACTGCATTCTGTATCATTTGTATTGTCCCTGGTTTAATTTCAAAATTTGCTGCAGTAATGGCGGGCCTCGTGATACTCGATTGAAGATCAGTCACTTGCGGCATAGCGTAATCCCGCAAGGACTTTTGTCGTTCCTCAGCCATTAGTTCAAGTTCTTGATTTTGAATTGTTTCTTGAATAAACTTTCTGAGTCTACGCAACTTTCTTTCAATTTCTTCGTCGTATTCTAACGGTCCCTGGCTCGTTAAGCGCGTTTGCATACAAAAATCAAGAGTACCTGAAAAGAACAAAAAAAATGAAAAGAGTCTAAACTAAGATTAACTTAATCAAAATTAATAATAACAAACTATTAAAGTAAATCCCCGGCAACGGCACCAAAAACTTGTTGCCTAAAATTCGTCTTAGCACTTTAACACGCAAGTATACGCGTTCGATTGTAGTATTTAGCAAACAAGGATATCGTTCCCACGAGGAAATAAATTAATATCTATTAGTTACTAATTTTTAAACCAAATTAACCCAATTTAGACTACGATGGATGATTTCAAGTTGAAATGAAACTTTGTTAAAATTAACTTCTAAATAATTAACTACGTGACCAAATGAAGATTTGATAGTTTAAGATCACAAGTTCCCTTAGTATCTCATTTAAGTCAATATACTTCCTCCTCAATTAATTTATTACACTGAATTGCTAACCCAGAATTCTTTATAATCACCATGCACCTCTTCCGAAAGCACATGACTAAATCCTCCAAAATCTGACCTTGAGATGTCAGAATTGTAGGAACACCCTAGTTAATTAATTCACTATATTCATATGTGAATTAGGTCAAATAGGATTTAAATTCAGATTCTTTTGTTGGTTACAAACGACACATAAGTATACTTCTATCCTACATGCAAAACATATTAACCTTAGCATTCAGATTATATGACAGTTGTTAACATACCCTAATCTAAATCTAAACTCCGTTTTCCAACTTTGCATAGATTATCTCAGTAATTGTTAGCTACACAATTAATCAACACGCACAGGGTATGATAAGCAATTCAGATATTAACTTCAACCAAAGAGGAAGCAATCAACTAAAATTAATACTAAGTTCCATTGCAATCTTAATGTAGAGTTTAGTTCATGGTAGCGAAACAGAACAACATCAAATTACATAATGAATACATCTTAGAAATTACACAAATCAAGATACAAGGAAGGATTAGAAGAAACTCTAATGGTTGCTCCTAAATTATGCCTTGAATCCTCAGAATTTGCTTCTTTCTTCCTTGTTGCTCTCCTTGTTCTGGTTCTATGCTAAACCTCTTTTTGATATCGTCTTCTCCTTTCTTCCCTCCAGCTTTTATTGTATATCCTCCACGTTCTTTTTTTTGAGGGGTTAATTAACTTCCAAATCTCTCCTCCCGCGCTGCCTTTTAATTTGCTTTGTTTTTTCAGAAATTTCGAGTTCCAAGTTGCCCCTTTCTGATCATGGGCGTCTAGACGCCGTCCCTAGTACAAATCTGGGCGTCTAGACGCCGGGCTGTGGCACAATAATTACAAAATTGCCATTTTCAGAATTTTTCATTTCTTTTTAATGACTCTCTTTTCCACAATTGCCATATATGTCCCTCTTGTTCTAACCTGCAATAAATAAACATAAAAACAAGTTAAACGAACCTAAAAACACTTAAAGATAGCAACTATTAACTTTAGCGATACCCGATTCGTAGGTATAAAAACCCACTCATCATCTAGATACAATGAACATGTGTTAATCTCTTTATTGATTCTCTTAGGAGTTACACTCTTAATTCTCTTGTGGGAGTTACATGAAATTTATGTTCTTGGAGTTACATCCATTTATGTTCTTGGGAGTTACTTGGAATAATACTCTTGGGAGTTACATAGAGTAATATCCTTGGGAGTTACATAAGTTACATGTTCTTGGAGTGAGTATAAAAGGAAGCATGACTGATCATTTTATACACCAAGCAACAAAGCAATTTGAGAGCAAAATAGAGAGATTCATATAAGCCATTAGAATAGTCATTTATGAAGCTTGAAAGTTTGTAACTTCTCGAATTGTGGAAGATATATTTAGTACTCGTTTGTAGTCTAAATTATTGTTGAGAGTATTGTTCGTTGAGCACGTGATTCTAGCCGTTCGTAATCGTGGGCATACGCTACAAAGGTAATCGAAAATTTTGATTTTTCAGTTCATTTCCGCTGTGAGTATGCTTTGTTTTATTACATTGGAATAAGAGCTAATAGTGCTAAAATTCGTGCTATACATGTTGCTCAAAGTTGCCATGCATGTGTTTTATGTTATTTTTTCAAAGAAAGCTTAAATAACATGCAAATGGCAATACATGCTAGAGATATTTTGCAGGCTTTATATATATATATATAAAGCCTGCAAAATTTCATGCTCATTGGTTTTGTATTTTGGGAGAAAATTCAAACCCTAGTTGTTTTTGAAGCTATTATTTTTTCATAAACTATTTTTTCTCGGACTTTGTATGAAAATTCTGATAACATGGTTGCGTAGAATTTTTCGATACGATTCTGTGGATATGTGGAACACATTTTTTTGACTTAAAATGAGAAAGTTATGGCCATTTTAAAAAAGGATACTAAACTATAATTTGTCATCTAAAAACTCTAGCTGAAGGTTGAAGATGATGACGTGTCAGCCACACGATCACCGCGTGGCAGCCACGTCATCACAGCGTGGCAGCCACATCATCAATCACGCCATCGACACGTTAGGACTGGTCAAAGTTTGGCTACCACGTGGACCAATCACAGGTTGACACGTGGCAGGAGTGTCATATCAGCATCGAGGTGGCAGGCAGCTGTGCAATGTGCGTACTGGCTGCCTTTCACCACGCGCGACAGTGACACGTGTATTACACTCGCGGCATTCCCAATATTTTTCGGCCGTCAAGTTTTTACAGTAATTTTATTTTTATTTTTTGGGTTTTCTGTATATAAAAATTATTTTTTTGATACACATGGAATTTTCAGAAATTAATTTTGTAGTGAAAAATTGCCTTAAAAATTGTTTTAAAATATTGGGAAGTTAGTTTTCTGTCCAATTTTTTTTTGTAGACTAGAAACCTATTTTTTCATTTATTCACCAAGGGTGTTGACAAATGTTTTAATAAAGTGGCCTAAACTAATTTTCTAGTCAAATTATGCATGAACAATTTATTTGTATAAATTGTGTATTTTTCAGAAAAATTCAGAAAATTTACAGCATGTTAATAAACTGTTATTATAATGTTTAAAATTTTTTGGTAGCTATATTATGTGTTTTGCATGGTATTGCATATTATTTGGAATAATATGACTAACTATTTAATTCTTACAAAATATTTGGAATATTTAAATATTTTTTCAAGTTTGTAAAAGCATACTAGGGATTAAAAACATGCTATATATATATATATATATATATATATATATATATATATATATGCTCGAACTTAGTGGGAGGAATTTAAGAAAATAAAATTTCTGTTTAATTCTTAAATTCTATGTATATTTTTGCGCTAAATAAACTATAATAAAATAATTAAATATACACTCAAATTGTGACTTCCAAGCATAACAAAGTTTCCTTTTTGTGTTTATTCTTTGATTATTTTAAGAAGTTTATGTTATGCCACAAAGATAAGTTAATACTGTGGTGAACTTTTAAAGTTTTCTAATAAAGTTCTCTCGATTGTTTAGATGACTTCAAAATAAATAATTGTCGATCTCAATAAAGGTAACAAGTTCGATAGGGATAATTATGATGTTTGGCATTGTAAGGTCCGCATGGTACTTAAGGAATTGGAAGTGGAAGAGACTTTAATAATTAAAGAAACGAAACCCACTAACAATGATGCTGAGAATGCTGAGAAACTTGCTGCCTTTGAAAATTGGCGAAAGAAAGATAGAATTGCTTGCATCACTCTCTTAAGAAGTATGAACAATGAATTCTTGTTTGAATACGAATAGTACTCAACTGCTTATGAGATGTGGGAAACTCTCAAAACCAAATTCGGAGGCATCTCACTGACTAGGTTGTGCGGCTTAACTATCAAGTTTGATGGTTATAAGAAGGAGGCTGATCATTCAATGAAAAAGCACTTTCGAATAATGTCAAACATGATTCGAGAGTTAAAGGCTGCTGGCAATGACTTGTCGGATGAGTAGCAGATATCAGCTGTGGTTCACTCACTCCCAGATAGTTGGAAACATATGCAGGTTAATATGACTCACAACCCGAATATTAGAAACTTTGAAGATATTCGGCGTCACTTGGAGCTTGAGGCTGAGCGCTTAGAAGCTGCTAAGCCATCCAAGGCATATGTTGCTGAGTCCAGTTCTCGCAAGGGGAAACCCAAGCGAAAGAATAATGGAAAGAAAGTTGTTGCTGCTACTCCTGCTCCAGCGCCTAACAAGGCAGCAAAAGCAGGTGACAAGAGGAAAAGAGGAAAAAGAGGTGGCAAGAAGGACAAGACTAAGATGGCCTACTACAACTGTGGCAAGATGGGGCACTTTGCTTGTGAATGCACTGAGCTGAAAAAGGTACTTCCTAGTTTTGATCAAACTATGTGTAATGTTACTTCTAGTACTTTTGTTGCTCAATCTCTCCATATGTGGATTGTAGATTCCAGAGCAACAGACCACATAGTTAGAGATCGAGCTGGGTTCGAGGAGTATCGTCGCATTCCGGCTGGTAGAAAAGTATACATGGGGAATGACTCTAGTGTGGACATGCTAGGAATTGACACTTACAAACTAGAGATGCAAGAATGCTCAGTATTAATTTTGCATGATGTACTTTATGAACCGAATGTCCGGCATAATTTATTTTCTGTTCTTGCTAGTCTAAGACATGATTTTTCAGTGGTTTTTTAGAGAGAACGAGTTATTATTTCTCATGGGATGAATGTTTATGGATATGGTTTTATTAATAATGGTTTAATGGTTTAAGATATCATTAATTCTAGTTGTAATATTGATAGTTCATATACTTATTTTACTACTGTTAAGAGTGAACATAATAGTTTAATTAAATGGCATACTAGATTGTGTCATATTGGACAAGACAGGATGACTAGGTTAGCTCGAGAAGGTCTTCTAGGCCCACTCGTTAAGGTCAACTTGCTTACTTGTGAACATTGCTTAGCAGGTAAGTCTACAAGAAAACCATTTGGTAAAGTCACAAGGGCAGATACACCATTACAGCTTATTCATTCGGATATATGTGGGCCAATGAATGTGAAGGATATACGTGGTCATTATTATTTCCTTACTATGATAGATGACTTCACGCGCTTTGGGCACATGTTCTTAATCTCTCATAAGTCAGAAGCACTTGACTGCTTTAGATGTTATTTGATTGAGGTTGAGAATCAGTTGGAGAAAAATGTTAAAGCACTCCGAACTGACTGAGGCCGCAAGTATCATCTGATAAGTTTAAAGAACTTTGTGACGAAAAATGAATTATCAGGTAACTGACAATTCCTGGTACTCCGCAACAAAATGGTGTGGCGAAAAGAAGAAATAGAACACTACTTGACATGGTAAGGTCTATGATGGTGCAAGTTAATTTGCCTATCTCTTTTTGGGGAGACGCGTTGTTAACTACGACACGTATACTTAACCAAGTTCCTTCAAAATCAGTACAGTCCACCCCATATGAATTATGGACCAGCAGAAAGCCTGATTTAGACAATTTATGGCCATGGGGTTCAACAGCTTATGCTCACAACACTTCTTATAAATATGGAAAGTTGGGCTCAAGGGGTAAGAAATGTATCTTTATAAGATACTCTGAACACTTTAAAGGCTATGTGTTCATTGGTGAGCAGCCTGATGGAACTATATTTGAAATTGAGTCACAAGATGCTGAATTTCTAGAAATGGATTTTTCAAGCAGAGGTGATGTTAGCAAGGATTAAGACTTTTATGAGACGGAGGAAGAAAATGGAGCACCTAATCTGATGGTTGAGACTGAGGAACCTATTCATTTGGCTCCTATAGATAGTGAGAGTAACATACTTTCAAGTACTCTTTTGTCAAATAAAGAGTCACATGTTCTTCAATTGCGAAGAAGTCAAATAGGTAATATTCCACGTCGTCACTTTGAGATTGAGGGGAATGCTTTTATGGCTGATACGTAAGATCACGATGAACCTCGATCTTATCGAGAAGCTATATCATCTACATCAAGTGGAAAGTTGCAATGGATGAAGAAATGGAATCTATGAAGACTAATCAAGTTTGGGACTTAGTTTATCTTTCGACTGGGAGAAAAGCTGTTGGGAACAAATGGATTCTCAAAGTTAAATGCAAGGCTGATGGTTCCATTGAAAGACATAAAGCTCGCTTAGTAGCCAAGGGTTACACTCAGCAAGAAGGGATTGATTATGAGGAAACTTTCTCACCTGTTGTGAGATTTACCTCGATTCGTCTCTTATTAGTTATTGTCGCACATTTGGATCTAGAACTATACCAAATGGACGTAAAGACGATGTTTCTCAATGGAGAACTTACCGAAGAGATATACATGGAACAACCAGAAGGTTATATTGAAAAAGGTTTTGAGCGCAAAGTTTGCAAGCTCAAACGTTCCATTTATAGCTTGAAACAAGCATCTAGACAATGGTATCTTAGGTTTCATCAAGCAGTCATTAATGATGGGTTTACGATGATCGAAGAAGACCATTGCATGAATCTCAAAAGGTCCAATGGAAAGTTTCTTATCCTTTTAATGTATGTTGATGATATTCTATTTGTTATAATAAGGAGATGATTATCGCCACTAAAAGGTGGTTGTCCTCTAATTTTGAAATGAAGGACATGGGAAAAGTAGCATATGTTCTTGGAGTAAAGATCTTTAAAGATCGATCAAGAAAGCTTCTTGGTTTGTCCCAAGAGACTTACCTAAAGAAGGTTCTTGAACTATTCTAGATGAACAACTGCAAACCTATTGACACTCCTATTGCAAAAGGTGATGCTATTGGCCCTGAGCATTGTCCTACCTCTCCCGAGGAAATTGAGAAGATGTCCCATGTTCCATATGTTACAGCTATTGGAAAATTGATGTATGCAGTTTAACGCACACGACCAGACATTGCATTTGCAGTTTATGTTCTTAGTCGATACCAGTCAAACACTGGATGTGCACATTGGAGAGCAATTAAGAGGATCTTACGATACTTGAGAGACATATTAGATTACATGTTATGCCATGGAGGACCTGATATTCACTTAGTTGGATACTCCGATGCTAGTTATGGAGGCGATTGTGAGAACCAAAGATCTTCCTCAGGATATGCATTCTTGCTAAATGGAGGTGCCATCACCTAGCTAAGCAAGAAACAAACTTGTGTGACTTTATCCATGACGGAGTTAGAGTTTGTAGCATGTACATCTACCGTCCAAGAATCCTTATGGCTAAAGAGGTTCTTTGAGGATCTTAGTCTTATACCTCGTGCTTCGGATCCTATGACAGTTTTCTGTGATAGCACAACAACACTTGATTTTATCAAGGATTCCAAGTATCACGGCATGACAAAGCGTATTGATTTGAGGACGTGTTTTATTCGAGAGAACGTAGCAAATAATGAAGTGGTACTAAAGTACTTACCCATAGATCAGATGATTGCTGATCCCCTAACGAAGCAGATTCTTAGAGCTGCATTTCAGAGACATGTTCGCTCTTTAGGACTTCGTAGGGTTTAATGTACTTATGACATTTCAGTGTATCACTTATTATTTGGCTTATATTAGAAATTAATATCATTGTATATATCATTGGAATTATTTATCATTTAATGCAAAAAACTTTTTATTTCCCACATTTTCTTTATTGGCATATGATAAATTGAGTTCACACAGTTATTAACTATAACTACATAGTATATATGTATTTTAGAATTATATGTCTAATAGGTTGATTGGCTTTCTCTGTGACGTCCCCAAATCCGGGTCCCTTGAACCTCGAATCTGGTTCATCATTGTACAACCTTTTCTTTATCGTTCATGACTTACAATAATATTATAATTGCTAAATAATCATTTATTTAAAATTTTACAACATCTTTTTCTATTCCAGAATCACAATCTTTACAAATTCCTAGTATGTCTCAATATCATACATGATACGATATTTTATTACAATCAATTTGAGTATTTAAACACTCACAATAACATTAACCATTTCTTTAATTACACAATCAGTTTACCTGTCCCATTTGGACTCATAATTACTATAATCGTATAGATTTCGGTGAAAGTAATACGCATTCCTGATCCTTGATTCTTTAATGAAATCTTCAGATATCTCGCACTTATCTGAAAGTGTTGATTTTATAGCAAGAATGAGCACGATGGCTCAGTAAGTCTAACAGTTACACATAACATATTGTATGCTTCACATATTAAAAATACTTTGTATTTTATACGTTCATCATACGTTTCATGCTTTTCATTTTATGAATACTTCATACTTCTCATGTATCTCATATAATAAACAACTAGCATCTATCAAGTCATGCTTCATATTCTGTGCATACTTCACATATAATCATACTTCATGCTTTTCACATATCACAAAATATCATCAATATATCTTCATATCAATAATTTAATATAATATTGTTGCATAACAATACATATAGGAGAAAGTTCTGAAAAATTTGCATGGTTCGCTTATACCATTTATGCTTATTTTGTATCTTTCGTTCAACCTACAATTTATATATGAAATTGACATCATCATTAGTTAAAATGACTATTACTTAGTCTTTGTATAAGACTTTAACTTCAAATTATTAACTCTTAAGATATCCAACAAACGAACCCTTAAGTTTCGGACAAAAATCTTAGCCCAAAATATAATTAAGACATGTTAGGTACGCTTAACCAACTTACACCTTCACTACACGTCATCGTACGACCCACTTTTAATAAGTTGTCTAAATTAGTCACAAATGGACTATTTATATTGGTTTAATTCAATTAAACTTTCGTCTTTTACATAACTTAATGATTTGGACATTTAATAATGTACCAAATATCTTAAAATATTATCTACTTTTGATAATATACAACTACATTTAAATATTATTAACCATTTAATAATATTTTAATCACTTATTAATATTATTAGCCATTTAACAATATTTTAATCTCTTACTAATATTATTAATCATTTAATAATATTTTAATCACTTATTACTATTATTAATCATTTAATAATATTTTAATCTCTTACTAATATTATTAACGATTTAATAATATTTTAATCACTTATTAATATTATTAATCATTTAATAATATTTTAATCTCTTATTAATATTATTAACCATTTAATAATATTTTAATTACTTATTAATATTATTATCCATGTAATAATATTTTAATCTCTTATTAATATTATAAATATTTTAATAATATTTTAATCACTTATTAATATTATTAATCATTTAATAATATTTTAATCTCTTATTAATATTATTAAACATTTAATAATATTTTAATCACTTATTAATATTATTAAACATTTAATAATATTTTAATCACTTATTAATAGTATTAACTATTTAATAATATTTTAATCATTTACTAATGTCATTAATTATTTAATAATATTTTTATCATTTACTAATATTATTAATCATTTAATAACCTTTTAGTTACCTACTAATATTATTAATCATTTAATAATATTTTAATAATCTTCAAACCATACAAATAGTTAACTTTTTAATTGTGTTAACTTTAATTTTTATTTTAAACATTTAGCTACCATTTAATCACTAATAAACTCTATATATATTGATTTAATATTCAAACACATTCATTTTACACTTACTTCAACTTAAATTTTCACTACAAACTTGACCCGGATTGACCCGACCAGACCCGGACCGACCCGACTCGGACAATAAAAACATGTTTCTGACAGTGTGTTTGACCGTTGTGGCGGTGGTTTCCACCGCTGCGGCGGTGGTACAAAATTTCAGAAACCCTAATTTAAAGACTGTCCGACCCTCCTTTACTAAAATTGTCATAACTTCTTCATTTCAAAATATTTTGGGGTGATTGTTAAGTCTATTCTCATCAAAATTTCCCTCTCTACAACTTATCTTTTTATCACAAATCCAAATTCCAAATGAAAGTAAGCTTAAAATTGCTTACAAGGACAGAATAAAAACTAGCTTCATAAATCATTGATTCGATTGGTTCAAACATGATGTTACAAGCATTAGTTGCTAGACCATCGTGTTTTATGACTCTACATACATCATATACATATCTTACATCATATATAACCTCTGTAGTTCAAATATTTAACAACATAAAATAAAAATATATAGGTTAAGAAAACTTTTAACCTTCTAAGTTCCTTCTATGGAGATTTTTTTCTTGCTAGGTCTCTTCCTCCTTGAGTGAACCATTAGAACACTAGCTCACATTTACTAACACTCAAAGTTTTTTTGCTCTCTAGAACTGTTACAAAGTTCTCAAAGAAGCTCTCTCTCTATAAATGCTCTCAACTCTCCTATACTTGGTAAAACACAAATGACTAACAAACTTTACCAAGTCTTCCACCCTCCTCTATTTATAGCACTCTAGGATTATATCATTAACTCTCTTAATCAACTAACATAGGTAAAATTAAGCTCTAATCTTGTTTACTATTACTATGAATGACCACTTGATAGACTTGGTGATTGACCAAGTGATTGACCACAAAGAATGACAACCATCAAGATAACTTTCAAGCAACCAATTGAGTAAAACAAAAGCAACCTTTCTCCAACACTTAACTAATGTGTGGTTAAGGCTCTTACTCTTGTAACATATGTTAACTTAACTATCAACCATAGTCTAAGCTCATCAATTAAACATACACATATCTTCCACCAAATAACCCAAGTAAGGTTAATTCTCTACAATCAAGTATACATACATATTAAATATATTTATATATTACTAACACTTAACTCTAGCATTGATTAATGTTTTATTTTTATTACCACATAGGGTTAACAACGAACCCAATAATGGTTAGTTCTCCACAAACATGAATTTAAGGAATTGACTGTGACGCCCCCAAATTCAGGTTCCAAATACCCGAATCCGGTCATCACGATCCAATACAAACATTCACCTCTAAACAACATACAATAACTAAATGTGGAATAATAAACATATGTTGTTCATTCAAAAGGTGTTACTAGTCACAAGATACGATAACCTTACACAAAAGTACATAAATACCCTTAACAAAGTACTTAGGGTTTATATTACATAACAATTAATTTAATTAACTACAAGGCTGCATCTCGAAGTCTATCACTTCATCTTTCCTTTACCCTTGTTCTTTCCCGAAGTCTCAGGTTGCACTGCAATAAGGTTTCATGATATAGCAAGAGTGAGCAACTAGTTTGCTCAACAAGTTTAAATAACAACAAGAAACAATATATCATGAATGAAAGGGAATAACTGAACAATTCAATAATGTGAATAACATAAGCAGGAATAATAATTTGCTTTTAAAATTAGGATAGTAAAATAGACTATGAACTATAAATATCCACTGGAGTCAATAGCAGGTTGACCCGACGGTTACTACCAGAAATATGTACCAGAGGGGATCAGCCTCAGTACAATATGTGTATGCATAACATTTAATTTTCGTATTTTTGTACCTGATATTAGATAAAGGGTACTCCCATATAATAAAGGGGTGTTCATAATAGTCTAAGAATCCGCATCTTCAATGATTTGGATAGCTTTTAAAATCTTTAACATAAATGTCTAGCCGAACAATGACTTAGACCTACTTTGAACAGTTCTTTAAACAGTAGAACAATAATAAAGTACAAGTCAATGATTGTACAATCTCAAGTGCAACAAGTGCGAATAACAACAATATCGATGTGGAATAATTGTAAAGTAATTAAACCACTCAAAGCATGCTTGGAATTACAGTTCAAGCTTAACTAAATAATTTGCTCAATGAAATGAGTTTAGAGATAAGGAACTTGTCTGTCCCCTCAGCTACAATTAATGTCTAGCTTTAACTAACTGGCTTTAAAAGACCTAACATTAATAAAGTTGGTCTAATAATTAGTACGACGTATTTGCACAATTATACATTCACTCATGAACTTATTTATCATATAAGTAGTAACACATAAATTACATCAGTCGCAATAATATTATTAACCTTATAAACCTTCAATTAAATTAGGTTAATAATTTAATAAGTTAGAAAATATTTTTCTTAAGTGTTGGACACTTATTAAACCCTTAAACAACTTATTACAATTGTTTAATTAAATCATAATCAGATTCAATTTATTTTATTAACTCAATTTCTATTTAATTACTATTTAATCTTGATTAAATAGAAATTAATTAATTAACTTTAGTTATTATAAATAATAACTAATTGTACTTACTCATTATTTAATAATAATTAAATAATAAATAATTATTGATTTAATTTTAACCTTCTTTAATTTAATATTAATCAACTAATAATTAATTAATTAATTAACCTCACTTATTATTTAATTTAAGGAAATTAAATAATAGTTTACTAATTTTAATCCTCTTTAATTATTATTTAATGTCAATTAAATAATAATTAATTATTTAATTAATTTTAATTATTATTTAAGGTTAAATAATAATCAATTCATCCTTATTTATTATTTAAATTAAATAATAAATTATTATTCTAATAACTTAATTTCCATTAATCGTTATTTAATGCTAATTAAATAATAATTAATTACTTAATTATCCTTATTTATTATTTAATAATATTTAAATAATAAATAATTAATTTATAAATTTTTATCTCTCTTTAATTATTATTTAATAGTAATTAAATAATAATTGCTAATTTATCACTTTTATTTATTATTAACATTTTAAATAATAAATAACTAATAAATTTATTTAACTTAACCATGATTTAGCTAACTAGATTAATATTTAAAATATTTAAATATTAAACTTAATGAAAAATATCCTCCCCAATATCATTTTTGTATTATTATTATTATTTTTGTTATAATTTTAAGTTAGCTTTTAAATATTTAAATTAATTAAATTTAACCCGAATGACATTTCTGTAAATAAGTTGAAAACTGATCCGAGGGCAAAATAGTAATTTCGCCGAAAAAAACATGGAGGGGCAGTATGGTAATTTCGCGAAAAACTGGTGCTCGCGCATTGCGCGCGTTAAGCCGTAAGCAGGCCCAAAACGGTGCCGTTTTGGGGACATTGCTTACGCGCGGAGTAACTTTTCTTATGCTAAACGACGCCGTTTTGTCTCCGCGTCCGACGGCCAAAAAGGCATGCGCGCATTGCGCGAAAAACCCTTCTTCTTCTTTTTGTAAGCAGAACGTGAACAGTACCGGCAATACATTACAAAATAAAAATTATACCTTCAAGTAAGCTCTTAATCTCTCAATAAAAATCCAAAAAATTTACCAAACACCTAATATCAATTTATAACATGAAAATTTTATTTTTCATGATTTAATATCATTCTTTTTTTATAAATATTTTTACATCACATAAACTACCACAAACCATAACTTTTTGTATATAACTCCATTTTGAGTGATTCAAACTTTGTTTTTCTCATGATTTAATGTTCTATAATATTAGAACATTAAACCTAAGGTTTATAAAAATATTTTTGGTCATAAATTCCAAGACTTGTTTATACACTACTAAACACATATTTTAGCATATAAAATATACAAAAATACAAATCAAGTATATTAAACTCAAGCATGACATAAATATTACCACCACACATTATTAACTATATTAACATATTTATAGCAACATGATAATTTATTTAATTTAAAAACAAAAATTAGATTTAGAATAACCATTACCTTGATTTAATGGTTATTCTCTTTTTTCTTCCAAAATAGGTGGTGAAAGAAGATGACATGAACTAGCTTAGAACTCCTTCTCCTTCTCTTGCTCTCTTTCAAAATACTTTGCTCTCAAACTCTCTCTTTTGAAACTTGGAGAAAATAATGAAGTGAAATATTTACCAATGCAAGTATACTTGTAAAATTAATAGATATACATAATATATCTAATAATCTAGACCATCATGCACCTATATGGATACTTACACAAGAAAGCTAGCTATGACTTAGTTGGTGAAAAGAGGGATGGTATTCATGTACTAAAAAAATAAAACAAACAACCATTTATTAAATAAATGAAAAATAAACTAAAATAAAAACAAAATAACATTTTTCTCTCTCTTCCTTATCATGCTCGGCTGACTTGGGACTTGTCCCAAAATAATAGTCACTTACTACTTTTTAAATAATTAATAAGTTATATAAAGTATTTTGCAAGTGGGCCAATTATTGAGCTTTATTTAAAATACCAATTAGGCTTCTATTAAATTGTTTGGGCTACTAATTTTTCAAATTTTATTATTCTCCACTTGGGCTACTAATTGACCCATGTTGGGCTAATTTAATAATTTACACATTAATTATTCAATCCATGATTAAATAAATAATTAGATTGAATAAATAATTAAATATTCTAACTCATAAGTATTAAATTACTAAATGGACTAATAAATATTATTATTAATATTTCACATTATTTACATTAATTAATAATCATATTAATTAATTTATTGTATTTAATTAACTCATTATATTCAATTTAATTAAATATTTAATTAATAGGAAACTTATCAATTATTTTGATATTAAAACTTTAGGGTTTGTTCACTAATTTAATAACATATTAGTAACCCCTTTTAATTAATTCTAGTAATTAAACACATAATCATTTAATCACGAAATTAATTAATCACATAAAAAGATTTAAATAATCTCGTAAAACTAACTCGTTAGAATTTATATTAATAATTTAATTAATAATGACGTGAAAATTCTAGGACATTACATTGACTATCTTAATTGACTAGGGTTGGTGAACCACCCCTTGGTTAAGTGTAAACAACAATTCTCCACCATTTAACTAATGTGTGGTTAAGTACAAGCTTTCATATTATCCATGGTTAATTCATTTAACCAACATTGGTTAACCCTCTACCAACCCATATATTTACAACATGTATATTTTCACATATTCACCAATAATATTTTATTTAAATTACATCATAGCATGAATTAAGGGAATTAACTAAGTGAATGATCAATTTAAATGAAATACAAGGAACATACAAGCTACACTCAATCCCCAAGTGGGGGGATATTTGGTCAACACTCCACAATTTTTTCTTTATTTTTATTATATATATATATATATATATATACACACACACACACACACACACACACACACACACACACAATACTTGCAATTTCTCCTAACAATTAACCAAGGTATGGTTAATTCTCTACAACATGCAATCTATGGTTACCTACCAATTATATCTTGGTAAATTATATACATACATAATTGTATTTATAATATTCTTCCTCCAATTAACCCATGTAGGGTTAATTCCCTTATAACAATTTTTCCTAGGGTGAATTCACTAACTCCCCTTAGTTAAGTCTCATCCATCATATATACATATAATTATGTATCTACACATTTTGCTAGCAACTAACTCATGCATAGTTAAAGCTTTAATTTATTTACCACATAGGGTTACTCAATTAACTCATCCATAGTTAATTCTCATCATCACATTCATTCACCTAGCAATTAACCAAAGTTTAGTTAATGCCCTCTTTTGCCTACCAATTAGGGTTATTCAATTAACCTTATATTAGTCAATTCTCTACACTCATCAATACTTGAAAAATATTCTCCCAACACATTGACTAACATTTGACTTTTAAGTGTTTGGCCTACATAGTTTACTTTTCATTGGACTATTTATTTAAATTGTTTGGGCTACCCAACACAACTCACACATCTCTACTAACTTGGGCTAAGCAATTAATTCAATTGGACTTCCACACCATTACATATAATACATGCCAACATAATTTAATTGGCCTTATATTAGTTACCTCTTGGACTATCATTTAACATAACACTTGGGCTTATTATTTAATTACCCACCATCATGCAAGTATTCCTATATTGGGCTAACACATATAATCCTTTTGGGCTAGTTCACTAGTAGTAATTAAATTACTTGGACTGTTCATGAGACTAAATTCTTAAATTTATTTGGACCTCTTTATTATTACCAATAAGACTTACAATAATTAAAATATTGGGCTTATTTTAAATTCCTTAATGGACTCTATACTATAACTTGATAGTTAAGTTAATTACTTAATTAAATAACTTCTTATTATTATTGTGACACCCCAGGATTTTATAGAATTCCAAATGAGGATAATAATTAATTAAGTAAAGGTTAATAGTTAAAACCTAGTGTTTAATGAAAGAAAATGTAATAATGATTAAGAATAAGTTATTATGTGATCAGTGTACTGTATGTGACCTACGTGGTAGGCTAAAAATGTGTATATGAATATTTAAACAGTTAAGGAAAGAAAAGAGATAAGTAAGGAAATGCATAATTAAATTGATGCATAGTTATGAGAGTTATATGGAAATTGCTAAGAAATTGATATTTATGGATTGAAATAAGACAATCGTTATATGATGCGTAATTACAGAAGGAAATAACTCCGAAAATGCGCAGAAAGTAAGTTATATGCAAGAATGGTTTGAATTAGCATTATTGTGTGGGAAGTAAATATGTAAAGGAATGTAAAGATCGTAAAAATGATATTATGAACGTAAAAGGATAAAGGACGATGGATTTTGGTAATCCGGTTGAGGTGATTTTTTTTTTAAGGAAATGGTTTATGAAAAAGTGAGTGAGTCGATTAACTAAAATTGTGAAGTGTGGACCAAAGGTGATTCATAGAGAATTTAGAATGAAATAGTATGAGAATTAGCATAATTGTAATGTAATATGTAATTAATGGAAAATACAGTTTTGAAGTGTGACAAGTAAATTGGGACAAGCCAATTGTGGACTAGTTGATGATGGAATAAAATTCAAGCATGATGAAACGAATTTGGATCAAAAAGGATTTGATTTGGATAAGCAATGAGAAAATAATGAACTAAAGGAAATTAATTCTCTAGCAAAAGTGGCTTTTGACCAAAATGCCCCTCCACAATTCTATTAATGACAATGGTGTCCTAGAGTGGTTTAATGACCAAAATACCCTTAGCTAACCATGAGAAATGTCCATGGTAACCTTTTTCATGAAAATTGTCATATATGCCATTAGAGGTGCATGTGAAATGTTTAAATTACCCCTAACCATGCATGAGTTAGCTAACTAATGTTGAGTTAATTGTTGGAGAAATTGATATAATAAATATAAGTATATGTTAAGCATGAGAGCTAAGTCATTTTAGCTGAAAATTTTCTTTAACTTTCGAAGTTGCTAGAAATAGGGAGCTAAGAGGAGAAAAGCTAGGGTTCTTCCTTAGAGCTCAAGAGAATTGCTAACAAAGGTCCAAGGGAGGATGAACAAGCTATCAAAGTGGATTCTAGAACCTTGAGAAGGTTTATTATATGAAGAAAGTGAGTTCAAAGAAGGTATAATGTTGTTCAAGTTTTAAAATTTGATGTTCATATGTTTAAATTCAAGAATACGTATAGCCATGCATGAATCTTTGAAATACATGGCTGTATTATGTTGTTTAGGTAAGCTAAATGCTATTTGATTGATAGATGCTAAAACCCTAAGCTTAAGTTTGCTAGAACAAGGAAGATATGTAGTTCATGTTTATGATTCAAGGCTAAAACCATGATTTATTGAAGAATCATGTGTTATATGTTAGTAGTTTTGATGAAAACCTAGTTGAATGTATTGATCTTAAGGAAAACATGTGAAATTTCATACTAGATATCATTCTAAGTTCATAAATGGAAGAAAGGTATGACTTGTGAAAGAATTAATACAATATTAGGCTATACTTTGTGTATAGACTACGTAATAATCTGTAAAGTGCATTAGAACGTGCATATAGAAGTGATATAGACTTAAAAGGTAGTTAAATGTATATGCGTTAATGTATTTGATGTGTATAGTTGAGAATTCATAGGAGGTTCAAATGTTTAGGTTTGAAAAGTTGATATAATGTCACTCATATATGAATTTTGGCCATCTTGTGTAATTAGTGATCAAATGATGCCAAAAAGCTAAGTTTGATGTTAAAACACGTGTTAGGAATGGTTTGGAAGTCATTCGATTCGTATGGCGACAATTGAGGATTTTAAACGTTTTAAAACGTTCGTCGACGCCTAAATTGAATCATTTTGAAAAATAAATTCATTTGAATAGTTTTAAAGGTTTTGAAAGCCCATTCAAGATATATATGTGCTATGTGTACTAAATAAAGTGTTGGAAGTAATTTGTGTCAAAAAGGAGTTAAGGATTTACTTGGAGTTTAAGCTTTGACAATGAAAGGTTTTGAAAAAGTTAATGAAAATGGCCATCAAAGGTGATTTTTGGCAATTTTGAGAAATTAAAGATGGAATGGAGTCAAATGACTCATATTCATGTTAATACACGTGTCTAGGTTAGTTTTGGAGTTAACGGAATGAAAATTTATTGATTTGACGATTCGAACGATCGAAATCGATCGTTTCGAATCGAAATGGATTTTTACGGACAAAAGTTGCCTCGTGCGAAGTTTTTCGGTTTTGAAAGTTGGGACATGTCACATATAGGTTATGTGAGCTATGTCAAGTGTTGAAACGAAATTTGGAAGGAAATGGCCAAAAATAACCAAGTTGCAAAAGTTGAGTTTTGAAAATTCTGAAAATATTTCTAAGTGTTGAAATCGTATGAACAGCTCTCCTACGGGCTAAGATATCTATGATTTTAAAAAGCCAAATGTGGAAATAGAAAATTTTATAAAATACTATGTTATAAGGTCTACATGTGTACCAATTTTGGTGTTAATTAGATGTGTGGTTTGAGAGTTAAAAATCAGCAAAGTAGCAGAGAAAATCAGTTGAGGCTGGTACAGAGCACTGCGCCGGGGCGCAGTGTTTTGTACTGAACACTGCGCCGGGGCGCAGTGTCACTGTTCATCGGCCGAGAGCTTCTCGCGGCCAGCGAGATGGGGAAGAAGAAACTTGGCGCCGGGGCGCGGTGAACAGTGCCCAGAAAATTTTTAAAGTGTCTGAAACGCTATGTTTTGATACAAAATGATAAGAATGGGTTATGTAAACCCTAAATAAATACAAATGGACTATTTAAAGGATGTCAAGGTATAATGAAACGATATACAGCATAACATCATATGCCTTAAGCTAAGTCAAAGCGTGTGATGAATATGAAAAAGGTTGATAGCAAGTTAGGATGTATTATTAACCTACATAGGGCATAGTACATCATATATGAAATGATTAGAGACGAAGAGTCGTGTAATTATAAGTTAAGTTTGACCAATATTATAAAGTTTTATGATATTATAATAACATGTAAGTTCAATGTGAACAGATAAGAGTTTCGAATAAGCGAACCGAGGCAAAGAAGGATTGAACGGCCAAACGAGGTGGTAAAAGGTTAAGCTAAATAAATGCATTCCAGGCAAGTATTCAGACTATAAGGTGCTATGTTCTGGGTGAACTGCGTGTTAGCGAAATATTTGAAATGTGTTACGTGCATCTATATGATTTAACTGTTAAGTGTAATACGTGGCATTCATGGATAACATGATTAAGTAGAAGGGCATAACGCATAAATAAACTATGAGCATGAAATGTATTATCTGAATTACTTGCTGAGCTTTATGCTCACCCTTGCCATGAACTAACATTTCAGGTAAATATAAGAAGGCCGGAGGTTCCGGTGACGCTAAGGTAAAGAGTGTGAATGCATGGAGATGCGTGAAGAGATGTATAATTTGTATCTGTGAGATATTCATGTGAAGCAATTATATGTAAATTTGTGTACATGCAGGCTATGTAATAATCAAGTTTAAATGTTAAACCTAGATAGTAGAAAGGAATGTATGAATTGCTAATTTGTAGTATCAGAGAATGACTAGTGCAAGTATATATTATCAAGGAAAAATTGGAAAGGTGATACATGTGATAAACTTGTATGCGTAGCACAGAGACATGTGAACAGAAGATGTATGATATAGATATAACTATGTGAACAGGAATATGTAGATATAATATGGGTGATATAGATGAATGAATGTAAACAGGTATACAGGTAAACAAGGCCATATGTACAGAAAGTTCATGGCGAAATTTTATTTAAAGATTATGTTAAATCATAAAAATATATTTGATTATGGAAATTGTATATCATAGGTCACAATTGATAAAATGCGGACCTAAGTTTAATAAAAGATAACGTGAACGTTGCGATCCTGAGACTAGTAAGGAATGTAAGTTAAATAAGTTTTAAAATATATATATATATATATATATATATATATATATATATATATATATGGACCAAATTTAAGGTCAACTCAATGGGTTTAAAGGTTAAAGGTATAAAGTTTAACGCACGGGGTCTCGGTTAACAAAGTTTTAAGTTAATCACTATGTAATCCAGATATAATTGGACTTAATTAAGGAAGGTGGGATCTCGGGGCGTTTCATTTGGTATCAGAGCAGACAGGTTATAGACTTTAGGTAGGAGTACCTTAAGCTATGACCTTTGTGTGAAGGAAGGATATAGTAAAGTATTGGACTCGAGAGGAGTTGTGTAATGAAGAAATGAATTTTGGGAATTCAGGATTGAGAAATAGTAAAGGATATTTTAAGATAAGATGTGAGAAAGGGAAAAAAAGAGCTATGAGATCATAGGCAATCAAGTATTAAGGGACTTTTGAGAAGTTGTGAATTGCAAGACATGAATAAGGACTCGAGATGAGTTGTGAATTGTAAGACGTGAGAAGGGACTCAAGGTGAGTCGTTAATAGTAAAGTAAAGGGACTTTTAAGAAGTTGCGAATAGTAAGTTATGAATATAGGGGACCCATGATGAGTTGTGAACAATAAGATGAAGGGACTCTTAATGAGTTGTAAGATGTGAATTGATAAAATTCATATCAGGTAAAGAAAATTGAGGAATGTTAGGGTATATGGGATTTTTCATTGAAGACTCATGGTAGTGGCCGAGTGTGCACTTCCTCGGTATGGGACGAGGATTTGTACTTACTTAGCTTCCTGTCGTGATAATCAGTGGAGATCCAGCGTCACGGTAAGAAATGAGAAGAGTTAAGTAAGAAAGATTAAGATTAGTTGCGTGTTCTGAAAACCCAAGCGTATAGTAAGTTCGTGACTCATGATTATGTGGTGGAGCCCCTCAGCGAATGGGCGACGATAGCCTGACTAGGACAAGCTCCGTGAACCATATGATTGTGGTAATTTCCTGAGCCCAAATGCGTGGCAAGTTGGATGAACAGGGTTGGGTTTAGAATAGAGAGCCATAAGTTAAGAGTTATAGTTCTTAGATATTGGCTAAGATTAAGGATATATGAAGAAATAGAAGTATAAGAAAGAATTGAAGGAATTAATGAAGTAAAGAAGAGATTATTAGGATTGGGTAGGCAATCCACTCTTCTAGTTATGCTAGACCATTCATGTTTTTAAAAATGTGTTTATTTTTGCACGTTGGTGCAGCAAAATGCTTTGTTCAAGTATTGAAAGTTGATTTTTAAAATTCCGTAATTCATGGTCTATGCCAATTGATTCGGCTAGACAAAATTAATTTGAAAACTTCAAAATGCATTTACGAAATCATTGTCACACTGTTGACTATGATGTGAAATGATAACATGGCGGAATTCTCAACGTACTTCTATGACGGTACGGTATTAAGAGGTCTTAAATGACTGAATTCTCAACGTACTGCTAAGATAGTGCGGTATTATGAAGCCTTTTAAAGGATTTTCTTGGGTTCAAGTTTTGAGCCAATGATAATATTTCTGAAAAGTTTTAAGTTTTTGAAGAATGAACAGTTTAACGATGTGGGTCTATACCATTTGTTTCGGTTAGACCATTTTGAAAAAGCAATGAACAAATGTTTTTAGAATCCATATAATGGATAAAACAAATGTTTTTAAAGTCTGAGGTGAACAACCCTGAAAAGGGATATGTTATATGGGTTGGTTAACATGGTTCAGCCCAAAAGAAAAAGTAAAAAGGGTACAATAGGTTGATCACCTAGTGTACTAAATACGGTAGTTTCTAGTCTCTGTGACTGGTAAACAGGCCGACAGCAAATTAATGGCGTGGTTGCGTCGTGACTCAGGTTCATTGGTCTTTATTGACCCCTCAGCAAAAGCATCAATTTTATTTTAAACGCAAAAGTTTTATGTTTTAAAGAAAAAGCTACTCTTATTTATTCATACGACTTCACAGTTGTTGTATAATTGTGAAGATTCTCGAAAAATATTCCAATCTTCTGGAATGAAGGTTAGAAAGGGGTAAGATGGGTAGAGAGATGTGAGAATGTAAAGGTTAGTTGAAAACCTAGCTATATGGATTGAATACAAAGAGTTTATGAATGTTGCAACGCAAGAAATGAGTACACAGCAATTTCGAGGACGAAATTTTGTTAAGGGGGGGTGAATGTGACACCCCAGGATTTTATAGAATTCCAAATGAGGATAATAATTAATTAAGTAAAGGTTAATAGTTAAAACCTAGTGTTGAATGAAAGAAAATGTAAGAATGATTAAGAATAAGTTATTATGTGATCAGTGTACTGTATGTGACCTACGTGGTAGGCTAAAAATGTGTATATGAATATTTAAACAGTTAAGGAAAGAAAAGAGATAAGTAAGGAAATGCATAATTAAATTGATGCATAGTTATGAGAGTTATATGGAAATTGCTAAGAAATTGATATTTATGGATTGAAATAAGACAATCGTTATATGATGCGTAATTACAGAAGGAAATAACTCCGAAAATGCGCAGAAAGTAAGTTATATGCAAGAATGGTTTGAATTAGCATTATTGTGTGGGAAGTAAATATGTAAAGGAATGTAAAGATCGTAAAAATGATATTATGAACGTAAAAGGATAAAGGACGATGGATTTTGGTAATCCGGTTGAGGTGGTTTTTTTTTTAAGGAAATGGTTTATGAAAAAGTGAGTGAGTCGATTAACTAAAATTGTGAAGTGTGGACCAAAGGTGATTCATAGAGAATTTAGAATGAAATAGTATGCGAATTAGCATAATTGTAATGTAATATGTAATTAATGGAAAATACAGTTTTGAAGTGTGACAAGTAAATTGGGACAAGCCAATTGTGGACTAGTTGATGATGGAATAAAATTCAAGCATGATGAAACGAATTTGGATCAAAAAGGATTTGATTTGGATAAGCAATGAGAAAATAATGAACTAAAGGAAATTAATTCTCTAGCAAAAGTGGCTTTTGACCAAAATGCCCCTCCACAATTCTATTAATGACAATGGTGTCCTAGAGTGGTTTAATGACCAAAATACCCTTAGCTAACCATGAGAAATGTCCATGGTAACCTTTTTCATGAAAATTGTCATATATGCCATTAGAGGTGCATGTGAAATGTTTAAATTACCCCTAACCATGCATGAGTTAGCTAACTAATGTTGAGTTAATTGTTGGAGAAATTGATATAATAAATATAAGTATATGTTAAGCATGAGAGCTAAGTCATTTTAGCTGAAAATTTTCTTTAACTTTCGAAGTTGCTAGAAATAGGGAGCTAAGAGGAGAAAAGCTAGGGTTCTTCCTTAGAGCTCAAGAGAATTGCTAACAAAGGTCCAAGGGAGGATGAACAAGCTATCAAAGTGGATTCTACAACCTTGAGAAGGTTTATTGTATGAAGAAAGTGAGTTCAAAGAAGGTATAATGTTGTTCAAGTTTTAAAATTTGATGTTCATATGTTTAAATTCAAGAATACGTATAGCCATGCATGAATCTTTGAAATACATGGCTTTATTATGTTGTTTAGGTAAGCTAAATGCTATTTGATTGATAGATGCTAAAACCCTAAGCTTAAGTTTGCTAGAACAAGGAAGATATGTAGTTCATGTTTATGATTCAAGGCTAAAACCATGATTTATTGAAGAATCATGTGTTATATGTTAGTAGTTTTGATGAAAACCTAGTTGAATGTATTGATCTTAAGGAAAACATGTGAAATTTCATACTAGATATCATTCTAAGTTCATAAATGGAAGAAAGGTATGACTTGTGAAAGAATTAATACAATATTAGGCTATACTTTGTGTATAGACTACGTAATAATCTGTAAAGTGCATTAGAACGTGCATATAGAAGTGATATAGACTTAAAAGGTAGTTAAATGTATATGCGTTAATGTATTTGATGTGTATAGTTGAGAATTCATAGGAGGTTCAAATGTTTAGGTTTGAAAAGTTGATATAATGTCACTCATATATGAATTTTGGCCATCTTGTGTAATTAGTGATCAAATGATGCCAAAAAGCTAAGTTTGATGTTAAAACACGTGTTAGGAATGGTTTGGAAGTCATTCGATTCGTATGGCGACAATTGAGGATTTTAAACGTTTTAAAACGTTCGTCGACGCCTAAATTGAATCATTTTGAAAAATAAATTCATTTGAATAGTTTTAAAGGTTTTGAAAGCCCATTCAAGATATATATGTGCTATGTGTACTAAATAAAGTGTTGGAAGTAATTTGTGTCAAAAAGGAGTTAAGGATTTACTTGGAGTTTAAGCTTTGACAATGAAAGGTTTTGAAAAAGTTAATGAAAATGGCCATCAAAGGTGATTTTTGGCAATTTTGAGAAATTAAAGATGGAATGGAGTCAAATGACTCATATTCATGTTAATACACGTGTCTAGGTTAGTTTTGGAGTTAACGGAATGAAAATTTATTGATTTGACGATTCGAACGATCGAAATCGATCGTTTCGAATCGAAATGGATTTTTACGGACAAAAGTTGCCTCGTGCGAAGTTTTTCGGTTTTGAAAGTTGGGACATGTCACATATAGGTTATGTGAGCTATGTCAAGTGTTGAAACGAAATTTGGAAGGAAATGGCCAAAAATAACCAAGTTGCAAAAGTTGAGTTTTGAAAATTCTGAAAATATTTCTAAGTGTTGAAATCGTATGAACAGCTCTCCTACGGGCTAAGATATCTATGATTTTAAAAAGCCAAATGTGGAAATAGAAAATTTTATAAAATACTATGTTATAAGGTCTACATGTGTACCAATTTTGGTGTTAATTAGATGTGTGGTTTGAGAGTTAAAAATCAGCAAAGTAGCAGAGAAAATCAGTTGAGGCTGGTACAGAGCACTGCGCCGGGGCGCAGTGTTTTGTACTGAACACTGCGCCGGGGCGCAGTGTCACTGTTCATCGGCCGAGAGCTTCTCGCGGCCAGCGAGATGGGGAAGAAGAAACTTGGCGCCGGGGCGCGGTGAACAGTGCCCAGAAAATTTTTAAAGTGTCTGAAACGCTATGTTTTGATACAAAATGATAAGAATGGGTTATGTAAACCCTAAATAAATACAAATGGACTATTTAAAGGATGTCAAGGTATAATGAAACGATATACGGCATAACATCATATGCCTTAAGCTAAGTCAAAGCGTGTGATGAATATGAAAAAGGTTGATAGCAAGTTAGGATGTATTATTAACCTACATAGGGCATAGTACATCATATATGAAATGATTAGAGACGAAGAGTCGTGTAATTATAAGTTAAGTTTGACCAATATTATAAAGTTTTATGATATTATAATAACATGTAAGTTCAATGTGAACAGATAAGAGTTTCGAATAAGCGAACCGAGGCAAAGAAGGATTGAACGGCCAAACGAGGTGGTAAAAGGTTAAGCTAAATAAATGCATTCCAGGCAAGTATTCAGACTATAAGGTGCTATGTTCTGGGTGAACTGCGTGTTAGCGAAATATTTGAAATGTGTTACGTGCATCTATATGATTTAACTGTTAAGTGTAATACGTGGCATTCATGGATAACATGATTAAGTAGAAGGGCATAACGCATAAATAAACTATGAGCATGAAATGTATTATCTGAATTACTTGCTGAGCTTTATGCTCACCCTTGCCATGAACTAACATTTCAGGTAAATATAAGAAGGCCGGAGGTTCCGGTGACGCTAAGGTAAAGAGTGTGAATGCATGGAGATGCGTGAAGAGATGTATAATTTGTATCTGTGAGATATTCATGTGAAGCAATTATATGTAAATTTGTGTACATGCAGGCTATGTAATAATCAAGTTTAAATGTTAAACCTAGATAGTAGAAAGGAATGTATGAATTGCTAATTTGTAGTATCAGAGAATGACTAGTGCAAGTATATATTATCAAGGAAAAATTGGAAAGGTGATACATGTGATAAACTTGTATGCGTAGCACAGAGACATGTGAACAGAAGATGTATGATATAGATATAACTATGTGAACAGGAATATGTAGATATAATATGGGTGATATAGATGAATGAATGTAAACAGGTATACAGGTAAACAAGGCCATATGTACAGAAAGTTCATGGCGAAATTTTATTTAAAGATTATGTTAAATCATAAAAATATATTTGATTATGGAAATTGTATATCATAGGTCACAATTGATAAAATGCGGACCTAAGTTTAATAAAAGATAACGTGAACGTTGCGATCCTGAGACTAGTAAGGAATGTAAGTTAAATAAGTTTTAAAATATATATATATATATATATATATATATATATATATATATATATATATATATATGGACCAAATTTAAGGTCAACTCAATGGGTTTAAAGGTTAAAGGTATAAAGTTTAACGCACGGGGTCTCGGTTAACAAAGTTTTAAGTTAATCACTATGTAATCCAGATATAATTGGACTTAATTAAGGAAGGTGGGATCTCGGGGCGTTTCAATTATCATGCTAGACAATCATTCTAGCTTTTTTATAACATTAACTCATAATTAATATAATTAATCTAATTAATTATATTTCACAATGTTCCTTCTTGCTCCGTATTAAAACTAATTAATTTATTAGTTCTGTTGAGTATTAATTTACTCATCTTTTTATTTGGCTAAAAAGCACACTTTAGGCATATATAGCTGTATTAATATAACCACATTCACTTCTTAATTAAATTTATTTTCTTAATAAATTCTCCACATGTATCTTTATAATATTCTCACATTTAATCCCTAACAAATAAATTAGGTTTAAAACAATGTTTACTCATTTTTCACACATCTCACTTCTCCAACTCTAGGTTTTCAACCTTAACCTTTAATTAAATCAGTTAAGATCTTATCTCCAAATCTTGTAAACATCCGGGTATTACATTCTCACACGAGCAATCGTCTTTGGCGCTTTAGATAGCGAGCAATTGATGTTTAAAGTAAATAATCAGTTAGCGCTAAAAAACAAGCAAAGATGAGATATTTTATTTATTTTCACTTTAGATTACGAGTTATTGATGTTTTAGATAGTGGTCAATCGACGCTTAGTAATGAGAAAAATGATATGTTAATATATTGACTTGGTTAGAACCAAGATGAGGTTAAGTACGTTTGACCAAATATAGTAAGTCCCACTATCCATATTAACTTGGTAATTAATTGGCATGGATGTGAAATCTCAAAGTTGGCGCTTAAAGAAGAGAGCAATTTAAAATTTTGAGTTAGGCACTCGAGGAGTGACTAAACTAAGATCCGCACGGTATGACTGTAAGACATATACTCACAATTGTGAGATTGTCTACCG
Organism: Hedera helix; assembly: GCA_947179155.2. Taxonomy (NCBI): domain Eukaryota; kingdom Viridiplantae; phylum Streptophyta; class Magnoliopsida; order Apiales; family Araliaceae; genus Hedera; species Hedera helix. The sequence continues at coordinate 27,057,494 of OX359280.1, forward strand.
TAACATGTTAAATGAATGCAAAATGTCAAAATTAGCACTTTGAAAAGCGAGCAATTTGAAAGTTTTAAGTTAGACACTTAGAGAGTGACTAGACTTGAGTCCACACAACAATACTATTTAATTAGTACGTTGTGATAATATAACATGTGTTTAGCGACAAAATAAAGGAGGTAAGAAAATTGATCCCTATTTTCTCACTGTATGTTATTCTTTTTCTTAGAAAGGATAAGGTATTGCTTGATCCTTTTATTAAGTACTCTTTGTGATCTTTGACTATGTTACAAAGAGATGAATTAATGTTGCTACTTTGGTTTCATTTTCTAAAGTCTGGACTATAAGACTATATGGGGTGATTCTGGGAAAGGAGTTGATTCAGATTTGAGTAACATTAGGGCAAATGGAAGATAACTTAATTTCACCATGCTCTGCACTTATTGTCGACAACTATAACATTTTTGGAAATGATATAGTAATAAGTGAGATGCAAATTATAAAAGGCCTAAAAGGGTTAAGTACGGTTCTCTAAGGGATCAGAGATACTTAACAATTTGAAAATTGAAGTTAATCTAGGGTACTCTGAGTTTGAGAGGTTGTAGCCACAATGCAAACCTTAACCAGTTTAGCTTGACGGCTCCCATATTGTATATTTTGTTAAAAGGGTTGATGCCTCTATTTTGGCCCTAACGGGTTTGATTTAGAGCTCCTGCATTGCAGGTAAACTCAGTGGTCGCACAGTTTGGTGGCTAAAGAAATTTTTGACTTACATGTTTGGACTTTGTTGGCTTATACGATAACAACGTCGTCCTCGCCATGGGGGAGTGGGAGATGTTGGTTTATGAACCCAAATTGGAGCACCTATAGAGCAGATGACCCATCCCAGTGGGTATAACCACATGGTTCATTGTCTAGATACAATGAACATGTGTTAATCACTATATTGATTCTCTAGGGAATTACACTCTTAATTCTCTTGTGGGAGTTACATGAAATTTATGTTCTTGGAGTTACATCCATTTATGCTCTTGGGAGTTACATGGAATAATGTTCTTGGGAGTTACATAGAGTAATACCCTTAGGAGTTACATAAGTTACATGTTCTTGGAGTGAGTATAAAATGAAGCATGGCTGATCATTTTATACACCAAGCAACAAAGCAATTTGAGAGCAAAATAAAGAGTTTCATTTAAGCCATTAGAATAGTCATTTGTGAAGCTTGAAAGTTTGTTGCTTCTCGAATTGTGGAAGATATATTTAGTACTTGTTTGTAGTCTAAATTATCATTGAGAGTATTGTTCGTTGAGCACGTGATTCTAGCCATTCGTGATCGTGGGCATACGCTATAAAGGTAATCGAAAATTTTGATTTTTCGGTTCATTTTCGCTACGAGTATGCTCTGTTTTATTACAGATACAAAGTCTCGCAAGACAAAAATATCGATTATTGTTGCATTTATGTATAAATATGATAGTCGTTAGATTAATATAAAAATAAATATAATTAATATATATGTCTATTCATAATAAAAGTTGACATTGATAATTTCATAATTCATACATTTAAATTACCTAATTTTGTACATTTTAAATTAATTAGTTTTATTTTGTTTTGTAAAAATTAAATAAATGGATGAAATTGAGTTTAAATGGTCTATAAGTTTCCTAGTTGATTTTTGATTGGACTCTAAAAAAAAGACGTGAAGAAAAGAATACTTGAAAGATAGAAATAAAGATAGAGGTAAAAATGATCCCGAGTCAAGTCGAACAATACTTTGCTCAAATTTTACTCAAAACTTTTTTAATGTACTCGTTCATATTTGAATTCGATTATAGTTTTGCAATCTTTACTCAAATTCGAATTTAACTCATTTTATTGTACTTGAGTTCGACTTGTTGTTTAGTTGAGCTACTCACGAGCATTTGAGACATACACGAATTAGAAATAGATCATTTTTCTTATGATAATGCAGATAAATCAACTTAGTCAACTGGTTGAAATAATTTAAATCCGAATACTTAAAATTAGATCTTGAGCTTTGTAAAAAAAAATTAATGAAATTATTTTATAACTCTTGAATCAATTAATGAACATGTACAAGAAACATTTAAACTACCGCTTCTAAAAGTATGTGGATAATTTAATTGTTAAATAATATATAGTAAATAAATTGAGTATACTCGATATTATATACGAGTAAAAATCAATGAACTTATATAGAGTATGAATTAGTGAGATAAGTAAAATTCGATAATCTAATTAAGCGAATAACAGGTGGCTCATATTCGACTCGTATAAGTGTCCAAGTATGGATTTGAATTCGATTTGTTTAAGTACCAAATTAAAGTCTCACTCGATATTTTTGAGACGTTCTAGAACGGAGATTCGAACCACTCGAGTTTATTTTTAGCCTTTATAGAGTTTGATTCTATCTAAAATATTGAAGAAAAATAATACAAGTTCATTGTACATAATTTGGAGTACAAGTATGTTATCTTTATAAATACAATCTTTATTTAGAAAAATATGTACTAGTTTTATGTATTAGATCATGTATTAGATTAGTTTAGGAGTATGAGTGAAAATAAAATACTTCATGTACGATTGTTGAAGAATCTTAATTAAAGGGAGTTTTTTTTTTACTTTTACTTTTTATGTTGAATCTTTTATTTCATCTATTTCTTGTTTAATTTTAATTCGTGTTATTTAGTTTTATGCGATTAGTACTAGTTATTTTATTTTATTGTTTAGCTAATTTGTTAGATCTAGGATGAAAATGAAATTAAATAATTAGCCATGATAATATTTTTAATCTCTTCTTTTAACTGTGCTTTAATGTCTAATTGATTTCGCATTTATATTTCGTTATTGAAATACTTTTGTTTTATAATTCTTATGTGATTTTAATTTAATGAAGATGTTTTTGATAGATTATTATTTAGATATGAGTTTTTCATAATCCGTACTTTCTCGAAGAAGTTTTGGAGAGTTATAATTAATACTTAAATTTTCATAGTCTATATTTGCCCAAGTTAGTTATAAAATTACTAAATCGTAGGGAATGAGATCAAAATCATAGTTAATTTTTATTTGGACTTTGATTGATTTATTTTTTGAATTATGTACATCAAACAAATTACGTAATTTGAGTTATAAAATAAGAAGAAATTGAATTATTTGTTATGCTTATTATTTAGTGATTTCGGATTCCTAGATTACTTCCTTATTATTTACTTTTATCTTCTAATTAATTTAATTAGTGTTTAATTGTAGTTAATCAATTTTTCATCTTTATTTTTAATTCGCATGAGATGCATATTAAAGGTGTGTTAAAATTGATCTAGTCTCTATGGGTTCGACCTATACTTGTCAGTTCTTCAATTTGACGTTGTGCACTTGCAGTATTTAAAATTTTCACATCAATTTTTTGGCACCGTTGACAAGGACTATAATTAATTTTTTATTCCTTAATTTTTATTTCTTCGAATTATTTTTTTGCTCTAATATCTTTTTATTTATCATGATTATTGAAGTGGATTAAAGGTGCGAAAAGAAAAATATTGGTGCTACACTATTCTTGATATTTTGTATCTTTACTTAAAAAATAAATTCAAAAAAATAATAGTTTACTTTTATTTTTAGTTTTCATTGTTAGTTAGAAAATTAATTGTTGTATTAATGCATTTACTCATGTAGTGCACATACTATTTAGGTTATTTATTTATTTATTTATTTATTTTCGTTAATTATAGACTGTGGTGATTGCTAGAGAAAAGAGTTATGTCCAATTTTTACTACTTTAGTAATTCACGTACTTTATGACACTTTATTTGTTTACAATTTTTATTTTATCTTTGCACTCTCTTTTTAATTTAATTTTAAGGGCATAACCCACAACCCATAATAAGGTGGGAATTTCATCATCCTTCCTTAACCCATAAACAACCAACTTTCATATTACATAACCTGAACTTAATAAAATTAAATAGATGTGGCCCCTAGGAATTTTGAGCTTGATTAGGACAAGAGACTCAAAAAGGAAGTCAAATTTTAGATTAATCTAATTACCGATGTCTATGCAAGTGGTTTATAAAGCAAATATCTTAAGATTGTGTGGTTATTTCATTAGTCACTATACTCACAGAGAGAGACTCCCACCTTTTTTACACTTGACTATTGGTGTTACTAATTTCAAATTTGATGGCCCTTAAGGTGTAACTTGAAATAGTTAGAAGCTATCTAGATTTTATTTAAGTTGACTATAGAAATATGATTTTATTTTATTTTATTATTATTTTTTCTTGCGACTTTCTTGGTTAGTTACTTATTTTTTTAGTGATTTGTGGAAACACAGACTCTTACTTTAGTTGAAATAGTTATTTTATTTGGATCAAGAACCCTATAAAAAATTTAATGCACACCAAGTAAATGATTTCTTTTTAACTTACCAAAACTCTTATCTAAATTCATATTCATATCCATATTTAAATTCACAACCTCAATATCCACAAGAATTTTCAAATGAAGATGAGGAAAGATTAAGTAACTTAGAGAAAAGCATGAAAATTCTAATGAAAGCTCAATCTAATTTATGCCAAATACTAATTAAGCTATATTTTGTCTAGAATTTCAAATGAGTCGGTTAGACACCGTAATAAATGAGCAAGAAATGGATGAGTTTTCTAATCAATCTGAGGTTACTCTTGAAAATTATAATAGTTGTGAAAATGATGAGAGAAATGAGAACCTTGTATTCAATTTCTACACACTAAACTTAACACAATTTGAGTTTAAAAATTACGAGTCTATACCCAAAATTGATAATGTCACATTTAATGATTCGGTTAAACAAGCCTATAAACTTAAAACTCCATATACTAAAAGACCTATTCCTAGAAAATCACATAGTGATTTTTTTGGACCAACCCATAAAAGTAAACGTGATCCAAAAAATTGTCCTTCACTCGAAATGATTGAAAATAAACTTATGATTGAAAGTAAGTTATTGGGATCCACTACACATAAGTTAACCAAGTTGAAACATGCATTTAAACCAATTACTTCGTGTTTTGAACATATTATTGAATGTTTTCTTGAGGTAGACTTTAATCATAACTATAATATCCCATATATATATTAGGCTAATAAATATGATCTTAAATGATAGAAATGTTGAGGAGTAAGAAATGAGAAATAAAGAAGTAATGAGAAGATTTCAATAGATGAAGTCTTATGACTAGAAGAAAGAATAAAATAATATAAAGTTTTGAAGAATTATGATTATTCGTATATATGTTAATGTTAGACCTTTTCACGGATGAAAAGGGAGAAAATAAAAGAATGGTTTGTAAATAAGTTGAGAGGCAGAAATATAGAAGTGTGAAAATGTTATGATCGTATGAAGGTATGACGTATTATGTCCAAATTGATGAAAACAAAGGAGTAATGAATGTATTAACAAAGGATTGTGCAAAGAATGAGGAGTGAATCAAAGGTTATGGGGTCAATAGTACAAAGTATAGTACTATAAGATAAAGTTTATGTATGAGTATAAGAGATATGATGATGAAGATATTAATACCTGGGTATAAACAGGTAGTCACAGACCGAAGCAAGTCTGATAATACTTGGGCTAAGAAAATATTTTCGTCCATAAATTGGATAGGAAAGAGTAAATGAAAGAGGAAGTAATGTAATACCTAAATTAAGGTAATTTAATAAAATAATTCGACGCTAAAGATTATATAAGAGTGTGGAAGTAAATTAATAGTCAACAAAATTAATAAATTAATTAGTTTGAATATAGAACAAAAAAGAAAGTTGTGTGGTATAATTAATTAAGCTAATTATATGATGCATGATATAAGCTTAGGTGGTTAAGTAACATAGTTTGAATGTTAGCCTTGAATGGTAATGTTAAGGATTTGGTTAATTGAGCGATCAACTTAATGATTATGTTATGTAGTGAAGTCCATTAGTTGAGTTATGGTGGCCTAAGGTATTAATTGGGAAAGTTATAAGTTAGGCCTTATGTTATGGTATATGTAAGGCCAAACTTTTAAATATTGGTAAGTGTTAAGCCCAATTATTATAGGGAATTAAGTTGGCCCAACTTAAGTCCAACTTTATATGAAGCAAGCCCAAGGAGAAATTTATGAGAGGCCCAATGTATGATCTAAGGGGTAGCTCAAGTTTAGGGAAAATCAATGTTAGCCCAAATAATACATGTATTAATCAAAAGGTTGATATATATATATATATATATATAGACATACACACACACACACACACAAGAGCAAGGAAAATACAAGAGAAAAATGGAGAGAGAGAGGGGGTCGAGCATGAGGCCCCATAAGGGGGGGGGGAATGTGTAGCAATTGGGTGCTTATTTTACATATTGGTGCAAGTCAATCTTTTAGTAATTCAAAATAGTCAAGTCCCATGAATCAAGCTAGGATTTGATTATTTTTTAGTGTTGGGAGAAGAGATATATATGTATATGTTGGTGTGTATGTATGTGAGTGTGTGTGTGTGTTGGGAGAAGAGGTAAATATATGTGTTGGCATATATATATATATATATATATATAAGAGAAGGAAAGTGTAAGAAAAAAGGGCATGAGGAAGTCATTTGCTAAGCAAGATAAAGGGCATTAGGGTCCATGAATGTTTAATACATGTGTGGGGTTAAATTGGTGGAGGAAGGAGAGCCATTTGGCCGACCATTAAGAAAAGTTAATATATATATATATATATATACATATATATATATATATATATATATATATACTTATATATGTATAGGTTATATATTATATAATTGAGAGGAAGGTGCCTTAAAGACCATTTTGTCTTAAGAGAAAATTGCTAGGAAGCTTCCTTGTAGTGTACTAAAGACCATTTTGCCCTAGGTCTTGGTTTGTTATAAATAGGGAGCATTATTATACTTGCAAGAGTTTGTTTGTCAATTACTTTCCATTTATGGAAAGATTAAAGAGAAGAAAGAGAGAAAGAAGAAAGAGAGAGAAAAGAAAAGAGATTGAGAGAAATCTTTGTGAAAGAAAGCCATTTTCGGGTTTCTCAAGAGGAATAGAAGGAGTTCTAGCCTTTGGCAGGTCAACCATCAAGCTATAGCAAGAAGGAAGAGGATCAAACAACCAAGAAGGTGTAAAAGTTTACTAATCCCTAAAAAATTTAGTTTAACTTATGTTAATAGTTATTTGTATGTATTGTTGTGGGAGTTTTTATTTTGTGATGGGGGATCATGGTGTATCTGAAGGAATAAGGAGTTGTTGGTGAATATGTGGTTAGATCACATTTTTATGCATGATAAGTTACGAAATCAAGAGATGGAATTTAAACTTAAAAACCCTAGTGGTGAATATTGTGTTTTTCAAAGAAAATAACTTGACACGGTTGAATGTTTTTAAAGATCCATATGTGTATGTTATAGATCTACGAGTTATGAAGATAGCTTGATTTGAACGAAAGAAAAATGTGTTAAAACGGATTGGTAATGATTTTTCTAGTAGAATATGTTACTTTGAAAAACTAAAAGGTTAGACCACTAAGTTGGTTGATAAATATTTTTGGAAAGTGATTAAAGTTTTTGGTTTTGTAAATTTATGAACCTAACAAGCTATGATATGAATTTGAGCTCAATATAAGTGTTAATGAATGATTTATTAAACTTAGTAGCATTTATTTTTCAAAATGACAAAAAGCGAAAAAGGGGAAAAATTGGTTTTGAAATATGGCCTAGCGCCTATGCGCTAGGGCTAGTACCTATGCTCTAGACCCTACTATTTTCGGACTATGACTTTTAGGGTTGGGTCAGACAGGCCTAGTCGAGTTCAAGTCAGGCCGGGTTTTCTTCAAAAATTAAAATTAAATTAATTGTAAATAGAATGGGTACTTAAGTATATTAAACCAATGTGTAAAGTCCATGGGTGGCTAATTAGTAGACCAATTTATAAATGTAGGTTATACGTGGAGCGTAAAATACTAGTGTAAGCAAGATAAACGAATCAGACAAGTTTCTTATAACTTGTTGTAATGTGTGAACTTGTTTCTATATATAAACATGTTGTTTGTGTATAAGTTTTTTAATGTTATGTGAAATTCTTGTGAACTTGTTATTAATGTGTATTTTGTGATACAAGGAAATTAAATGGATGATATTCAGTTGATGATTAAAGTTAATCGTTCAATTGATGATTGAAGTTAGCTATTTTATGTGAACTTAAAAAACTTGAGAATTGTATGTATGAATAGAGAAAAAATAAATGTGAGAAAATGTGAAGCATGTATTAAGTGTAAAACATGTATTAGATGTGGAGCCTAAGATATGTGAAGTATGTATTAAATGTGAAGCATGTTTGAAATATGAAGTATGTGTTATGTGACAGCTGTTAAACTTGCTGAGCAAAGTAGTTACTCACCCTTACTTAAAATAAACATTTTCAACAAAGCCAGATAAATCCAGAGGTTCCTATTAAGGCAAAGAAAAAGGAATGATTAATGAATAGAAGTAGTTAAAATTTAAGTTCTTGGGAACAAAACTTTGTTGTTATAATTGATTAAATATTTTGATATAACCCTTTTGGGATAAAGATGTTTTGTAAAGAGTAAAAGTCAGAAAAGTTGTAAAGTTAGTAAAGCATTTAATTATGCTAGATGATTGCTAACATTACGAGTCTTGGATGGCTAAGTAAAGAAGAATGTATAGGAAGAAACATTTAATGTTTGATTGTGAGCTTATGAATATTCATAATTAATGTAATAAAATAAATCATAATGATTTTACGATAGAATATTGTAAAGATTACGAATCTGGAATAAAGAAATGTTACAAAGTTTTGAATTAAGAGAGTTTTTATCAATTATAGGGTTAATGAATGTTGCAAAAAGATTAAGAAAGAGGTTGTACCGTCAACACCAGATCCGCTTTGGAAGGAAGACGGATTTAAGGGCGTGATAATAACTGTGATGAAAATTTTGACTAATTTTTATTTTTGTAAACCTCTTGAAAACCATGAAAAGTTCACACTCACTCGCCTGTTTGCATCACACTTTTATTGTTGCATGTTTTTAAGGTTATTTAAAATTTGTAAATATGTTCATTTGTTTTATTTCTCATCACATTTTCTTACAACGCAAATGTCCCATATGCAATGTACAAGTCTTTCATTTTTTTGTTCATTTACATACATTTAGGGCAATGCAAGATTCAGGTATAGGGGAGTTTTGCATTTAATATATTAGATAGTTTGTTTTAGGAAAATAATAAGAAAACAACAACAACAAAAAAAAATTTAAAAAAGATTTGTTCGAATAGTTATGACTTGAATTTATTCTAGTAAGTGTCTATGGAGTAGAAATTCATGAGTAAGATTGAAAGATTTAAAACTCTTGAACCTTCGATTAAATACAAAATTTGAGTTTAAAACAGTATCTTTAATAAAATTAAAATCCATATACATTTTTTTTTTTTGCACTATACATTCACGCTAATTTTTAATTGTGAGGTATAAGTCAATCAATTTAAAGAAAAGAAAAAAGAAGAAGAAAAGTTGAACAAAATTAGAAAAAATCTATAATAAATTATTGCTTCAATGTCCATTGAACGAAATAACTAAGTATCCAAATTTTGAGACGCATCGATATTCATGCTGAAAAGTGTGATGGATATAAGCGTGCAACTTGACTTGTCTAGTTTTGTGACCTTTGTTACTTGAGTTAGTAAGCCTTTAGGGGTGTTTCTACACCTAGTGCTCTAAAATCATTGGTCCAACACTCGTTATATGGGTAACTGAAAAGCCAAGAAAACGAGACATTGCATAAGTAAAAAAAAAAAACTTGTAAAAAAAGAGAAGAAGAAAATGAGATTGTTTGAGTTTAATTGTAAAAATCTCTACTACGAGTTACACCATATATACAATACATGCATCACATGAAACTAATTTTATGAAAGATGGTGTCTAAAATAAAGATAGAGAATTTGTGAGAAGGTGAAAGTGTGATTTTAAATTTGATCTTGCTTACATATAATGTCCATGGGTACTTAGTAGTTTTCTTTCAATTTCATAATTTGTTGAACCCAAAAATATTTTATTTTGAATTTTGTTGGTATATTCGCTGTAAACTTTCACGAGATACAACTGGTCCACTTGGGTTAACCTTGGAGTTTAAAGACTTATTGCACATGCTAAGTGCAATCATGTTTCTTACAAAAATAGGTTAGTTATAGTTTTTATTTTATTTTTATTTTACTCTAGGACGAGCAACAGATAGATAAGTATCGGGGTATTTGATAATTTATATATTTAAATTACCTAATTTTATTCATTTAAATATTTTTATTAATTAGCTTTATGTTGTTTTGTAGGAATTAAATAAATGAAAGAAGTTGAGTTGAAAGAGGGGTTGTATAGGCTTTCTAGTTGATTTTTATTTGAACTCTAATAAAGAGATGTACAAAAAAAATAATACTTATAAGATAGAGATAAAGAGTTTGATTCGATCTAGAATATTGAGAAAAATAGTCCAAGTTCATTATACTTAATTTGGAGCACAAGTAACTTGTCTCTATAAATATAGTCCTTATTTAGATAATTATGTAATAGTTTTATGTATCAAATGATGTTTTAGATTAGTTTAAGAGTATGAGTGAAAATAAAATACTTCTTGTATGATTGTGGAAGAATCTTAATTAAAGAGAGTTTTTTGTCACTTTTAATTTTTATGTTGAATCTTCTACTTCATCTACTCCTTCCTTAATTTTAATTCTTGTTATTTAATTTTGGGTAATAGATATCTTAGATCGAACTAAGATAAATTATCTTTGGTTATTTCTATTATAACATCATTTGATCATCAACTTAATAATGTAACTGCACGGATATAAGAAACATGCAAAAATATGAGTGTATGTAAAACTTTATTATATATATATATATATTCGACAGTTCAGATCTTAGTAACTTCTAATGTTATAAAGTTATAGATGCATAACCTCAAATCAAATTTTTTTATTCATAATTTCATATTTTTATATATTCTTTAAATTCGTACGATTAGATTATTAAGTTGACAATCAAATGATATTATAGAAATACTGACCTAAGATAACTTATCTTAGGTTAATCTAAGATATCTTTTACTCTTAAATTTTATGCAATTAGTAGTAGTTATTTTATTTTAATATTTACCTAATATGTTAGATCTAGAATGATGATGAAATTAAATAACTATTAATGATAATATTTTCCATCTATTCTATTAATCGTGGTTTAATTTTTAATTGATTTCACCTTCATATTTCGTTATTGAAATACTTTTGTTTTGTAATTCTTATGTGATTTTAAATTAACAACGACATTTTGGTTGATTATTGTTAAGGTATAAGTTTTTCATAATCTATAGTTACTTGCAAAAAGTTTTGATGGGTTATATTAAATTATTAATTTTTTATAGTCTATACTTGCCCAAGTTAGTTATAAAATTACTAAATTATAAGGAAGAGAGATCGGAATCATAGTTAAATTTTACTTGGATTTTTGATTTATTTATCTTTCAAATTATATACACCAAATCAGAGGCATACTTTGAGTTATAAAAATAGAAGAGATTGGATTATTTATTATATTTATTGTTTAGTGGATTAGGATTCGGATTCCTATATTACTTGCTTAATAATCCCTCCGTCTAACTTTATTTGTCTTAATTAATTTTTTATGGTCAAATTGATTATATTTATTATAAAAAAATATTCTTAAGTTTATTAGATATATGTACAAAATTATTATCATAAGAAAGTAAATCGAATATACTATTTAAGTCAACTTATTTTATTTTTAAAATTCTAATATATTTGTTTAATTATTAATTTTAAAATTGGTCAATTTGACCGTAAAAAATCAATTAGTACAAGTGAAGTCAGACAAAAGGAGTATTAATTTTTATTTTTTAATTAGTTTAGTTAGTGTTTAATTTTAATTAATTAATTTTTCATTTTTATTTGTAATTCATTTGAGATGTATATTAAAAATATTTTAAAATTAATCTAATTTTTATGAATTCGACCTATAATTACTAATTTTTTTATTTGACACTGTGCGATTACAGTATTTCAAATTTTCACATCATACATCTTTCAATCGCAATACAAATTTCTTTTTGTTTCCAAAAAACATATTTAATGAATACGTGCCAATAAGCGACTACTGTCCCCCACACAGAAGCAGAAAAAATGGCCCCAAACAAGGAGCAACAACAAGGGCATATTCGTCACAACATGAAAAAAAAAAAAAAAAAAAAAGCTAACAACATCGTTCACTTCTATAAACAAAAGCAAACTCCCGTTTCTGGGGTTCATTTGATCGATACTTCCAACACAAACAAACATATCCCTTGCCGTTCATGTTTATCATCATTGATTCCTAGAGAAAATCGAACACACCAAACCAATCTCTGAAATTAAAATTTCAACCTTTTCATTTTAATTATTTGCTAATGATTCCTTATTGAATTTTCAGGCCCTCACTCATTGTTAGACCACAAGCATAAAGCTGATTAGAGGTATTTTCTCTCTCTATATATATATATATATGTGTGTGTGTGTGTGTGTGTGTAGAATTCCCATTTGTTTATATGATTTCTAGGAATGGGATATGCTTTATGACATTGAATTGGTTATGATTATTGGTTCTTGATTTGATTGGAATTTCATTTTTATATACAATTTTCGTAAGTTGTTTATTTTGTTAAAGATGCCTTATTTATTGCCAGATCAAAATAGGTGGCGCCAATAGTTGAAAGGGTAATGTATATGCTTGAATTGAAGGAGGGTTTATACAAGCCAATTGACTTTTAATCATTGATGATTAACTTTATGTTTTTTTTTTTTGGTGTGTGTTTTTTTTCTTTTTTTCTGGTGTGTTTTTTTTTTTTTCTTTTCCCCATTTTAGTTTAATTTTTTTTTTTGTTGAGACACACGGGAAGCCGGAAAGGCAAAAGGAGAAGAAATGTTATGTCAGAAGCTTTGCAATTTTAGTTAGTCAATTGGTCATTGTGTAAATGTTTCCAATAATAATTTGGTGCCCATATGCTATATTAAGGTGGTTTCTAGCCCATCAGTTAATTGTTAGGTTTTCTTTCTCTTCCCATGATCAATTTTTGATCTTTAACACGCTTACATGTTCGGCTGAAGTTCCTTTCTGCGTTTTTTTTTTATATATATATAAGAAGTGATAAGTTTCTAGTTTCCAAGTTTGTATATTGAGCATGTAGGAAGGAAAGAAGTTGAGATCCGTGATTGTTTCATGTCCTTCTATTACATTTAGACTATAGTTCGGTGCCTTCATTTGTTGTTCTAATTGTTGCCTTTGGTTCCTAGTGTGAGTTTAGAATTTTCTTTCATATTTAGCTCGAGGCACTTTTTTTATGAGTTATAACATTTTACTCTGATGTGTGCTTGGACTGTTATTAATTAAATATAAACGGTGTAGTGTGTGGTGCTTTTGTGGAAAATTATTTAATAATTTTTCGGGAATCTTGAAATTGTTTGCTATATATTTAGGAATAAATAGCAAGCTGCATTTTGATGCCTGTTCTTTATTGGATGTTTCTCTTTGTTGGTGATTTCCTTCTTGATCTTTTTCTTACACGATAAACAATTAGTGAGTTCCCAAGAATTCTTTAGTACAACAATATAGACCAGATAGTTGGTTGCTATTTTGTATGTGTGAGAATTAAGGTTTTAACCTTATTGCACTGTGGGAGAAGGGGCTGCTTTGCCACTGGAGGGCTATTCAAAGGTTTTAAGAGGAGAGTGGAGTAAAACCGTAACTGCCTTGTGAGGTGGCAGTAAGCACAAAGAAACTATACAGTAGACTTAATGAATCTAAAGTCGTGATCCGTATAAACTGATTTTTAATCATCCCTGAGAGGTCCATTATTCACCTTAAAAGCTACATAATTTGTGTTAGTATTGGAGATTATGATTTATCCTATATCCTACTATAAATGGGTACCTTTTATGTTCAAGTTGAATTACTAAGTGTTTGGGAGCAAGTTATGCTTCTGCTTCTTCTCTTTGTTTAATTTCTCAAATTTTATTTTGGTGTGTATAAATATAAATTTCCATGCAAGACAGTGCCTTTGTTGCTTTTTACCTTGACTCGGTTTTAGATTGTACAATGTCACACTGGTTCTGCCTATAGAATTTATATGCACTTGATTGAGATCTGTTACTCGACCTCAGCTAAAATAAGTGCACTGGTGTTTCTGTAAGAGGTTGAGAAGAATAGATCAATTGGTTTTCTAATTTTAGATGAAAAAATATGAATATTTCTTGGAACCATTTGGGAAAAGAGAAGAAGAAATTTGCTGGAAAGATCTATTAAAGGGTTTTATTGTATGTGCTTCTCTTCTTTTTTCTTATATCTAAGCAATGCAGATTTTGGCAGCTTTAATGTTGCTATGGTAGAGATTGAGTTTCAATATCTATGTATCTCAAAAAACTAACTTTTCAATTTAATGTCCTGTTATTTTCCAGACGTATTAGTTATATCAGTCTTTTGAATCTGTACGATACAAAATGGATCAGCAAGGGCATGGACAGCCCCAGGTGCCAAATGTAGTCACTAGTGCAGCTCAATTGCCATATAGCATTAATCAGTATGAGTCTAACCAAATCAGTGGGACCACTGGTCGAGGATCAGTTGTAACATCGGTTGGGTCCGTACAATCTACTGTTCCTGCTCCTACAGGAGCACAGCTTGTACAACAACAACTTGCTTATCAGCATATCCATCAGCAGCAACAACAGCAACTACGCCAGCAACTCCAGACGTTTTGGGCAAACCAGTACCAAGAAATCGAGAGAGTTACAGACTTCAAGAACCATAGCCTTCCCTTAGCGAGGATCAAGAAGATCATGAAGGCTGATGAAGATGTAAGAATGATATCGGCTGAGGCACCTATCGTTTTTGCCAGGGCGTGCGAGATGTTCATTTTGGAGTTGACTTTGCGATCTTGGAATCACACCGAGGAGAACAAGAGGAGGACACTTCAAAAGAATGACATTGCTGCAGCTATTACTAGGACCGATATTTTTGATTTTTTGGTTGATATAGTCCCAAGGGAGGATATAAAAGATGAAGCACTAGCATCGATGCCAAGAGGACCTATGCCTGTTGGGGGGCCTAATGACACGTTCCCGTACTATTACATGCCACCGCAGCAGTCACCACAGCCTGGAACTTCTGGTATGATCATGAGCAAGCCAATGATGGATCCTGCTATGTACACACAACAGCCTCACCCCTTCATGGCTCCACAAATGTGGCCCCAGGCACCACAGCAACCACAATCACCCTCAGATTCTTAAACTTTGAGGCATGCTATTACTAGAAAGTGTGAGTTTCAACTTTCAAGGCTGAAGATTGCAGCACTTAGTTACATATTTGAAGATACTATTGTGCTTTAATGGTTTGCATTGCCTTTTGCTTTCTTGGTGCCTACTTTCCTGTAAAGGTGTTTTACTGGTAGAAACATATGATTATGTATCAAAATTATGTGGTTGAATTTTATGCCCACTTTCTTATAAAGGTGCTTCAATTGATTGATCACTCTCTGATTATGCATTCATGTTGAAGCTGAGGAATCTGGTTTTGAAGCACTTCACGTTCACGAACACATTTTTCTTTACCACAGAGAAATACATAGTTTCTTTCATATCATGTCTGAAACAAAGTACTTAAATGTTTTAGGTGGTGGAGTTTCCATCCTTGTAAATGACTGCATGATTTAAACACGTATATAAACATGTTTTATGAACCCTTCAGTAAAAAGGAAGGTAAAATGGAAGGAATATTGAAGGAACAGAAAGTACATTCTGTTTTCAGCAGGTGTAGAAAAGAAGGGAAAAAAGAAAGAAAAAACAGAGTTGATTTTCCATTGAGCTGTTTCATGGTTCATTCCTTCCCATTTTCCTCTCACTTTTCTGAGGTCGGGTATGGTGGATTCAAACAAACAAATATAGCTCAGAAGCGCTCAGGAAAATGATTTATACGAAGTTCAGGTGTCACGTCATGAGAATTTAACAAGTACAACAATGCTACAAATAACTAATTCGATCCTTGTGAAGCTTTCACAAACTAATCCGAAGAGAATATACAAGGAATCTGTTTAGTTTGATCATACTGAAGTTTCCAAAAACTAATCCGAAGACAATATACAAGGACTAATTCAAACAGGGAAACAAGACTACAAGGTTTTCCATTAAGAAAACGAGGGTTACATAGTTATTGTCGGTTTTGTCCCTCTTTCATCACAATTCCTTCAAGAATCCCATCAGTTCCGAAATTACCAGAGAATTGCTGGGGATCAACTGGACCTGGAAGCTTGAACGAGATGGAGAAGTGCCCTGGTGGACAAAGATTCTGAGATTGCATCTCGAATGTCTGGGAATACCTACAAACTGTTTTCTCACCAGTGACTGTCACGCCTCTGATTAGTACTTTACCATCATTTTCAACTTCACAACTAAATTCTCCTGTAATTGAAAGATCAGAAGTCATGTTATTGCATTTCGATAGTATTGAGACCTAGTAAAGTGAAAATGACAGTACAATGATAATGTAATGAAGTTAATTCACAGGCATTACAGGTAAAGAGAGTAATAAAAAAGGTTTAAAATGAAAAATAAACAAGAGTTACTTAGTAAAAAACCAAATTAATAATTATTATGACCGCCAAGTGAGACTATTTCTTAGTAATCTGGCATATCTATGTTCAACATGTTGAGAAACACAATATCTCATATATGAAAAAAGAAATGACTACACTTCAAGCTAAAAAGCACCACAATATTTTAACCAACAAAGAATTATTTCGAAAATGACATCCACATGATCTCTCCTCAAGTCCTCGTTATCAAGGAATCTATATGTAAAGGATGCATAACTAAAAGAATGACCTAAAAGATCTTACCCGCATCAAAAGTTAACTAACAAAAAAATAAATATGCACATGAAATTGGCAAAAGTTTCAGTTCTAAATACACAACGTACTTTCATCCCTTTTGACTCCAGGAAGAGATACACGGAATAGGTAGGAATCTTCACACTCCCCTATGTCCACGAGTCCTAAGACTGGTCCTATTTGTCCCATTGCTGCACTTCCAGTTAATGCAGATCCCTTTTTGGTGGCAGCTACGATGTTACTAAATTCTTCCTTGGTTGGGTGAGAGGGAAGAAATATCATTCCTGGTCTGAGATTTTCATCAGAACTGGTTTTCACTTCCATTAGAGAAGGATCCTCATTACTAAATGACGGAGGTGTAACATTACACATGATACTGCCCACAGTTGGTGTATCATTACTTGGAACATTACTAACAGGTGGTGTACCACTGTTATGTATGCTAGTCACAGATTTCACAGCATGGGCACGTTGCGAATGATCTTTAGGCATAGTCAATTCATTCAAATTTTTTATTTTTCGAGGAGCACCAGGTGCTCTATTCGGATCTAACTCTCCATTACATTCAACCTCCTGTAAATTCTGACCATCAACAAAAGTATATAAGCTCGCACCATCTCTATCCAAAAGAAGATCTCCCAAGCCAGTTAGTCTCTTAAACCTTTCAATATCCTCCGTCTTCATGTAATAAGTTTCTGGTTTGTTAATGAATACAATGTTCCCGATGATTTTATATTGATTTTTGAACCATGAATGAGGATGCAAGTGGGGAGGAAAGAGATCGTCAAACTGTGGGAAAGCTATAGTGGGGTCTTGAGCCAGAGTAGGAAGATTCCCATGAAAGAACTCGTGCAACGCAGTTAATTTCACCATAACAGATGGATCTGCCTTTCTAAGTACGTAGTAGTAAATTCTCTCTACTTCTAGAGCTTTTATGTGGGAACCGGTGAGCTGATCAAAAGTATATTGAGGAATACCCTCAGCGCGCCTTTGCAGGATGGACTTGAGGGGCCCTTCTGCCTTGAGATCAGGTGCAAAGTAGGTACCCATGATGAAGTAAAAGAGGAAAGACTGATCATCGGATGGCATCACATCATTTAATACGTTGTCCATTTCTGATCCCGCAGCAATTAGAGGCTCAGAATAGATCTTTCTATCAGAGCTGCTGACAGAGTAGAGCAGAATCTGCACGGATTCCACACCATTTCTTAAGGCACGAAAGCATCATTAAAAGACGGTCAACATAAAATTTAGATAATGCCACTATCAGAAGTAACAGGTAAAGAAGTTTGCAGTACCACATTTCAATAAAGAAAGGGAAAATGCATGTAGGTAAAATACTTGTCCAACAGGTGCCTCGAACCAATTTCCACTTGACAGAGAAAAGAAGAGCAGATGAATCATAGATGAATAACACATCAGTAAAAGAGGAAAAAAGGTACATGTCAGATTGAATCTGTAGTGGACATATTGTGTTTATGGTATAAACTGAACTACCTTTGAGATATACTTAACTTAATTGCCTTTCTGAAATACTTGGTGAGCTTCTTAACAAGTGTCTCTAGTAGAGGGACTTGACATGACTAAAACATTCCAGAAACACTATGAGGCCAGGGGTCACCCAGTGCCTACTCAAAGGGTAACGGTTTTAGGTGCCTCCGTAAGAAAATAATAAAAAGAAAATATATCAGGCTTCAGATAAAGTACAAACTCTTTATTGCTTATATATATATATATATTGGAAAATCCACCTTAGATGGTGGGGCTATAGGATGGAGCCCTATAAACTTTTCATTGCTTATCATTGGAGAGAAACAACAGCCTTATACAGCTTTCTAGGTATACATCTTAACAATTTTGTGGAAAATATCTCCAAAATTTTCTTAAAACAAGAAAACGTATGAACTAGCCAGAGTTTGTCTGAGAGTTAAATTCCTTTTTGAGTTAATAGGATTGAAAACCTATTTATTTCAAAAAGCATGTTATGTTTATCATGCAGTTTTCATTCATAATTCATGCTGCAAAATCTGATATAGCGAGGAACTAGAAAAGGAATAATTGAAAATATTCGTCATACCAAAGTTATTTTCCTTGGATTCCAAAAATATGTCATAAATTTTTAACAATCATTTTTTTCTGAAATGCATCTCATATGAAGAATTAAGACATAAATTAAGGTTCTAAAAGAAAGTTTGATTACTGAAGGCAACAAGGATGATAAAACAAGATATAGGTAGAAACCAATGATGACTATGTTGATAAATATTTTACAATGAGCTTATTTAAACAACTAAGCATATAAGCAGACATTTATGCATAGTAACACATTAAAAGAGAAAATTAATATATATATATATATATATATATATATATATATATATAAGATTAGTAGAAATTACTATCCAAGCTGCGTGAGAATTGTGCTCTATTACCCACATTATACATTTCACAGCCTTTCATATGTATTCTAAACATTTCAACCTCTACAAGGCTCAATTACCATCTTTTCAGTATTTTCTGTTTACAATTTTCTCATATATAATTTTACTATAGGTCCTACTAGTATCAATTTTTTGCTCCTAGCCCAAGACTGGTAGAAGATCCCAATAAAATATCCCAAGGAAAACAGAGTTTTATGTTGCACCGGAGACTAAAATGAGATCTCAGTAAACCATTCATGTCCACGTTGACTTTCCCATATAGCTTGTAATGACCAAAATGAGACCCAATAGCACAAAAGAAGAACCAAATAACACATCCCTGTGCACATTGAATCACACCAGAAACAATATTAAGGAGAAACATGAAACCAGAATGTTAAATATATACACACCTTATCGGTAGTCAGATGATTGACAAACACTAAGCTTTTCAAAATTATCCTAGCTGTTTAATAAAACTAAATACGCCACCAGAATTAGAGACTGACTGCGACAATGGGCTTCACAACTCAAACATTTTACTATGCTTAAAAAAGTTAAAAAAAGATGCCACTACAACAACAGTCTATCATAAGTCAGAATAACATTATACAGTTTTTCTGGGTCTGATTCCAATATGATGGAGTGTCATGTGCATCTAAGACACACACATGCATGTATGCATATATATATATATATATATTATTGTTTCTTTTTAAGTGGATATGCTATCATCTTTAGTTATACACATTGATACTCATGTGTCTGCTATTATTATTGGACCAGGGAATACTTGATACCCTGAGTTACATTATTGATTGGTCAAGGCAGGCCATAAGGAGTAAAGAGTAACATCCAGGTAAACATTTATTAATCTATGTAAAGAGAGATAATTTAGATTTGATGTTACCATTTTTACGAAGTTCTATCACAATTTTGCATGAGCAAAAACTATCCCTTATAAACATAAACATAAAATTAACTTCCTGCTACTTATCCTACTGTCTTAATTTTCGACAACTACTCTTAAAATAGAGAATATACATACGCATATGCTTATGCCACGTCCACGTACACTAGTATTTTATAGAGGCTAGAAAATAAATCCATATAATCCAGAGTTTCAGAATACTGATGGTCTTGTTCAAATTAGAACAAGTGAAACTTAGGGAACCCTATTTGGAAATGTAAGTCATTACAAGGCAGAATATAGGTGTTTGATAAATCTCATATTATTTGACACTAAATTTGGATGAATTGGTAGGTTTAGTCAAACTAAGTAAGAATAAATGTATTAGATCTTCGGTCTTAAAAATTGGGACAAGATTTGGTCATCGACCAACTTGGAAAAATAATAAATACATAGTTTGGGGTAGCATCCACATGAATTTTATTTGTAATTGCCCCATGCAATTGAAGAAACAAGTACCAAGACAAACATAAATGGATACTTTTATAAAGATTCTTGAAATCTTGATGATGTGTTAAGTATGAAACATATAATGATAGTAACAAAAAGTTTCATGTGCATTTTATCAAAATCAAAGTGGGTTTTTCTTAAACCCAAATTTGAACATAATTGACCAAGTGGGGTTTCCATTTGACATCCAAACATAACCCCATTATGCAATTTGACCCACAAAATCAATACATATCTTATCAAATAAAGGGTCAGATGAACGGCATGCAGAATTATAAGGAGATGCTTGATAGGTGTAGAATTGGTGAATACACATACAAGAGCCGAAAACCCACACAAACACAAATGCACACAGGAGTGAGAAAAGGGACATACATATTAATCAACAGAACTAGATAAATGCAACCAAATAGCTGGAATTTTGAGAAATGGGAACCAAAATTCCCATAAATTCGTAAGTTTGAATGAGAGAAATTCACCAGAAAATAATTGGTTTATAAGATAGAGGGAAGTTCAGTCTTCAGAGCTGAATTTGAAAGAGAGAGGAAAAACTAAGTCCTCTTGAAAGGTCAGAGTTCAGTCCTCATGCAGTGACCCTTCCACCACCACTACCACCGACTAGTCACGGGTGCCAGTTGTCTTCCCTTTAGGCTTTTAGCAGTATCACTGTGGCACTTTTGTGGCCTACTTACTGTGGTGTCTCAAAATAATGGCCACTTCACAAAATTGGTAATACAATTTATTATAATATTATACAAATTATCATAAAAAAAAGTTATATGTTTGTTTAATATTTATCTTAAATTTGATTAGTATTTAATTTAATAATAACGACATAATAATAGATTAATAATATAGTAAATTAAAGAATTGATATTTTCACAAATTAATTTGATATTTTCAAAATATCAAATGAGATTCACTTATAAAAATATTAAATTACCTTATAGAAATATCAATTAGCTAATTTAATACTTTTACAAGATTAAATGGAATTATTCACTTGTGAAAATATTAAATTTACTTGTAAAAATATCAATTCCCTTATAGTATTTCATGCCATTTATACTATACAAATAAGTGAGACTATTTATTTAAAATAAATATATTTGACAAATAAAACTTTTTTTATAAAATATATTATTTTATATATATAATTTTGTAGACGATTTTGTAGATTAGATTTACTGTTTTGACAATTTTGTCCTTATTAAACTGGAACATGCCATACACATTCATTTTTCTAGTTATCGATTATGAGTAAATTGTGTCCTTCCGTTGGTTTTTTTTTCCTCCTTAATTTTCCCAAAATTAAGGAACAGTTGCGTTGTTTTTGTAAGTTTTACGTATGATATTGTAACTGACATGTTGAAGGCACGAAAGTGTCATGTAGCCTAATATTTATGACCGCTAAAATATTTAAAAACAATTCTTTAAAATCTATGGTTAAAAAATTGTTAAATTGTTAATAGGTAAATAAATTAGTGATATCAAGGAAATTGTTTATGTTTGTAATTAATGGAGTATATATGATACTTGGGTTATTTTTTGTGAAATCAACTATATAATTAAAAATACAAACTTGATTTGGTTTTATTAATTTTTGGTTTCACAAATTTATGGTTGAATTTTCTTATTCATATTAATACAAGTATTATCTAAATTTGTATCAATTAAATACTATCTAAATTTAAAAATACGCAAATTTCTAATAGGAACCAAAAAAAGAAGATCTTTTTCTTTTCTATTCAAATTAGTACAAGTGCTATGCAAATTTATAATAATTAAATATATATTATCTAAATTTATAAAATATTCACACACAAAAACTCAACCAATCTTTAATAGAAATTAAAAATAATTTCTAAGAGAATTTTTGTTTTCGATTTTACCAATTATATTACAAAGTTTTTTTTATCACAATTTTATGCAATTAATTAAGACACTATAACACATTATACTATGTCATATAGTCCTATCAAATACAAGAGTTTATATATATCACAAATAAAGTTAACAATACTTTTATAATATAGACCAATCATATAGTTACATGGTTTAACCATAACAAACTGTATAGTGCGATTAACATTATAGAAGTAATCGTAATCACGCGCGGTTAATCAAATCGTTTGGCTATTAACGGTTTTGGTTAATATTTTGAAATTACGGGGTTTTCTTTTCCTGTTTAATATACTATTCAAAAAATGAAAGATGTAAATAAGCAAGCTAATAATAGAATGAGTTTAAAAGTTTAAATCACAACTATTACCCACTTTTAATATTGCTACTAATTCATCTATGAAATTATTAGAACTTAGAAACAATATTATACTATAAAAAAAAAAGTTATGAATATATCACAAGTTTGTTATACATATATAATATGAACAAGTAGAAGAAAAATTATAGAAACAACTAAAAAACTAGAAACATGTAGACAATTAATTTATTCATAAATGCACTTTTTATTATTAAGTTAGTAATCACATACTAGACTTTTATCATACATATGTGTGCATGTGTGTCTATGTGCGTGTGTGTGTATGACTAAAATGCAAAATCATCCCTTCGGTTTATATCATTTTTGCAAAACTCTTTCTCGAACATTTTTTTGACAAAACTCTCCCTTCAGTTTGTATTATTTTTGCAAAACTCCCCCTCAAACTTTTTTGTGTGTGACAAAACTCTCCTTCCAAGATGTGTTAGTTGGGCAAAATGGACCCTTTTATCTTTATTTCATTTAATTTTTTTATGTGAAGTTTATTTCCTATTTTGTAATATTTGAAAATATTTTATGTTAATTTCTATAAAATTAATTTTAATTATATATTTTGGAACATAGGAAATATATTGAATAATTGCAGTTTCCTACAATGCGTTTTGAAAAATGGAGTGAAATGTTAAATTATTATTTATTTAGTTGATAAATGAGGCGTTGCGATAAAGGTAATTCACTTTTACGGTGATTTTGAGTTTAAAATAAAAAAATAAGAAAAAAAATGGACAAAAGTCTTTTGTCCAAAAAATTTTTGTTAATAAATTTTTAATAGAACAAAAAATAAACAATCAATTAAATAACATAGACAAATCTTTTACATTTTTATATGAAACTTTATATTACAAACATAACAAGGTTGGTCTATGGACTTGTCAGTCAAAAGGCATAGAAAGTCGAACTAGTACTTGCATTAAAATGATAATGAAATAAAATTATTGGTATTAATTTATTATTAATACAGACTATTCTAATTTATTATTTAATTCGAACTATTTTCTCATGATTAGTTTTACATCAAATTTTGAATTATTTTATTATTATTTCTAACGTCAATTGATACCTTAAAAACGAAATTATATAATATCACATTTTCATTTAGAGTTATAGTCATTCATCAAATGATCTTAAAAGTGCTCAAACACAACCCATAGACTTTAATAACAAATTTATTATGAGATGAGTAATTCGAAGTGATAATTGATTAGTATAAATAGTTTTATCTCAACATAATTTTTGAAAATAAATATTATCTGGTTATATTTTGACTAAAAATAGGGATGAGATAAAATTATTCAACTAATCTAATATTACTAGTCACTACAGAATTAGTCATTTATTTAATTACATATTTGTTAAGGGTCTTTTTTGTCCAACTAATACATCTTGGAGGATGAGTTTTGCCGAAAAAAAGTTTGAGGGAGAGTTTTGCAAAAATAATACAAATAGAAGGGAGAGTTTTGCTAGAAAAAAGTTCGAGAGAAAGTTTTACAAAAATGATACAAACATGATGGACGGTTTTGCATTTCAGTCATATATATATATAGGGGAGTGTTCCATAGCAAACATTTGCTATGACAACTGTTCCAGCAAACTGATCTTAGATCATTCAAAAAAAATCTAATGGACTGAAAAAAAATTGAGATTTTTTTTTTTGGCATGGTTGCCACTAAGAGTGGCGGCCGACATTACCCAAAACCAAAACAACGTTGTTTTGATTTTAGCCTTTTCCTATGAGTTCAGATTTGAAAAAGAGTTAATGGCCGATCAAACAACATTTAGCAAGGTCTTATTAGCAGGGCTTATGATTTGATAAAAAAAAAATGTAGGATGCACAAGAATGTGGAGCTTGGGGATATTTCTGCAAGGAAATTGTTTGAACTAGGCTTAAAAAATTGTGGGTATTACGTCTTGCTTTTAAACATATATGTTGATGCTGAAAGGTGGTTTGATGTGGAAAGAATGAGAATATTTTATAAGAATTTAAGACTAATTAAACCCCCTGGATTCAGTCTGGTTGAATTAAAAGGTAGGGTTCGTGTATTTTTAGTTAGAGATAATGAGCATCCTCAACATGAGAAGATTTATGCATATTTGGATAAGTTATATGTTCAATGTTAGGGTGTGGATTTTTACTAAAGAGAATGGGTCGAAATGATTGGGTTGTTTAACCCTGACGCCCATTTAGCTTTAATCCCAGTCCAGCAAGGCTTGGGTCATCACGCTCAACACCACGAATTAGTTAATGTTGTGGCAGTTATAAAACGGTTACCACTTAAACATTTAGTCTGGAGGTTATAGCGATTATTGGTCATAATGAGGATCGTGCATCATTATTGCGATTATATCCATCGCACATGCTTGGCGGTTAGAGGAGGACGACGACTATAAAAGGAATGTTAAAAACCCAGGTACAATCTAATGTCAATTCACTGCGCTAAGCTCTAAGCACATCCTTTGTTAACATTTCTTGAAACCAGTACTTACTCTCACGCCGAAGCTATCCCTCAACATTCCAAGCCGTCAAGCTCTCGGTTGCTTAATCGTGCAGGACAAAGTCGTTAACGGTGGTTAAACGTCTCGATGAAAGCAAGCGTTAACATTGGCGCTAGAAAGAGGGCCTCTAGTATTTAGTAAAAATTTCCTTGACCCAATTACTATCTAAAATGTCTACCCATCCCCATAATAATAGTCGTGCAGGGCCTTCCCGTGGGGGCTCACGCTCGCAGTCCCATCGACCAAATGATGTGGACAAGTAACGTCACCTGTAGGAAGTCCGATACCAAAAGAGAGCTCTTCAACTCCAGTGGGAGGAGCTTGAGAAATAGTTGGTAGGTTTGGAATAGGCAGAAGGTAATCTAAGAGGCAAAAAAGGGGGTCCATCCCATACGGGATAACTCCCCCCCCCCCCCCAGGATAAAGAAATTAATGTTCTATCCTCGAACTTTGAGAGTCAGAGACAGCGATCCAAAACTCCACCCAGGCATGAAGGTCGAGAATCGCGACGGTGACAGCGACGGGATAGCCAGATGAGGGAGTCCTCTGGGCCAAAAAGTTTTGAGAGACATGTGGGAGTTCATCAAAGGAGCTTGAGGAAGCACCCATCAATAGTACTCTTAAGGTTTTAATCCGAAAGGAGTATAACGAAATCGGAGATCCCCATGATTGCACCTACGATTTGTAATAGGTTATGCGATTTTATGGGTAAGATGCAGTGGGAATGTGCCATCTCTTCATTTCAACGCTGACAAAGACTGCAAGAGAATGGATAATATCCCTTCTCGCCAATTCAATTGACTCATGGGAAGAACTCCGTAACCAATTCCACGTACGCTTCAGCGGGAACCAAAAGCGTGCCAAAATGATCACTTCTCTACTGCAAGTATGACAGAAACCTAGCGAACCCCTTCGACAATTCATGAAGAAGTGTGGAAAAGCTGTAGCCGAGATCCTCGTCTTGGATTCGGCATAGGCGGTGCAGTTCCTCATGATGGGCTTACACGTGGAGAGGTCGAGCCACCTAATAGAGGAGATAATTATGAAAGCTCCCTGATCTCTAGCCGAAGCCTACGAGATTGTGGATAAATTTATTAAATTGAAGAAGCTCTTGCTAATCTTAGGGGCCCTTCGAGATATGATGATACAATCATCAGATAAGGGACCCCGGAGGTGACGACGTAGATAAAAAAGATTATGGCCGAATAGACGAATTGAAAAAGGATTTTAACAAAAATAGTGATGGTCGAAGGGACCAGAAAATAGATCGCTCTCAGAATGAGGATCCCAAGAGAAGGGAGAACAAGGGTTACACCTTAACTACAAGTAGGACCCAGATACTGAACGAGATCAAAGATCAATCTTTCTTTTAGAGACTTTCAAAAATCAGAGTTTTCGCTAGATAAAAGAACAACGCCAAATACTGTACCTATCATAAGGCTCTGGGACATGATATAGAAAGTTGTTACCAGTTGAAGGAATTTCTTGAAGAACATGTCCAATGAGGGAATTTAGACTTCTATACCGGCGAGAGGCCCAGAAGATCCGTACTTGACATAATCTCCCCTCCTCCTCCCACTCCAATAGGAAGAGGAGTGATGGACGTCATCTCTAGGGACCCATGGCAATTATTTCTAATAGAAAGAGAAAAGCTTTCGCCAAGGCGGTCCATCAGGTCTTAAGTCAGCAGAGGAATTTCAAAATTGACCCCATCATTTTTTCAGATGAAGACTACGGGCCTAACATACTCCTCCCACATGACGATGCGCTTGTAATAACAGCGCAGGAGGGGACCATGGATATGAGGTGAATTCTCATTGACAATAGGAGTTTAATGGATGTATTGTACATGCATACCTACAACAGACTGGATCTAGGTGATAGGAAGTTGATTATGTTTGAAGGCTCGCCGTTATATGCCTTCGACAACGCTCTAGTTCCCATTTTTGGGACTATAGAGATGTTTATGACCTTTGGAACAACACCCAAACAGACTTTTGTAATGGTAAAGTTTTTCGTCGTGAATGTGGAGAACAACTACCATCTTAGGAAGAACGAAATTATCAGCATTGAGAGCTGCAAACAAAGAATGGGATCAGGGAGGTTGTCGGGGATCAGGACATGTCTCGAAGGTGTTACCTCCATACCTTGCAGGTAGCCTCTATTAGGGTAAGTAAACAGAAGCAAACTATAAAGATAAAGCCAGAGCCTTTTACAGAGACGGGCTCCGAACCAATCGTAACCCCTTTAGAGGAAACAGAGGAGGTAGAACTACTCCCAGGAAATAAAGAAAAAGTGGTTCAGATAGGGATCGGGCCACAAGAAAACTTTCGAGCGCGCTTGATTTCCTTATTAAGAGAATACTCTACCATCTTTGTGTGGACCTCAGTTGACATACCAAGAATTGGCGAGTCGATGGTTATTCACAAGCTGAGTGTAGACTCCCGTATCAAGCTAGTCAAATAAAAATGCCAAAGCATCGCTCCCAAAAAATAAAAAGTAATTGATGATGAGATAGTAAAGTTGATAGAAGCGGGATTCATCTTTAAGATAGACTATCTTGAATAGTTGGCCATCGTCGTCCTGGTAAAGAAGCATAATAAAAAGTGGAGGATGTGCTTCAATTATACGGATCTAAATAAATCTTGTCCGGATGATTATTATCCTTTTCCTAGTATAGATCAGTTAATTGACTCAACATCTGGCCATGCAATTTTGAGCTCTATCGACACATTCTTAGGGTACAACCAAATTCAAATGTGGGTAGACGACATCCGGAAGGTGGCCTTCATTATTCACATAGCTATCTATGTATATAGGGTGATATCTTTCGGATTAATTAACGCAGGGGCCACCTACTAACGGATGATGACCAAAGTCTTCAAAAATCAAATAGGCCAGAATATAAGAAGTCTACGTCGACGACATGATAGTCCGAAGCATGGAAGTGATGGATCATTTAGCCGATCTTAAGGAATGTTTCCAGCATATCCGAAAGTTCATCATGAGGTTGAATCCAACCAAATGCACCTTCGGACTCAGGTCGGGAAAGTTCTTAGGATACATGGTGAGCTGAAGAAGGATTAAAGTCAATCTCAATAAGATATCGACGATAATAAACATGCAAACTCCCAAAAAATTTAAGGAAGTTCAGAAGTTAACTGGCAGGCTGGCCTCAATTTGACGATTCATGTCTTGATCTATAGAAAAGTGTTTGCCTATTTTCAACACTTTAAAAGGAGCACAGAATCAGAAAACCTTTTAGTTGACCGAAGAGTGCCAAACCGCCTTTGAACAAATCAAAAGGTACATCACTTCTCTCCCTCTTTTGAGTAAAGCGTTACCTGAGGCAGATTTGTACACATATCTCTTTACTACTCCACTGGCTGTCAGAGCCATTTTAATTAGGGAAGATGCTGATGAACAAAAACCAGTATACTATATGAGTCATGTACTTTGAAATGCCGAAACCCGATATTTGAACTTGCAAAAATTGGCGTATGCCCTGGAGATGTCGAGCAAAAAACTCCAACAATACTTTCAAGGGAGAACAATAATTATCTTAACTGATAAACCCCTCAGGAGGGTCCTCTACTAGCCCGATTTGTCTGGGAAGTTGGCAGCGTGGGCAATGAAACTAAGTTAATTTAACTTGAAATTTTGCCCACGCACAGCAATAAAAGCTTAAGCCCTGGCGAATTTCTTCACAGAATATTCTTTCCCTGAGGAGCTAGAGATTAAGGAAAATGTTACTCCTGAATGAGAAGGCTCTTCTCCTGAGGCCCAGCCTTGGACTTTGGTTTTTCAATAGGTCAAAGAAGTGGGATTGAAATCATCCTTACATCACCCGAAGGGTTCAAGATCCAGCAATCTATCTGATTCAACTTTTTAGACACTAACAACATTTCAAAATACGAAGCTCTAGTGGCTGGTCTGAGATTGGCGAAGAGCCTAGAAGCGCAGAACCTGGTTATTTATAGTGACTCCTAACTAGTAGTGAAACAAGTTCTTGCAGAGTATAAAGCTTGAGAACAACATCTACAATCTTACTTGACACTTGTCTGAAGCATACTGGTAGGATTTCACAAATATCAAGTGATCGGGGTAGTCCGAGCTGAGAACACAATGGCCGATGCTCTATCCAAATGTGTTGCCACTAATCAGGAGTCACTAGACGGTTCAGTATATTTCAAGGAGTTGGAATAATCGAGCACCGTGAAGTCTATTAGATGACTTCAATAATAGACTTCCTGAGAAATGATGTTTTTCCAGATGATAAAGTCTAGGCTCAAAAAGTCAGATATAACTCCACTAAATATTGTATCAATAATGATCGGTTCTATAAAAAGTTTTACTTATCATCCATCCTCCTTTGCGTGGGTCCTAAAAGGGTCGGTTACATACTTCGGGAAGTTCATGAAGGTATCTGTGAGGATCACATGAGTGCTAGGTCACTTTCACATAAGATCCTTCAGCAAGGCTACTATTGGCTGACAATGCTGCAAGATGCCAAAGACTATGTAAAGAAGTGCCCGAAGTGTCAAGCTTTTGCCTCAGTACCATGGCAACCGTCCGAAGAGTTAACACCAATCCTCTCTCTAATCCCTTTCGCTGTATGGGAATCGACATCTTAGGTTCCCTTCCCTAAGGCAAAGGACATGTTAAGTTCATAGCGGTGTCAATAGATTACTTCATAAAATAGGTGGAGGCCAAGCCTTTAGCTTGGATAACCGAAGAGGCTTATCTTCAATTCCTCAAAGAGCAAGTGATATATCATTTTGGCATCCCGATGATCCTCGTGTCCGATAACAGAACTCAATTTATGTGAAGAAAGTCTGAGGGTTACCTCCAATAATTGAACATACAGCACCATCGAACTTCGATAGGCCATCCTCAGGCTAACGCCCAAATTAAAGTCATGAACCGAACCCTTTTGAATGGGATTAAGAGAAGACTTGAGGAAACAAAAGGGAAGTGGCCCGGAGAATTACCCCATGTATTATAGGCCTACCGAACTACTCCTTGAACTACAACAGGTAAAAATCCTTTCAAGCTAGTGTATAGAACTAAAGCTCTAATCATGGTTGAGATCAGAGCTCCGTCATTAAGGGTTCAGAACTTCAATGAGATACTCAACAATAGGGGACTTCGAGAAATCCTTGACCTACTCAAAGAATGTTAAGACAACGTAGTGCTCAGGCTTATAACTTATCAATAGCGCACAGCTAGACACTTCAACAAAAAAGTGAAAATTAGAACATTTCATAAGGCGATCTAGTCCTCCGAGAAACCGAAGCCTCAACGCCTTAAGAAACTGGCAAGCTCATGCCCACTTAGGAAGGTCCTTATTAAATTACCGAAATAATTAAGCTTGGGACTTATAAACTTTAGTTAATGGATGTCCAAGACGTACCCAATACTTGGCATGCAGTTCGGCTTCAAAAATATTATTAGTAAATACTTGTACATATTCCTAACTTGTCTTTGAGGCTATTTTTAGCCGAAGTTGTTACTTCTTCGAAAGTAATAAAACTATCATTCTGTTCCATTGTTGTCTTCTGTATTGATTTGACACACTTAGAAATTTTATAAGCCTTATATTCAGCTTTAAAATTAAGGTTGTGGGGGCTGGAAAGCCTAACTGTTAATTTAACATCAAGTAGAAAGCACAAACACACAACATATTTGATAGAGAATAAGTCTAACAAAATAAGACAAACAAATTATGTAAAATAGTATCTTTATTGATTGACGAAATTTATACAAAGTCTGTTATAGAGTACTATCTCTACAAATCTAATACAAGAATCTAATACAAATATTTTATCGACTAAGAAATTCGAAGCTTGGCTAGATGTCTTATCCTTGATAGTTTGTCTTTTCAGAGAGGTGCTAAAGTTGAAGCTCGCGCAGCGTTTCTCAACAGCAACTCATCCATTACGATCTTTATCCTTTCTTTTTTAAAGAAAGAACTCAGGGAAACTAGTTCTTGCCTCTCTCTATTTAAAGAGACAAGAAAGAGCAGCAGAGGAACATACCCCTCCAGAAGCTCATTTTTGGATACAAAAGAAGAACCGATCTTCTCAAGGAATTCAGAAAAGGGGAGAAAAGACCCAGTCTCATTGAACAGGTCGATTAATCTCGTCCCTTTAACAATCCAAGAGCAAGAGCAACAAAGGGAACTACTTTTTTTGCGTGAAAAGCAATTAGAGAGACTCCCCATGTTATGAAGAGCAATAACAGAGACTCATTTAATTGTATGATTATTCTCAAGGTGAAACATCTCTCTCACATTGTATTCTCTGTCATCACTTAAAAGTTTGGTGTGTACTCCAATAACAATGGCGAAGGTTAAAACCATGAAAGGTGGGAGCACAGGGCGAGAATCGCTACAGAGTATCATGATGATCAAAGTTTCTGAGAGTATGAGAATAACAAGTGGTCTCTGATAGGGTTAAATTATATGATATTTTTATTCCCTAATACTTAGTTTTTATATTTATTGTATGCTTAAATATTTAATTATTTAGCTTATTTTGATTTTAATAGGTTCTATAGGATTTTAGTTAATTTAGGTAATTTTATAGTATTTTTATTTATGTGTTTTTATTTATTTTTAGTGTTTTAGGTGTTTTATTTATTATTATGTGTTTTTAGGATTTTTAGTATTTTTATATTATTTTTATTTATTTTATATTTGATTTTATAGGAAAATAAAAGTCTAATGGCATTTTTGTAATTTTAGCAAAGCTTGAGGGACAAAATTGTAAAATCAGCAAAGACCGGTGGCAATTATGGAAATTCCGGAAACACAGGCACCGCACATGGCGCGGGGAAGGAATAAGAATGCGAGGAACGAAATGACGCCGTTTTGGTCTAAGCAGAAAAACAGTCTTCGCGCAATGTGCGGCCGGGTGCAGTTGGAACGAGCGCATGTATTACACGCGCCAACGGTAATAAGGAAAAAGGCGCTGACGCGTGCTGCAGTTTTTTTTCTCTCTCTCTCTTCATGAGTGGCTGACGCGTGATTGGCAGACTTTGTTCTTTTTCCTTCCTTATTTTGG
Organism: Hedera helix; assembly: GCA_947179155.2. Taxonomy (NCBI): domain Eukaryota; kingdom Viridiplantae; phylum Streptophyta; class Magnoliopsida; order Apiales; family Araliaceae; genus Hedera; species Hedera helix. Next base: position 27,090,151 of record OX359280.1, read on the forward strand.
ATTTCCTACACTGCAATGCAACAAATCAGTAGAATAAAAATCCGATTTTAATTTGGAAAAGGAAGCAATAATTCTTTATTTTATTTTTAATATTTTATTTAGAATTCCAATTAGAGTTAGGATAATAATTATTTTATTTTTCTTTTATTTATAATTATAAATCCTATTAGGGTTTAGACAAGTTAGGAGCTTTATGGATCCTATAAATAGAGGGCTTGAGACACAATGTAATAAACAACTCTCATTAGAATAAAAATTCTCTCTTCTATTATTTAGTATTCTCTATTATTATGAGTAGTTAATTTATTTTTCTTGGTTTAAGTGATTGAAGCCATCAAGATTTATACACTGTGAGATCTAATTTATTTTAATTGTTTAATTTATATTTTGATTATTGAATATTCTTCTGTGCTTAAATTTTATGATTAGTTTGTTTAATTGTTAGGAGTACTACTAGTCTATTATTCATATTAATCTACTGCTATTTGTGAAGTAACTAAGTTTAATAAATGTTTTACAGATCAAAATATTATTTTATCTTAGGAAGAATATTCATCTAAATTAAATGCAAACAAGTGGCTTGTGTTGTTTAGTTCAACGATCTCTCTAATTTTTTATGCTGCTATTAAATTAAATCTTTAGCAAGTGTCGGATGTTGTTTAATAGTAAGGGTACTTAGACCAAGTGGCTCTACTTATCTAAAATTAAGGAGAGAGAAGAAAAATTATTCCACCTGCGAGTAGTTCTTTCTACGGTGAATCTTCAAAATATTAATTGATTTATTTTTGCATCAGTGATCAGTTGTAAATTCTTGATGGTAGATTTTAACTTAAACCAAGGCTTTTTCTTTGTATTTATTTCTTGTATATTTATTTTAGTTAATTTTATTTAAATTATTTTTTTAATTAAAAACCCCCCAATTTTAGTTTATGAAAACATAAAATTAAATTAATCATTCTCTGTGGGATCGACTCTTACTTGCACTACTACATATTTATTTTTCCAAAGTAAGATTTTATTTTTGGATGCTTGCGACATCACACCAGTCTCTACCCGCATTTATACCGTATTGAGAAGCAACGGTTCGATTGTAATTCTAGTTTTTCTTGGCGTTTATTTTGTCTTTGAAATTTGAAAACGTTCGATATCCCGAGATAATCTATTGAGATTCTCTAGCTTAATTGTTGTGATTAACATCCCAAAATGATTGGTTAGAATTCCTGAGAAACTGTCGCCATAAATCACGCCTCATATTCAAATTCAAAAGTTTAGGCTTATCTTACTCCAAGATTGGGCTTACTATTTCGTGCGCTAAAACATAACATTTATCCTTATAACCATTTCATATAATCATAATACAGTTCATAAACCTGTTTATTAAAGCTTATATACATCATCTGTCTCAGAATCATAACCTTCACATTCCTTATGCGAGAACTCAGATCATATTTAAATCAATCATGGCCTAATCTATTACATTTCAAAATCATATATATTATCATTTTTCTTAACTTAACATATGAATACAACCACCATTTATATCTATCTATACATAATCCTGCTTGTTTATATCTGTTTCATACATGCGAGTTTATTACATATCAAACTTGACTTATCATAATATCTTAATTGTATCTATTTACAACATTTCTCTGAATTAAACTTACATACATAGCTATCTCTATGGATTTATAAAATCATACATCCCTTAATTAACGATAAGGTTTAATAATTAAAACTAAAACATTACTTAACTTGTAACTGTACAAATTTACATTCATCCATTTACTTATTATATTACTCAAATGAATATAATACCCCATTTCACATCCGTCTATGCATTGATCATTCTTTACCTTTAGCTTAACCAAAACCTCCGGCCTTCTCATATGTTGCCTAAAAATGTCAGTTTATAGCAAGAGTGAGCACAAAGGCTCAACAAGTCTAACAGATAACACATTTCATGCTTGCAGTTCATAACATGCATCATGTATTCTTTACCTTACCATGTTGTGCATTTTCAAAATATAAATATCACATATTGCATTTAATAGTTAAAATACATAGTTGCATGAAGTGCACATTTAAAAACTTTTGATGTCACATAGTCTATTAAATAGTTAACATAGAACAATTATCACATTTCAACAAGTCTAAAAAACTTGCCTACTATGCTTTACACACTTAACCTTTACGATCCTCAATCATCCTTTCTATCCTTCATCGCGTTTGGTTGCTAATCCGAACTATATCTGTCAACATTGAACCTATATGTCATTATAAGGTTATAACATGTTCTAAAATCTTTTTCAAACTTAACTCATAAATACTAAACCACTCACCCCTAATCATTTCACATTTGATGTATTATACCTTACATAGGTTAATAATACATTCTAACTCATTACCGACCTTTTACACAAGCATTACCATGCTTTTACTTAGCTTTAGACATGTTATATTATTATTCATTATTTCATTATACTTTAACAACCTTTACATTGACTATTTTTTTTATATCAATTATAGGGTTTATATAACTTATCTTTATCATCCCACATCAAAATATAGCTTTTTGGAAACTTAATTTTTTTTGCTATGAACAGTAACCTCACCCCAGTGCGCTCTGAGCTCACTGAAATGCTCTCAGCCATGAACAGTAACTTAGCCCTGGTGCAGTGTTTAGTACAAAACACTGCGCATATGCATAGTGTTCAAAAATCAGGAAATATTATTTTTGCACTACATTTGCTGATTTTTAACTCTCTCATCTTACATCTAATTAAGGTCAAATTTGAATCATAGCTAGGTATTACTATCTAGTATGTTAAAAAAAATACTACTTGGCTCATTTCGCTTCTTAAAATTATCGAAACAATAGCCCATAGAAGAGCGTTTAAACACGTTTTTATACTTACAAAAAAAATTTCAACCTTAAAATTCATTTTTACCAACTTTGTGATTTTGGGTCATTTGCTTCCAAACTTCATTCCAACACTTGATAAAGCTCATATAACTCAGATAAGACATGTCTAGACCTTTAAAATAATTTAACTTTGCACGAGACAGGATTTGTCCGTAAAAATCTATTTTAGGTTGAAACGATATATTTTGATCGTTCGAAACGAATTTTCATTCTAACTTTCATTTGTTGACTACCAAATCAATGTAGACACATGCAATAACATAAAATCAGGTTATTTGACTTCATTTGACCATTAATTACTCAAAAATTGCCAAAAATCACCTTTTTAGTTGGATTTTTATCAACTTAACATGATTTTTCATAAAAACTTCCTTTAAAGTATTAGACTCCAATTTCCATACACTTATCACATAGTTCATTTAAAACCTTTGTAGACTTATACTACACATATATGAATTGTTCAAAATTCATTTACCTTTAAAATATATTTATATGAAAATATTACCATCTTAGATAGATTTTAACCTCCAAATTCATACTTTCTATACTTCTAAGCATTTTTCATGCTATCTTTCATACAATTACACTTCATACACATATGTTCAACCTTATATCCCAAGGTTTCACCAAAATCTTCCAACTCTAGACACTTTTTCTTCCATAATTCATAACTTTAGCTATACATGCATACATAGACTAGCATATAACTAAGTTTTAAGTTTAGAAAACTTCTAAACTTTTATGGATGATCAACTTCTTCACATAGGAAGCTTCTCCATAACGAGGGCTTCATCTTTACTTCTTACTCCTTGATCATTCAACCAGCCTAAGTCATAAATCTTCAAGCTTTTTCTTTCTTTCATAGCTTCTTCACTTTCTCTCTCCTAGGGTATCTTTTCTAGCAAAAATGAATGAGGAAGAAGTTAGTTTTGCTTGATTTTTATGAGAGTAAACTCATGTGTGGTCAATTACATATAACCATAGTTAATCCAACTAAGGGCATTTTAGTCTTTTCACATAATTAGTCAAGGGCATTTTTGACATTTCAACTCTTGGGACACAACAGTCAATACTTAATTTGTCAAAGGGTATTTCGGTCATTTTACCCTTTAGGACACAAAGGTCAATAAATCATTATTTGAGGGCAATTTGGTCAATAGCCACTTTTTCTAGATTTTCCATTTTTCATGCTAATTTCAATTTAAGCTAACTTTTCTAATTTTCTTTCATTAATTCATTTCATGCTCATTTAAATCGATTTTTCTTCTAATCGACCGACTAGGTCTTTTCCACTCTGCTATGTTCACGTAGTCTCATTTTATAGCTTAATTAGTCATTTAATTGCAAACCGACTGAATAACTTTTTCGTAACTATAATTACATTCTTAATTTGCTACGAACCTTCTTGGTTCCACATTCAATCAATTTCAATTTCTGACATCTCAAATAGTCGAATTGCTCACTTTTTTCATAAATCGCTTTTTCTCGAAAAGCGAACCTTGACCGGATTATCAAAATCCATCATCATTTATCCTTTTTCACTCATATAGTCATTTTACGACTTTTACATCCTTACATTCATTTACTTAATATACATATGACAATTTGAATAATATATACATTCTACTCATATTCGGGAGTATTACCTTCTATATTTACAAAGTACATGCCTCATTTCAATCAATTAATATTAATTTCTTAATAAATTCTAAATATTCAAAAATTATACTCCTTATTATTCCATTAATTCCTAATACACCGATTAGGTTAAACTGATCCTTCCTTTCTGCACATGTTACCATACGTTACCTTGTCATTCTCGTACCTAACCTCTCAAGGCCTATTTATCAAGCTAGTTATTTTTGTTTATAACTAAAGCTTAATTTATATAGTTTTCATCATTTTACTTTTATTTTCAAATTCTATATTTTTTTTCATTATTTGATCAAATATATACATATACATACATTTAATCTATCACATTCTGACACAACACCGTGTCTTACAATAATTTCTTTCTAATTATCTAATCATAGGTATTTCATTCTATCTTTCGCCTTTATTCTGTTATATTATCATTCAACCATTAAAATTTATATTTATTATAATTCCTTCATATATCGAATCACTAATATATTTTAAATTAGTGACTAATCCTTATAAGCTATATAGACCCTTTTTTACATCAAGAGTTCTTCTTTACAAAGTTAACCACATAGGTTATTCTTAACACATTAATTAAATATTAATTTATATTTAATCACCTCATAATACTTTTTGTCTTTCTAAACTAGGTTTTAACGTCAAACCTTTACTTAATTAACCAAGATCCTTATTTAGAAATCTTGTAAAAAATATAGGATATCACATTCACCCCTCCTTCAAATAATTTTGTCCTCGAAATTGCTACGTACTTATTCCTTACTCATTTATAACATACATATCTCTATTTCATTCCATTCATCATAACTAGGTTTTCAACTAACCTTTACATTATTTCATTTCTCTACCCATCTTACCCATTTCTATCATTTATTCCAGAACATTAGAATATCTTTCAAGAATCTTCAACAATTGTTCAATAATTGTGAAGAAGCATGAATAACTAGGAATAAACTTTTCCTTTAAAACAAAACTTTTTATCTTTTGTTAAGGGGTCACAAAGACCATAAACATGAGTTACGGCACAACCACATAACTCTTTTCCTTTGGCCTGTTTACTAATCACATAGACTAGAAACTACCGTCATTAGTACGCTAGGTGATTAACCTATTATACCCTTTTCTATTGTGCACAACATTTTTTTTTCTTTTTTGGGTTGAACCATGTTAACTAACCCATATATCCCCTTTTTTAGGGTTGTTCACCTCATACTTTAAAAAAATATATATATTTTTTCCTTTATCCATTTTTAGATTTAAAAATATTTACTCATTTCTTTAGTAAAATGGTCTAGCTGAAACAAATGACATAGACTCATATCTTTAAACCGTACATATATTACAAACTTGAAACTTTTTAAAAATTCATTTTTACCATGACTTCATCACATTGCAACATGTAAAGATGTATCAGTGGTTCATATTCCCACATTCACACCATTGTTACTGTGTGCTGAGAATTTCGTCCTTGGCTCAAAATTCGAACCCATTTTCATAAACTCAAAAGTAATTTTTTTTTTTAAGACTTCATAATACCACACGATCCCAACGGTATGTTGAGAATTCAGTCATTTAAGACTTCATAATACCATACCTTCATAGAAGTACGTTGAGAATTTCGTCATTTTATCATTCCACGTCATATTCAACAGTATGACAATGACTTCATAAATACATTTTAAAAAATTTAAATAACTTTTGCCTAGCCGAATCAATTGGCATAGACCTATGAATCACGAAATTTAAAAAATTTATAGTTCGATACTTAAACAAGTCATTTTTGATGCACCAAAGTGCGAGAATAAACACATTTTTAAAACATCGATGATCTAGTGTAGGTAAAAGAGTTGGATTGCTTACCCAGTCTTAATCACATTTCCTTTCCTTCCTTTACTCCTTCAATCATTACTTATAATTCTATCTTTTTCCTATTTTCTTAATCTTAGTCAATCTATGAGAAATAATATTATCACCCTATGGCTCTCTTTTCTAACCCCCCCCCCCCCCCCCCCCCCAATATTCATTAAACCTGCCATACATTATGGGATTAGGAACTTACCGCAATAACATGAGTTCAGGAACCTGTCCTATTAATATGTAGTTCAAGAACAAATCAAGAGTTGTCCATATGCGATTACAAGTCACGAACTTATCGTAAATGTGAGTTTTAAGAACTCACAACTAACTTTAACCTTTCTCACTTCCTATGTATCAGGTATATATATAGAAAAAAAAATCACTTTCTCAATATAAATAATCGATACCATGACGCTGGATCTCCATTGATTATCATTATAGGAAGCTAAGTGGTCGTGAAACCAAGTACAAATCCCTGCCTATACAAAAAAGTGTACAACTCAGCCACTACTATGAGTCCTCAATGAAAATCCCACATAACCCTAACATTTCCTTAACTTCTCCTATAACTTTTCGTACTTAACTTTTTCTTTACCTTTCCTTAACTTTTCGTTAACCTTTCTTAACCTTTACTTTAGCTTGATATGAATTTTTTGTTCATATCTTACTATTCATAACTCACAATGAGTTCCTTTATCTTTGATCACTTACAATCTTATAACCCTTTATCATTTCTCATTATATTATCTTAAGATATCATTTACCATTTCTTACTCATGAATTTCCAAAATTCATTTCCTCCTTACTCAACTCCTCAAGAGTTCATTTCTTTATCATTTCCTTCTTTCTTACAAAAGTCATAGCCTACGGTACTCTTTCCTAAGGACTATAACCTATCAGCTCTGATACCAATTGTAACATCCCCGAAACCCCATCATTTATTAATGGCAATTTCTTGTCCTAAAACATAACATTTATCCTTATAACCATTTCATATAATCATAATACAATTCATAAACCTGTTTATTAAAGCTTACATTTATCATCTGTATCAGAATCATAACTTTCACATTCCTTATGCTAGAACTCAGATCATATTTAAATCAATCATGACCTAGTCTGTTACATTTCAAAATTATATATATTATGATTTTTCTTAACTTAACCTGTGAATACAACCACCATTTATATCTATCCATACATAATCCTGCTTGTTTATATCTGTTTCATACATGCGAGTTTATTGAATATCAGACTCGACTTACCATAATATCTTAATTTTATCTCTTTACAACATTTCTCTGAATCAAACTTACATACATAGCTATCTCTATGGATTTATAAAATCATACATCCCTTAATTAACGACAAGGTTTAACATTTAAAATTAAGACATTACTTAACTTGTACCTGTACAAATTTACATTCATCCATTTACTTATTATATTACACAAATGAATATAATACACCCTTTCACATCCTTCTATGTATTTATCATTCTTTACCTTTAGCTTAACCGAAACCTCCGGCGCCCTTCTCATACGTTGCCTGAAAATGTTAATTTATAGTAAGAGTGAGCACAAAGGCTCAGCAAGTCTAACAGATAACACCTTTCATACTTGCAGTTCATAACATGCGTCATGTATTCTTTACCTTACCATGCTGTGCATTTTTAAAATATAAATGTCACATATTCCATTTAACAATTAAAACACATAGTTGCACGAAGTGCACATTTAAAAACTTTTGATGTCACATAGTCTGTCAAATAGTTAACATAGAACAATTACCACATTTCAACAAGTCTGAAAAACTTGTCTGTTATGCTTTACACACTTAACCTTTACGTTCCTCAATCGTCTTTTCTATCCTTCATCGCGTCGGGTTGCTAATCTGAACTCTATCTGTCAACATTGAACCTATATGTCATTATAAGGTTATAACATATTCTATAATCTTTTTCAAACTTAACTCATAAATACTAGACCACTCAACTCTAATCATTTCACATTTGATGTATTATACCTTACATAGGGTAATAATACATCCTAACTCATTACCGACATTTTACACAAGCATTACAATACTTTTATTAAGCTTTAGGCATGTTATATTTGTTAGGGTTTCGACACAATGAAAGAAACAAAATTTTAAAAAAAAAAATCAAAACCCTAAAACAGGATCCATGTGAAAACAGATTAATCAGAGGTTCAGAATTTGTTTTACCGATTATGTAAGCTTGAATGAAGATGCTGGTGAATTCTGAAGCAGCCTCGAATCCTCAACTCAATCCAACAACTGCGTCTCTACGATATCCACACGAACGCTCCGCGAATCGTCCCACGATCTGTAGTAAAAGGAACCGCGGTACTAGCCACCAAGATCAGGATTTCCGAATTATTTTTCTCTCTCCGCTAGGGTTTTAGTTTTTGTTCCTTACGTGATTAAGACAACTGATATATCATATATATAGTAGTTAATAGGAATTAACCAAAACCTAATTTAATTAAAAAAATAAAATCCGAATTTATATATATTATATCTTAATTAAGTCTAACTTAATTAATATACATATATATAAATTATCCTATTAATTTAAATTCGTAATTTTAAATACTATTAATCATATTGACATATTTAAATACTTACAATTTAAATTAATTCCTTTTTTTAAATACGTTCTAAGTGTGTGACCCTATAGGTTATTGTTATGTTGGCAATAATTTTAAAATCATATTATAAAATTATAAACAGTGAGTGGCATCTAGTAATGCATCACTGCTACCCAAATAATAATAAGATCGGTGATTCGATGCAACCTTTTCGTGACCAATGTTTCAATGCAATTTAATCCTTTTAACCTTGACATCCTAGATTAAACTCGAGGCATGAAAAGTTTCATACTTTTCATAATTTAATCTGAGTTCTTGATCAATGAGTAGATTATATGAAACAAATCACTATTTGAGCATGGCCATACATTTCATAGTCCTACTCAGTCAAGAGGTCTATGGATATCACCCCTAATATATAGGAGGGTTAAATTTCATCTAGATCACTCATATTTCTCACATAATTCATGATGTACCCAATAATCACCTTTATTGTCCACCCTATTAAAGGTGACATTTGATGATATCAAAGTACATAAATTCTCGTGTAATAATATAGTGATCTCAGGTCGGAGGATCATTACATCATTGTCACTACGAGAATTTCTTATGACACTTTGCATAATGCTCCATATAGAATTCTCATTATGGGTCAGTCCAGTACATTGTTCTCTAACATGTACATATGCATTGACTCAAATATCTTATATATTTATGACCAATGAGATTTGGTCATCAGTCAATCCACATACTAGTCTCAATGCATCATTGTTATCGCATTAACAATGATACTCGACTAGGGATATTTAAGAGCAATGATACCAATTGTAATTATATAATTTCATGTTCAAGTCACATACTTAAAGCTATATAATTCGTATCGCTATTCTAAGGACTTTTATTATGCTAACATTTATAGAATGCAGTAAATGAAATCATAATAAAATAATCCATTTATTCAATCAAATATAATATAAAAAATGTTAAGCAATTACATCAAATAATTAGCCTCTAGGGCATCAACTCTAACAATCTCCCAGTTGCACTAGAGCCAATCACTCATGTATCTAATTCCTATGGAACTAGTGTGAGCTTTGTGATTCTGCTGCGATAAAGCCTTAGTCAGTGGATCTGCAACATTATTATTTGTTGTCACACTGCATATATGTACATCTCCTCTATTAATGATTTCACGGATGAGATGGTTCTGCCTAAGTATATGCTTGGATCGTTGGTGAGATATGGGTTCCTTAGCCTGTGCAATAGCTCCATCATTATCACAGTATAGCTCAACTGGATCAACAATGGTTGGAACAACACCAAGTTCAGTGACAAACTTTTTAATCCATACAGCCTCTTTAGCCACACTAGAAGCAATAATATACTCAGCCTCTGTTATAGAATCGGCTACTGTCTCTTGCTTCAAACTTTTCCGGCTAACAGCACCACCATTAAAGTAAAACACAAAACTTGACTGAGACTTATGTCATCTATGTCAGTTTGGAAACTAGCATCTGTGCAACCCCTTACTGCCAGTTCGTCTTCACCTCCATATACCAAGAATGAATCCTTAGTCCTTTTCAGGTACTTGAGGATATTCTTGACAGCTGTCTAGTGACCTTCACCTAGATTCGACTGGTATCCGGTCGTCATGCTCAAAGCATACGAGACATCCGGACGAGTACATATCATTGCAAACATGATAGATCCAATTGCCGAAGCATAAGGGATCTTTCTCATACGCTCCTCATCATTTTGTGATTTAGGACATTAGGCCTTAGAGATCTTTACACCATGAGACATGGGTAAGTGTCCTCTTTTTGCCTCTTACATGCTGAACCGTTTTAGCACTTTATCAATATATGTACTTTGACTTAGGCCGAGCATTTTTCTCAATATATCTCGATAGATCTTGATACCTAAAATGTAGGTTGCATCGCTCAAATCTTTCATGGAGAAACATTTTCCTAACCATGTTTTTACAGCCTGTAAGGAATGAACATCATTCTCAATAATTAATATGTCGTCAACATATAATACTAAGAATACAATGTGACTCCCACTAACCTTCTTATATACACAAGGTTCATCTTCATTTTTTATAAAGCCAAACTCTTTGATTACTTCATCAAATCGAAAATTCCAACTCCGAGAGGCTTGCTTCAATCCATAAATAGATCACTGCAGTTTACATACCTTTCCAGCATCCTTTGGAGGGACAAAACCCTCAGGTTGTGTCATATACACATCCTCAAGTAGATTTCCGTTAAGGAAAGCAGTTTTGACATCCATCTGCCAGATTTCGTAATCATAAAAGGCTGCAATAGCAAGTAAGATCCTGATGGATTTAACCATTGCCACTGGGGAGAAGGTTTCATCATAGTTAACACCTTAAACTTGTTTGAAACCTTTTGCTACCAGTCGGCCTTTATAGGTTTGTACATTACCATCCATGTCGGTTTTCTTCTTGAAAACCCATTTGCACCTGATTGGTTTTACCCCTTCAGGTGGATCAACCAAAGTCCAGACTTGGTTAGTATACATGAAGTCCATCTCAGATTTCATGGCTTCAAGCCATCTCTCAGAATCTGGTCCATTCATAGCTTCTTGGTAGGAAGCAGGCTCATCCTGATCTATGAACATCACATCGCCGTTTTGAGACACAAGAAATCCATAATATCTCCTGGGCTCTTGGTGTGTCCTACCAGATCTACGAATGCCTTGTGTAATTTGAGCAGATTCATTTTCCACAAGATCTTGTGGTTCTTGCTCATGTTCCAACTCAGGTTCAATGATATTTTGTGGTTCTCGAATTTCTTCGAGTTCTACTTTCCTCCCACTATTTCCTTTAGAGACAAATTCTCTTTCTAGAAAAATACCAGTTTGAGCAACAACCACTTTGTTCTCAGAAGGTTTGTAGAAATAATACCCTTTTGTTTCCTTAGGGTATCCCACAAAATTTCATTTGTCAGATTTGGGTCCGAGCTTGTTAGAAGCCATACATTTTACAAACGCCTCGCAACCCCAAATCTTCATGAATGACATACTAGGACGTTTCCCAGTCCACATCTCATATGGTGTCTTTTGAACCGTCTTTGTAGGAACACGGTTAAGTGTGAATGCAGCTGTCTCTAAGGTATGACCCCAGAAGCTTATTGGAAGATCTACATGACTCATCATTGATCGTACCATGTCCAACAAGGTGTGATTCCTCCTCTCAGACACGTCATTCCATTGTGGTGTTCCAGGTGGAGTGAGTTGTGATATAATACCACACTCCTTTAGAAGGTCATCAAAATCTTGGCTTAAGTATTCACCACCTCGATCGGATCGAAGGGCTTTTATGCTTTTGCCAAATTGATTTTGAACTTTATTCTTGAATTCCTTGAACTTTTCTAAGGATTCGGATTTGTGTCTCATAAGATACACATATCCATATCTACTGAAGTCATCAGTAAATGTAATGAAGTAATAGAACCTACCTCTTGCTAACGAACTCATGGGTCCATATACATCACTATGTATAAGTCCCAATATATCACTTGTCCATTCACTGTGACCAGTGAAAGGGGCTTTAGTCATCTTACCTAATAAACAAGACTCGCATTTCTCATATGATTCAAAATCAAATGAATCCAAAAATCCATCTTTATGGAGTTTAGATATACGTTTCTCATTTATATGGCCTAAACGACAGTGCCAGAGATATGTCAGATTTGAATCATTTGATTTAAATCGTTTTGTATTTATGTTATAGATAGGCATTTCTAATTCAAGAATATAAAGACCATTAAACAATTGTGCAACACCATAACATATTTCATTTAAGTAAAACGAACAACTGCTGTTCTTTATTAAAAATGAAAAACCTTTCTTGTCTAAACAAGAAACAGAAATAATATTTTTGCTCATAGCAAGCACATAGTAACAATCCTCTAATTCTAATACTAGCCCAGTGGGTAAAGATAAATGATAAATTCCTACGGCTAGTGCAACAACTTTTGCTCTATTCCCAACTCGTAGGTTAACCTCTCCTTTTGCCAAAGTCCTACTCCTTCGGAGTTCCTGCATATTAACAAAAATGTGAGAACCACATCCAGTATCCAATACCCATGATGTAGAAGTGGACAAATTGACTTCTATAACATATATACCTGAATTAGAAGTCGTACTTCCTTTCTTTTTCTTCAGTTCTTCCAGATATGCATGACAATTCCTTTTCCGGTGTCTAAGTTTTCCACAGAAGTGACAAACACCTTCTTTAGCTACCCCACCTTTAGGTTTTAAAGCCTATTTATTTTTGAAATTGGGTTTGGCACCAGATTTAGATCATATCTTATTCTTGCCTTTCCCTTTTCCCTTAACATTCCCCTTTTGCACCATCATTATGGGAGCGGGTCCTGCCTTTTTCATGTTGTTCTCGGTAGTTCTTAACATGCTCAACATCTCAGTAAGTGGTTTTGTAATTTCATTCATGAGGTAATTCATGAAAAATTGCGAGTAGCTGCTGTTCAAAGATTACAAAACTAGATCAGTTTGGGCTTCCACAGTAATCGAAAAACCCAACCTAGCAAGGTACTCAATATACCCAATCATTTTCAAAACATGTGGATCAACTGGATCACGTTCACCCATCTTGTAGTGATACAACGCTTTGCTTGTATCATACCTCTCCTATCGAGCATGCCATGCGAACAATTTCTTGAGATGCTCGATCATCTCATAACCATCAATTAACTAATGTTACTTCTGAAGCTCAGAGTTCATAGTTGCTAGCATAAGACAACTCATGTCCAGAGCATCATCTTGATGCTTCTTGTAAGCATTATACTCTGCACGTGGTGCAATGTTAGCTGGTACTGCAGGAATGGGCCCATCAAGGACATAGAGTTTGCGCTCTTGTTTGAGGACAATCATATTTTCCTATGCCATTCAAGAAAATTAATTCCACTCAGTTTTTCCTTCTCAAGGACTGATCGTAGTGAAAGACTATTTGTGTTGTTGGTTGCCATTGATATCTACAATTTATAAGTGCAATAATAATAAGTCAAATTGCAGAGTTTTGATATTATGTAATATAATAGTACATTCCAAATATACTTCCCACTATTTTAATCAAATTAATAGCCCTCGCCATTAATTCGGAAAGCATTTTCTATTAAATCTTTCTAGTGAGCTAAGATCCATATTTCATTATGTCTTAAGTTAGCTTTGGCTAATCTCATAAAACATAATTATTTAGATAGACAACCATTTGTCAATTATATCATATATAACTATTAGATAGTTTGGTGAACAACATTTGTTTCTAGTACATCTAATGGTACCTACCAAACTCTATGCCTCTAAGTCCACAATCCTATTGGGATAACTTAGTTAAGTCGGGCCCAATGATTTTAACATTTTGGATATCACAATTATTTTATCGCATCTTACCAAGATAAATGGGGTACTTTGCTTTGGCAAACCTACATTCATCGATCAAGGTCTTGATGAGTGTCATTCATTGGAAGGCATCTGATTTAGACTTAATAATTTTGTGAGGGATTTTATTAATTAATTTAGATCTCACCAATTTTAATCTTATTAAGCATGCACATTATTTATCATATCATATCATATCGTATACAAGCATAAATAAAGTGCAAAAATTAAACGTGTCACAGTTATGGCCCAACCCTATGTCAATCCTTTCAAGCTAATAAAAAGATTGAAGGTCAGTCTAAGGTGGTAAATGGTCTTCAAAATAGTAGCTTCGTTGGACCTTCCTCATACACGTGTCTCATCTCCATCATCATCTTGTCATCTTGATTACACTTGTACATTATATGTTATAAAGAAACCTTAAGTTACATTCGAGGGGATTTAGATGAGAAAAGAATATTACATTACAATTTATAGAAAGGCACGACATGCAAGTCGTATTTCAAAAATCAAAAACCACTAATCATATGGGTCAAAAGAGCCATAACTGTGCACCATTTATATCATTTAATATTATTATTTTTTTTCAAAACTATAATCTGTATATGAATCTTTGAAACAATTTCAGAATCATATACAATCCACCATAGTAACAATACACCTAGAACATATCATATATGTCCAGTTTTCGATTAATCATATTAAACCGAATCTTCATGCTTCTAATCCAATTAGAACAGAAGATGTACTGTTATTCCACCTTGTAGGATACGATTAACAGAAATCATATACATGCATATATATTACAGATTTCCAGAATAACCATACATGCAAAATATCATATATTCAATTTCAGATCGGTAAACATGCATATATATTATAGATTTCCAGAATACCCAAACATGCAGAATATTATATATTCAATTTCAGAACGGTAAACATGCATATATATTATAGATTTCCAGAATACCCAAACATACAGAATATCATATATTCAATTTCAGATCGGTAAACATGCATCATCATACATCATATATATCGAATACAATTAAAACACGAAATCTAAATCAATCGTTTTACATGTAGCTCTGATACCACTGTTAGGGTTTTGACATAGTGAAAGCAGCGGAATTTAAAAAAAATCTGAAACCCTAAAACAAGATCCATGCGAAAATAGATTAATAAGAGGTTCAAAATTTGTTTTACCGATTATGTAAGCTTGAATGGAGACGCTGGTGAATTCTAAAGCAGCCTTGAATCCTCAACGCAATCCAACAACTGTGTCTCTACGGTTTCCACACGAACGCTCCGCGAATCGTCCCACGATCTACAACAAAAGGAACTGTGGTACTAGCCACCAAGATCAGAATTTCCGAATTATTTTTCTCTCTAGCCTCTTTATGAAAGCGGCTAGGGTTTTAGTTTTTGTTCCTTACGTGATTAAGACTACTGATATATCATATATATAATAGTTAATAGGAATTAACCAAAACCTAATTTAATTAGAAAAATAAAATTCGAATTTATATATATTATATCTTAATTAAGTCTAACTTAATTAATATACATATATATAAATTATCCTATTAATTTAAATTCGTAATTTTAAATACTATCAATCATATTAACATATTTAAATACTTAGAATTTAAATTAATTCCTTTTTTTAAATACGTTCTAAGTGTGTGACCCTATAGGTTATTGTTATGTTGGCAATAATTATAAAATCATATTATAAAATTATAAACAGTGAGCGGCATCTAGTAATGCATCACTGCTATCCAAATAATAATAAGATCGGTGATTCGATGCAACCATTTCATGACCAATGTTTCAATGCAATTTAATCCTTTTAACCTTGACATCTTAGATTAAACTCAAGGCATGGAAAGTGTCATACTTTTCATAATTAATTTGAGTTTTCTTGATCAATGAGTAGACTATATGAAACAAATCACTATTTAAGCATGGTCATGCATTTCATAGTCCTACTCAATCAAGAGGCCTAATATATAGGAGAGTTAAATTTCATCTAGATCACTCATATTCCTCACACGATTCATGATGTACCCAATAATCACCTTTATTGTTCACCCTATTAAAGGTGACATTTGATGATATCAAAGTACATAAATTCTCGTGTAATAATATAGTGATCTCAGGTCGGAGGATCATTACATCATTGTCACTACGAGAATTTCTTATGACACTTTACATAATGCTCCACGTAGAATTCTCATGGTGGGTCAGTCTAGTACATTGTTCTCTAACATGTACCTATGCATTGACTCAAATATCTCATATATTTATGATCAATGAGATTTGGCCATCAGTCAATCCACATACTAGTCTCAATGCATCATTATTGCCTCATTAACAATGATACTCGACTAGGGACATTTAAGAGCAATGATACTAATTGTAATTATATAATCTCATGTTTAAGTCACATACTTGAAGCTATATAATTCGTATCACTATTCTAAGGACTTTTATTATGCTAACATTTATATAACGCAGTAAATAAAATCATAATAAAATAATCCATTTATTCAATCAAATATAATATCAAAAATGTTAAGCAATTACATCAAATAATTAGCCTCTAGGGCATCAACTCTAACAATATTATGTCATTCATTATTTCATTATATTTTAACAACCTTTACATTGACCATTTTTATCAATTCTAGGGTTTATATAACTTCTCTCTATCATCCCACGTCAAAATATAGCTTTTTTGGAAACTTAAAAAAATTTGTTACGAACAGTAACCTCACCCCGGTGCGCTCTGAACTTGTTAGCCGCGAAATGCTCTCAGCCATAAATAGTAACTTAGCCCCGACGCAGTGTTTAGTACAAAACATTGTGCCTAGGTGCAGTGTTCAGAAATCAGGAAATTTGATTTTTGCACTACATTTGAAGATTTTTAACTCTTTTATCTGACATCCAATGAAGCTCAAATTTGAACCATAGCTAGGTCCTACTACCTAGTATTTAAAAAAAAATACTACTTGGCTCATTTCACTTCTTTAAATTATATACCTCATATAAGTCACATAGACCTTTAAAATAATTTAACTTTACACAAGGCGGGATTTGTCCGTAAAAATCCATTTTAGGTCGAAACGATCGATTTCGATCGTTCGAAATGAATTTTCATTCTAACTTTCATCCGTTGACTACCAAATTAACGTAGACACATGTAATAACATAAAACCAAGTCATTTGACTTTATTTCACCATTAATTACTCAAAATTGCCAAAAATCACCTTTTAGTTGGATTTTCATCAACTTAACATGATTTTTCATAAAAACTTCCTTTCAAGTATTAGACTCCAATTTCCATACACTTATCACATAGTTCATTCACAAACTTTGTAGACTTATACTACACATATATGAATTGTTCAAAATTCATTTACCTTTAAAATATGTTTACATGAACATATTACCATCTTAGATAGATTTTCTTCCAAATTCATACTTTATATACTTCTAAGCATTTTTTATGCTATCTTTCATACAATTACATTTCATATACATATGTTCAACCTTATATCCCAAGGTTTCACCAAAATCTTCCAACTCTAGACAATTTTTCTTCCATAATTCATAACTTTAGCTATACATGCATACATAGACTAGCATATAACTAAGTTTTAAGTTTAGAAAACTTTTAAACCTTTATAGATGATCAACTTCTTCACATAGGAAACTTTTCCATGACGAAGGCTTCATTTTTACTTCTTGCTCCTTGATCATTCAACCATCCTAACTCACAAATCTTTAAACTTTTTCTTTTTCTTTCATGGCTTCTTCAGTCTCTCTCTTAGGGCATCTTTTCTAGCAAAAATGAATGAGGAAGAAGCTAGCTTTGCTTGATTTTTATAAGAGTAAACTCATGTGTAGTCAATTACATATAACCATAGTTAATCCAACTAAGGGCATTTTAGTCTTTTCACATAATTAGTCAAGGGCATTTTTAACATTTCAACTCTTGGGACACAACAGTCATTACTTAATTTATCAACGGTATTTTGGTTATTTTACCCTTTATGACACAAAGGTCATTAAATCATTTGTTGAGGGCAATTTGGTCAATAGCCACTTTTGCTAGATTTTCCATTTTTCATGTTAATTTCCATTTAAGCTAACTTTTCTAATTTTCTTTCATTAATTCATTTCATGCTCATTTAAATCAATTTTTCTTCCAATCGACTGACTAGGTCATTCCTTTTCCACTCTGCTACGTTCACGTAGTCTCATTTTATAGCTTAATTAGTCATTTAATTGCAAACCGACTAAATAACTTTTTCGTAACTATAATTACATTCTTAATTTTCTACGAACATTCTCGGTTCCACATTCAATCTATTTCAATTTTCGACATCTCAAATAATCGAATTGCTCACTATTTTCATTAACTACTTCCTCGAAAAGCGAACCTTGACCGGATTATCAAAATCCATCATCATTTATCCTTTTTTCACTCATATAGTCATTTTATGACTTTTACATCCTTACATTCGTTTACTTAATATACATATGACAATTTGAATAATGCATGCATTCTACATTCCTTCTACTCATATTCGGGAGTATTACCTTCTGTATTTACGTGTCGTATAAGTACATACCTCATTTCAATCAATTAATATTAGTTCCTTAATAAATTTTAAATATTCAAAAATTATACTCCTTATTATTCTGTTAATTCCTATTACACCGATTAGGTTAAACTGATCATTCCTTTCTGTACATGCTGCCATACGTTACCTTGCCATTCTCGTAACCTAGCCTCTCAAGGCCTATTCATCAAGCTAGTTATTTTTTTTAATAACTAATGCTTAATTTATATATTTTTCATCATTTTACTTTTATTTTCAAATTCTATATTTTTTTTCCATTATTAGATCAAATATATACATATACATACATTTATTCTACCACATTCTGACACAACACCGTGTCTTATAATAATTTCTTTCTAATTACCTAATCATAGGTATTTCATTCTATCTTTCGCCCTTATTCTGTTATATTACCATTCAACCATTAAAATTTATATTTATTATAATTCTTTTATATATCGAGTCACTAATGTACTTTAAATTAGTGACTAATCCTTATAAGCTCTATAGACCCTTTTTTTTATCAAGAGTCTTTATTTACAAATTCAACCACATAGGTTATTCTTAACACATTAATTAAATATTAATATATATTTAATCACCTCATAATACTTTCTATCCTTCTAAACTAGGTTTTAACTTCTAACATTTACTTAATTAACCAAGATCCTTATTTAAAAATCTTGTAAAAAAATCTGGGATATCACAGCATTAACCTGTCTTAAATATGGCATATTCGAAATATCAGCAATAGTAAGTAAAGGAATGAAAATGAAAGTAGAAAATGAGTTATCTGAGCTTGGCCAAAGAGATACATCTGTATGAGAGTCTGAGGACTGGCCCCTTTAAACTTGAAATCTTCGGCACTAGTTCTGAAGTAGTCAAAAATCCTAGGATTGAATTTGTCGAGACCGACAAAGAGGTTCACGTCGACTGAAGTTCCCTAACCAGCTTCCTTGGCATGCATTTTTTATTTATTCGACGTTGAGGGGGAGTCTGAAGCCCATTTTCTTCCTCTTCAACTCCACTATCTCCTCAGAGACTAGAAGCTTAAACTCTATAACAAATGGTTATTGCAGAGGCTTCGCCTGGTCTATATTGGTGAGGGGAGTGGGATAAAGAGAAACATGATCTTCTGGAACCGGGACGAGAGTGCCCTTCGACTCAGTGGCTGGGACTGGGGGGGGTAGGACCAAAGAAGCAGAGGCAGGGGCCGCCGCTAATACATTGGGGGATTCCTTGATTGGTCCCTTCAGCCTTGCCCCATATGAGGCAGGCAGTTGACTCGCCTCCCACAGCTTCCTCACCTTCAACAACTTCTCAATATCAGGCAGCCTTATTCAGGTAATGCCTGCAACCGCTAAGATGTCTTTGTTGTGAGGAGATTTATGCTGGTTAGCCACTACAAAGTCAAGGAAAACGGAGGTTACTACGACTAAGGCTAATAAAAATGAACAAATCAAAGGACTGGACACTCATAGCCACAAAGATACAACCAATCTTGGTTGTTAAGCCATTCTCATGAACATTTCTTTGGAGGCCTCTGGGAATACAAAGACTCGAATATCTTCAGCCTCGCCGAACTAATTCTAATTGGATTCAGTTGGTCACGACTCAGCTCTTTCTAGGGGCCTACCATAGCAGTATTTGGGGCCCTTTGCGAAGAATTAATCCATGTGCCACCCCTTGTTACTGGACGGGGTATCAAACAAAGTTTCCCTTCCCACCTACTTGGTGAGTCCAAAACATCCCCTTCCCTATTACTTCCCAAAGTGAAAAACTAGAAAAGGAAATTTAGACTGGGCTCTATGTTCCTCAAAGCGCAAAAGGCCATAAAGCTATAAAGATGAATAAAGGAATTGGGGACCTACTGATTCAAACTCAAACCAGTAATGTGGAAAAAGTAAAAAAGAAAGGGATGAAGGGGGAAGCGAAGACCAAACAAGAGTTGCTCCTGAAAGATTATGATCCATGTCCCATCTTGGGGATGCCAATGCATCCTAAGTTCATAGTTATCAGGAATGTAGAACTCTACCCTCAACAACTGAAAGTCTGGGTCCGAAACGGCAGAAGGAGTGTTGGTTACCCTATCTTTTTCCCCATAAAAATCTCTCTCAGTTTTCTCTTTCAAAAGCGGGGTCCCTTACTATAACGAGAATTTGATATATGACCCACTCGTAAAACTTTGGTGACTGCCACCATTACCTCGCCACCAGCAGAGACGATGGAATCAAAGTGGCAAACTGTGTTAAACGCTTCAATTGGTTACCCATATGTAAATTTAAAAGATACAAGTTTGAAAACTTACTCAAAATCAAAGGAAACTAAGCCGAGCCGGAACGGAGAATCGACGTTGATTTGGGGACACAATTGGAAGTTAGGGCTCTTTTCTCTTCCTCTATAAATAATGGGGAAAAGTGAAGGGATAGTTCCTTTTACTCTTCTAATTTTAAAACCTGCCTAAATCGACCATCTAAATCAGGTTGATTAGATGATCCGGGTAGAATCAAGTAATGCTCACATGCGAATTCCCACAAAGAACCCCTTGCTTCAAAATGTCGCCTGATGATATACCTTTTCGAATTTCCACCTGAAATAATTACTCAAGGGACCCAATGATTACACTTCTCGGTTGGATACATATAAACTCCTAATGAATTTGCGGATCCTGAAATTAAAACCTTTTACTCCTTTAGCATATTTTATATGCTAAAGGAGTGGGGGCAATGTTGGGCTGTGGACTTTTACTAAAGTGAATGGGCCGAAATGATTGGGTTACTTACCCCTGTGGCCCATCTAGCTTTAACCCCAATCCAGTGAGGCTTGGGCCATCACGCTTAACACCCTAGATTAGTTAATGTCATGGCAGTTATAAAACGATTACCACTTACACATTTAGTTCGGAGGTTACAACGGTTATTGGTCATGATGAGGATCGTGCATCATTACACCAATTAAAACTGCCGCACATGCTTAGTGGTTAGAGGAAGATGGCGACTATAAAAGGAATGTTAATAAACCATGTATAATCTAATGTCAATTCACTATGCTAAGCGTTAAGCACCTCCATTGTTAATATTTTTTGAAATCAGTACTTACTCTCACGCCAAAGCTATCCTTCGATGGTCCAAACCGTCAAACTTTCGGTTGCTTAATTATGCAGGCCAAAGTCGTTGACAATGGTCAAGCATGTCGACGAATTCAAGTGTTAACAAGGGGATTAAGAATATTAGGATTTGTGGCGACTGTCATACAATGATAAAATTGATATCCAAGATTGTTAATCGAGAAATTATGGTCAGATCAAACAACCTTCTCACAGGTAGCACGAAGTTGTTTGATCGGCCATTACCATTTTCTTCAAATCTGAACTCATGGGAAAATGCCAAAACTAAAACAATGTTATTTTGGTTTTGGGCGACGTAGTTTTCCTTGACCGCTACTCTTAGTCGCAGCCAGGCGAAAAAAAAAATTGTCACTGGTTGCCACTAAGAGTAGCGGCCTGGATATATATATATATATATATATATATATATATATATATATATATATACATGTGTGTGTGTGTGTGTGTGTGTGTGTGTGTATACATACGATTCGGTTAATTTGGTGCGATTTTTTACTAATAACCATTGTTGTAACCAAATGTGATTTCGATTTATTGAATTTTTCATTACTTACAGATTTTTGCGGTTTGATTTTACGATTTTTTAAGTTTTCGATTTTTTTGCTCCTGTATGGTGATATTTGTTAGCACACGGTTAAAATATTAAAATAAAATTAATTTGTCCTTCCTATTCACATTAGTATAATTGCTATTCAAAGTTGTATTAATTAAATACTATCCAAATTAAAAAATATTTTTATCTTTAATATGAATAAATTAAAGGAAGATATTTTTTTCTTACCTATTCAAATTAGTATAAATACTATATAAATTTCTCACTTATAAAGTCTATTACAATTTTATGGAATGCAATATATCTTAAGAAATTTTATGTAGGATAATGTTACTATTACAATTTTACTAAGATATTAAGATCTCAAAAAATCATATATGTGATTTCTTATAGAAATTTGTTATTTTCACAAAAAACAAAAAAATATTTTCACAAGAACCTCCTTTTATATATGTGGGTCCCATTAGTTATTATATTAATATCAGTCTTAAATTTTATTGTTAAATTAATATCTTAACTAAATTAAATTCATTAAAACTTGAAAATTTACCAAGTCAAAAGGTTAATTTTACTAATAATATATGGCAACACCTATGTGGCAAAAAGTGTCAAATTTATTACAAATTACAAAAATAGGTGTACTGTCCTTGCACTTACTCAAGGTGGATTACATGGGATGAGATGTAAACTAAATGAAGGTAAATATTCAAGTTTCTCAAACAATCTAAAAACATTGTTATGCTTGTACAAAATGTAGTAGGAATAAGAAAATGGTATTAAATTTCAAAATGAACAAGAATAAAATGGATAGGAAGGGTACACCTTATCAAAGACTGTGCACCTTCAAATTATGGCATCATACAGTTTTTCGGCTGCCAACGATATCCTTCATAAGAAAAATCTGTTCGCTGGGTCAATCTACATGCCCACATGTTAGATAACCACTGCTTACATCCCAATCTAAAATACAGTGGTCGACGTTATCTGCATCCCATCTGCCCTTGGCATAGTTACAAACTATAAAGAACGATGAAAATATTTCCTTGCTCCCAAGAGCTTAGCAGAGAACCACACTTGAACTCTTTACTCCCTAGAGTTTGGTAGAGAACCACATTTGACCTCTTTGTTCCCTAGAGCTTGGTAGAAAATCACATTTCACTCCTTTACTACTTAGAGCATGGCAATGAACCTCACACTTGACCGATCTCCCTCAAGCTTGGTAGTGAATCATGTTTGCCCCATGTAAAGGCTGTAAACCGCATGAACCAACAGAAACACCCTCGGACGTCTAAGTCTTTGTCATGCTCATTCCATAACATTGTACAAGTATGATAAAGAGGGGTAGTTGTAGACACTCAAGTTTTACTTTTTTATATATATAAATGAAATAAAGCGTCAAAATGGGTAGAAGTTGAAAAAACACAACATAAATAAAGCACAAACAAGAAAACCCAAAAAAGGAAAAAGAGAAAATTCATCAAAGCAAACCCATGTGTGCGACCTTAGAATTTGAGCCCAAGTCGCGGTTGTACCCGCGGTTCAGTACCAAAATCGCATCTAAACCCGCGGCTCAACCCCTAACTCCCATTTTAGTACTATTTATTCCTTATTTCTTCATTACTTGCAAAGGGGAAAAGAAATAGAAGAGAGACCGAATTCCCAAGAGAAAGAAAGCATAATATATATATTAGATACAATACTCAACTATTATATTAGTTGCACCGTGCCTTTAGGCACGGGTTATCCCTAGTGTGTGTGTGTGTGTGTGTGTGTGTGTGTGTGTGTGTGTGTGTGTGTGTGTGTGTGTAGAGAGAGAAAGAGAGAGAGATGGGGGGGAGAGAGAGAGAAACACAAAAATAATCTTCAATTCAATTCATCTTCAATCCAAGTATCAAAGAGAAGGTGCAAATTCATTCAAGACACCTACCTTTTCCCTCAATTCTAACAATGTCCAATCATAATTCTCACAATTTTATTGAATTTTATATCCTTATATCCTTCTCCTTCTCTCAATTATGTTATAAAAATATTTGAATTATATGTGAGTATTGAAATTTGAATTGTCAAAGTATTTTCAGTTGAAATTGATCCTAGGTGAATTTAAGGCTAGTGGATCCATATCCATGAGAATTAGGCCTAACCCATAATAGATCTAAAAATCAAATTCATGTAATTACTTGAATTTTGAATTAATTTCTTATTTGTGAGCCTAAGAAGAGACCCAAGACTTCTAAATTCATATTTAGGAGATTGGGATCCTTTTCTAATTATGGACCTCGATATTGAATTGTGTAATTTGAATTGATATAAATTTGATGAAATTGTGAGCGTAGGAGGAAATCTAAGACCTCCAAACTCATATTTAGATGAATTTTATGGACATTTGAATTTGAACTTTTACAAGGGTATAGGTGCTTGTAAAATCATCTATGGACCTTAAAACTATTTGGGTTGCTTTTATCTCTAAAGGTGGAGTTTAAGGCTCAAAATATTGAAAATTAGCATAACTTAGCGATGAGTCCAATGTGATGGTTGTCATACACTAGGTTGGACCCTAACCCATTTACTTTGCTTTGGGTAATTAAAAATAATTTTTTTTTAAATTAAAGGCTTTCTAAAATGAAACAAAATCAAAGAGTAAAAACTAAATGTTTGGAAGTGACTTTTGACAAACTAAAGCTACACTTGAAAACACATTTGAAAACACACTTGAAAATACGCATTTGAAAATTACACTTGAAAACACATTTAAAAACTCACTTTTAAAATACACATTTGAAAACTACACTTGAAAACTCATCTTTCGAAAACACACGAGTTTAGAAACCAAACTCACCTTTGAAAACACATGAGTTTATAAACCAACAAACTCACCTTTGAAAACACATAAGTTTATAAACTAAACTCACATTTTGAAAACACACGAGTTTAAAAATCAAACTCACCGTTTGAAAACACGAGTTTAAAAACCAAACTCACCTTTGAAAACACATGAGTTTAGAAATCAACCCCACCTTTTGAAAACACTAGAGTTTAGAAATCAAAATCACCTTTTGAAGGCACACAAGTTTATAAATCAAACTCACCTCTTGAAAATACACGAGTTTAGAAACTAATCTCACTTTTGAAAACACACGAGTTTAAAAACCAAACTCACCTTTTGAAAACAAATGTGTTTTGAAACCAAACTCACCTATTGAAAACACACAAGTTTAGAAACCAAACTCACATCCCTTAAAACACACTCCTGAGTTTAAAAACCATTCTCTTCTTCTTTTGAAAAAACACCCTTCACGAGTTCAGGAATCAAACTCTCAAATCTTCAAAAAATATACACATGAATTTAGAAACCAAACTCACAAAAATCATAAATGAATCAAAAGTCCCTTCTTGGCCAAACTGAATCCCATTAGGATCAAAATAGACTCACTCACCTTACAACACATGCACTATGGAATGACACAAAATACCTAGGCATAATACTTGTAGTACACACACTAAGACAACTCTTTTAAAATTTGAGAAAAGATTAGAAATGCGGTAATTGTGATTCACAGAAGTTGAGCATGCCTAACACCAGTGACGAAGTTGGAAAAAAAGTTCAGTGGGGTCAAAATTATTATATAATTATTAATAATTTAACAGGGGTCTGGGGGGCAGCGCCCCGGTCTAATTTTTTTGCGTTGTATACAATACATAATCCCTCAATTCTAAAATTAAAGATATATTTTACTCTTTGGTCTATTTTAAAATTAGAGATATATGTTATTATTTGGTCCGTTTTCACAATTAGAAATATATTTTACTACTTAATTTGTTCCAAAATTAGAAAAATATTTAAACTATAAAATTACATGAAATTTTTATGATATCATTTATATACTATGTAAAGTAAGTACTACTATGTCACTACTACTACATTTATAACAAATATTATAAATATGTTTGGAATTTTTTTTCTTAATAATCGTTATTTAAAAAATGTATGTCTAACTTTATAAATGAGAAGTATTTGAAATAATGAAATACAATCAATAGTAACATTTTATATACATCCTCTTGACTAGAGATTTGTTTTTAAATACTTCAAAACACAAAAGTAATATAAATGAAATTAATATATAATTTAAGAAGATTAAAGAAAAATGTTATATAAAGGAGGTAGGAGTGATATGGAATTGAGAGAGTCACATAATATAAATTTGATTCCATATATTAGAAAATTTATAAATTTTCAGTGGGGTCAGTTTATATATAACACCTAAAAAAATTTAAAATTTTATTCAAAAAAATATTCCATTGGGGTCAATTGACCCCATTGGCCAATAGGTGGCTTCGTCCTTACCTAACTCCTTCCCCTCGCTTAAGCTAACACTTGAACCTTTTTAAATCTCGTTTGCGAACTAAAGCAATGGAGTCGCATTATCGATCATCTATCTTTAAAACCTTAAAAACTCGGATGAGTTGGTATATCCAATTAAACTTATATCAACTGGCAACTTTTGTTGACTTGGTCACACTCTGTTTTTTGATTTTGATGATGACTTTATCCTTGTATATTAAAACCTTAAAATTGTATGATAAGATACATGCAGCAAGATAAAATGTGCAATGCAACAAACTGGATAGAGAACTAGATTACTACATGGGCATACAATATCCTGGATACAAGGCTGGATGAAACTACAAACTAGACTGGCATATAGCATCCTGGATACAAAACTGGATTAATAGATTTGTCATGACTGAATGTAGCAAGCTGAATTGCAGAACTGGATTAAACTGTTGATGAAATCGTGAAGCTGCTGCTGGATATAATTTGAAGATCTAACATTGGGCTTCTAGAGTTTCATGTAAGATCTTAGAATTGATTTATATCTCAATTAAAGCTCTAGGATTGCATTGCATTGATCATGGTAATAATTATGAAAATAATTAATTGAGCTTTCAAAATTAGCATGGACTAAAAGGAAATAATATCTTATTTTGTAAAATTAATTATTAATCATTCTCATAATTAAATAAGCTAAATAAAATTGATTGAACTTTTTGTGATTGAGCTAATTAATATATATCTATCAAATCAATTTTAAAAAGTTGGTTATTAGTTCTTTCCATAATTAAGTGAATAGATTTTTGGAAAGATCTTCTATAAAATCTATCACCTTATTAATTGGGATCGAGTAATTGAACTTTCCTTTATTATGATATAAATTTGTTGATCGAGACTAAATCAAAGGAATGTTTTTTATTAAATTAAGTTTTCCATATATTCATAATTGATTGGGCTAATTAATTTGAAAATAAATTTTAATAGATACTTTCTAAATAAAATCTATTCCCTTAAATTTTGGAATCAAGATTTTTATTGATTTGACTTTTCATAATTAACTTGATTAATTGAGTTAATCTATTTTCATATCATCATATCAATTCATCATGCTGATTGGGTTTTCAATAGTTATGGAAGTAATTACTTAATAATGGAAACAATTAATTGGGCTTTCAAAATTAATAAATAAATATTTTAAAAAGCTAAATCTTGATTTAATTGAATCCTTCATAATGTATTTAATTAATATATCTCCTTCTATAGTGAAAGTGTATATTAATATCTTTTTGGATTCATTTTTAATGGATTATTGTAGTTATCTAAATTAATGGACTTCTTTAAGCATCATGATTAACGTGGTTGGTAAATGGACAAATTAATTGATTCCCTCGTTCCATAATTAAAGTTGTCTAATTGATTATAAACCAATCTGCTAAGTTCATTTCCTTATTCACCATGATTGGATAAATGAATGTTAGCATGCAACAGTAAATTTTTTTAGGAGTAAATTGGCAAGGAAGGATTCTTATCACCTTAGTGAAATTGATTCATTCACTTTACACATCATCATATCAAATAAGCTGCATGGTTTCATAATATCCTTGCTAGTTGAAATCATGGTCCAAAGCATGAGGAATCTTTAACGGTCACATAATTGGGGTTAACAATTAATTAGCTAACTATATTGCCAAAAATCTCTCCCGACTCCTGACTGATTTTATTTCCAAACGGCTATAACAGTCTCTTTCATTATAAATAAAACCCAGCCATGAGTAGAAAGATACAATAAGCAGAATACATAGAATATATACTCTGAAATCTTCTTCTCTTCACATACAATTCATAAAGGCTGTCAAAAGTTTTTAATTATGAAGTTTTACTCAAAGGCTGTTGTACATCTCAGCTTCTAGACACTGTGCTTAACTCGTGATATCTTTCTTTATATAACACTTTGATCATTGCATATTAGTTGAGTTTTGTAATGAAATATACTTCTTGCTTTGATCATAGTTCTTGGTATAATTATTTATATCATTGTTAAAATATTTGTTATCTAATCTGATTTGGATTAGGAGTCTTTACAATCAAGTTCTAGGTGAGCTTAAGAGCTCAGTGAGTAAGGGTACTCAAGGGGTGGATAGGTTTGTACAAGGTGAGTAAATGTGCTCGGTGATGATTGATCCTCAAAGATTGGGAACTTGAGTTGTAAAGGGATGTAATTGTAAACCAAAGTGATTAATAAAAGAGTCTCAAATACTAGTTGATATTGGACATGGATTATGTCACTAAAGTAGAGGATAAGAGTGGAACCACGTAAAAATCCTTTGTGTTCACGTGGTTGATTGTTTTACTTTCTTTGTTCATTGTATGCTTCAATTTTTAATTGTAAAACACAATCTCAATACTTGAACACATATATTTCATTATAAAATTATTTATATCAACTTAGATCTTTATATAATATAAGCAAGATAATTTTCAAAATCACAACAGTAAAGCAGTTTATGATCCAGTACACTGTATTCATTATATAGCAAGCTGAATTACTAACACAACATATTGTTTTCATTATTTAGCAAATTGCATTGTAAGCTGTTTTATTAAATTTTAAAAATTGGACATCGTTTACTCCGCACTTATTCACCCCCCCCCCCCCCCCCCCCCCCTCCCCCCTTTTCTAAGTGTGCCTAAAATCTAGAATCAATCTTTCAAAACCTATTAACAAATGAACTATTTTCCAAAGATCTCACCTTACCACACCAAATTAAAGGAAAATAAAAATTGCATTTGGAAGTTATAAAAAAAAGACCCTAAAAGCCCTTTTTTCATGGCATTGACAAATAGTACATATTCTAAAAAAAAAAAACTTCATTCGTTCTATATTATTTAATCATTATTGACTTTTTAAAATTAACTTCAGAGATTTTTAAATTCAAAATTGACAATGATTGTTTTAATTTTAATAAATATAATGATGAATATTATAAACTATCTATAGAGTATTATTCATTGTAAATTTTATTATTTCATAATTTTTTAATGAGTCATATCAATTTTAAGTTTGAAAATATCTCCAATTTGACTTTTAAAAATCAATAAAGGTTATAATTTGGAGGGAAGGGAGTACAACCTTTCATGTATAGAACGTTTAAATGTATTTTTAATATCTACTCCGTCCATCCTGTAAACAATATAATATTATAATCAAGTACATCATCACTATTACAATATTAAAAACCTACCAAACCTCACGAAATGATGAAAAAATAAACTAACAAACAAATGTTATATAAAGAGAAAACAAGTCACATATAAAAAATAAATAAACTCACTTGAGTGAGACATATAAGTAAAGAGATTATAATTATAAGTAATTATATTTAATAAGGAAAAAATAAACTCACTTAAGTAAAAATATAAGTAAAGAAATTATAATTATAAATAATTATATTTAATTTATTATGCTATCTAATTTTTGAAAGTTCAAAAATATAATTAAATTTGTTTAATTATCAATTCTAAAATTAATAAATTTGATTTTTAAAAAAAAAGTCGACCTTAGCCGGCCTATGCAAATGAGATTTTTTTCTGTTTTGTTTTTTAGGTACGGGAGAGTATTTTTTATTTTTACAACCACTAGATTCTTCTTCTCCTTCTTTTTCCCCACCTCATCAGCTTTAGTTTTCAACGGTATTAGCTTTGATTCTTTAAGCAGGGAATATGGGGGTTTCTACTGGGTTCAATGATTTAAGATCTCAAATCCAATTGGGTACTTCCAGTTTAACCTGAGGAACTCATTTTTCAACCACCCTTTTGCTTCAATTGGATGGAAACAGTGGTATAATCACTGCTAAAGCTGCTAATATGGACTTTACTTTGAAGAATGACTCTGATTCTAAGGTATCCTACTCGTTTACCCTGCAATTGCTTTCACCTTCAATAATACTCCCTCAACTCCTACAAAAATAGTCCCATTTGTTTTTTTTTTCTTAATCAATTTGAGAAATTCAAAATTCATGTGAATGTATTGTAAACTTACTTAGGAAGTATAACTAAAAAGTATTAGTAAGTACACATTTCTTTTGTGAAAAATTAAAATAAATTCACTTCACAATTTGAATGTTAGGATTTCTCAAATTATCTTGGATCAAACTCAAATGAGACTCTTTTTGTGGGGCGGAGGGAGTAATATCTTTCGAAATGAAAACAATTGAAGTTGCCATAAACAGTTTTACCTTCTTCAATGGCCACTTTGATAGACCACTTCGGCAACTTTCACAATGTTGTCAAATTAACACAGCAGTAGTCACAGCAATTCCCTCTTGGCCTTGCATATCTGCTACTTGAAATGTTGAAAGAAAATAACTTGAATCATTAGCGATCAGGAACAATCTGTTAAGTAGGTTAATTTTAGAAGTATTTGCTCTGCTGCACTATCCCAATAGCTCTGATATAGGATTGATCACTTTGACTGTGGCAGGTAATTCATATCTAAAGAATTCTTTATTGGGTTCCACCCAAATAGCCAGAGAAGTACTAAAATCTAATTTTCTCTTAGTTAGAAGTATTAATGTTTGGCCAACAAAAGTTGAAGCAATTCCCTGGAAAAGAAAGATCAATTCCTCGACTTTGATCCCCAAAGGACTTGCTACCCAACTTTGAGTATAAAACTTGCATGAGAAAAATAAATCTAGTGGACGCAAATTGCATGCTCTCTTGATTCTGACTCTTCTCTGCAAAGTTTGGAACCAATTGGCACTCAGAGATGTACATGGAAGGAAAATCTAGTGGAGACATTTTGGGTCTGTACGAGCCTCTCTGTAGGACTTATTGTTAGCATAATCCTTGTGGGATCGGCAATATTGATGCTTGACTTTAGGGAGACATTCTCTCTTGTATGATTCTTCACCATCATTGCTCTCCTTGAAACATTGTTATTGTGGATTGATCTCATTATGCTCTCTTGGACGTAGGTCAAAAGCTGAACCCCTAAACCTTTTGTTGATTCTGTTTTGTAATTGTTCTGTTTCTTTGTTTATAGCTAGTAATTGTCTTACAATGCGCCTTTCTTTAGAAGCTGGTGTAAAACTCTCTTATTTCCAATGATATGGGATTGTAGATTAGGAAGAAGGTTAGCAATTGGCTAGCATTTTTTTGTCTTTTGAGGCCAAGATAACTCTTTTCATTAGTGTAATGTGACGTTGGCAGTGTTAACAATTTCAATTATATATATATTTGTGAATGTGTGGCTAAATTGGATAGTATTTTTTTAGTGGACTTCTATCGGGTCTACTAAGAACCAAAAGATATTTTTTCCGCTGGAAGGGATTAGGAATTAGATTTTTAAATCAAGTTATAGAACCATACATTTTAAGCTTGCTTGTTCTTTTCTTAACAGGATTTTACAACATGATTTTTTTTTAAAAAAATATCCTTTTCCTAAGGCAATACCTGTGGCCTTCTCTAAATATTGGAAGGCCTATATCTAGATGTTGTTTCTCTCCAGAATCAAGCTAAATAGGTTGGTGAAAAAGGAAACTTTTTATTTAGAAAGGGGATGAGTATTTTGGTAATGGCCCTAGTTTTTTTTTTTTAAGAAAAAAATCTAAACATCAGTGGGAGCACAAGAAAGATATGGTAATCTTATTTCAAGAATTTAAGGTTTTGAGACGCAAAATTTCATAATCTTTCTTGATATTTCTCGTCTTAAATCCCACAATATCTCGTCTATGTAAATCTTGCATTTTGTGGGGACATAATACGATGACATATTGTTTGTTACTATAATTTGAAATATTTAGGCAAAGGAACAAGACTTGTAATTTCTTTTAATATGCATTGATAACTTAGTATATTGTGGTCTTATATTTTGTTGATTGGTTTAACTCCGTAAGATTTTAAACTCCATCTCCTCAAGTATTCTGCATAATCGGAAGACTCGGAATATATGCTTATGTTGGATATTGAGATATATTGGTAAGATACACTTGCATGTAGTTAATACAAAGATTGCCCTGGTTTACTCATAGTTCGAGCATGGTATTATGAGATATATTATTAGAGTAACTCTGAAATATAGCTGGGTTGATGACATTTTGCTATTTTCATTCTGTTCTACAACAACTAATTCCAAATCACCTGGCTTGTTAGTATTTGTGACCATAGATTCCATAAAGGATTTATGGATTGTAATGAACCTTTGTTGATGGTCTTGCTCCACCAGATTGTGGTTGAAGGTGATGTTTGAAGTAATTTGTTGTTTTTGAATTAGTTCACACATTCAATTTCTGGCTGACAGGTATTTTCCTAAATGAAAAGGTTGTGAAAAATTTAACTAAAATTAAAGTTTTCCAAAGTGAGAATAATTGGGGTTTGGTTTAATCTGGTATCTAATTTTTGTTATGAAGTATTTTGGTATGTGATGATGGGGGTCTGCACTTATTATCCATTAACTGGGATATACAAGATTTGCCAATAATTCAATTTGGGTGAATTGTTTGTGCCTATAACATTATTTTATACTAGATGTGAGAGGATTCATGTAGGCCCAATAACCAAAAAAGCCCATATAGGAGGCTCCATTGGAGTATTATATATATTAGGGTTATATACCACCTCTATTCTTAATATGCATATATGTCAGGGTTATAATCCTCCTCTATTCTTAATATGCTGCCTTAATATAATTGAAGGCCGCCTTGCTCAATCGAAGGCCGCCTTGCTCAACCCAAGGCCGCCCTCAATCGAAGGCTGGCCGCCTTGCTCTACCCAAGGCCGCCCTCAATCGAAGGCCACCTTACTCAATCGAAGACCTTGCTCAATAAAATTTTACTGTATATATCATCATGACAAATAGGTATACTTTATTTATTCATTTTGGTATACATATATGCTTCTTATAGATCCACTCATCCACCTGTTGGATTTGATGTCATATGTTTCAGTTTTATAAATCTTACAATGATACTTAGTATTACCTATCGATAATGAATTAAGACATCTTAATTCGTTTGTACTTATGATGCTTTGTGTAGGTTTTTCTTTATTAATTTGTGTCTTACTTGTACTTTGTATTTTACATGGTTTTTCTTCTTAAAAGTATGTTAGACAAAATAGTTAAGTTAGATCGACATGTTTTGCATCTGCTTGATACATACCGGAAGAACTATAAGTACTCATGAGTAAATGATAAATTATTGGAATCTATTTCTTTCTATGGTAAACGCATGTTAACTATTATAATATTATTATTATTTTTAAAATTATATTTTAAAGGTCAGACAATCATAGTAGAGTTAGGGAATTATATTTATTAAATTCATTTTGCCAATGCTATATATCACATATAGAGAAATATATGATTTTGTGGTAGATGTTGAAATATATGCACATGAGTACACATGTAAAACTATAGATTTATTCTAAACTGTAAAAGGATATTTAGTCAAGAACTATGGCGGTTGCGAAAATTGGGATATCATTAGGATAAACAGGTTTTGGTAGTTTATATACTAATAAACAATAAAATCTGATTTCTTTGTTCTCTACCTCCATAATTCTCATTCTACATCTAATTTTGTAGATCACACATTCTCGCGTAATTGTAATCATCATAAGGAAGAAGATGAGGTCGTCGTTCATTGCATTTCATTTGAAGATATTGCATTACCGCTAGGTAAGAAATAATTTATACAATCAATATGGCAGCTATTTATTTTCTTTATTAATTATGCATATCAACATTTAACAATGATAGTTTGTGTGGTCGTTAAATGTATAAGTTATAT
The DNA here is from genome assembly GCA_947179155.2 of Hedera helix. Lineage (NCBI taxonomy): Eukaryota > Viridiplantae > Streptophyta > Magnoliopsida > Apiales > Araliaceae > Hedera > Hedera helix. The sequence continues at coordinate 27,125,067 of OX359280.1, forward strand.
TTCTGATGGAATAGTCATGAAATCATTATCGTCTTGTATACCCTGAAACACGGGGTATTGTTGGTGTACTTTTATTGTTGCTTTTTACATATATATATATATATATATATATATATATATATATATATATATATATATATATATATGGGACTGATTCATTTACAATGTTGTAAAAAGTCATTTATCCTTACAACAGATCTCAGCAGTCTATCATTGGATCTAACGGTTAAAAATTCTCTCGTTCGCAGTTTAATTTACAGTATTTCGCAAAATTAAATTGCAGACGGGAGTAATTGTCCAAATTACCCCTTACCGTTAGGAATTTTTGGTTTTCTCCCAAATTGTGTCGTTTTTTGCTTTCTCCCAATCCACAGTTTAATACTGTGAACGGTACCTACCGTCTACAGTGTTAAACTGCTGATGAATTTATTCTCTAAAAATTGCCTTCTTTCTCTCTCTCCATATGCACACTACTTCTTCATCTACAATATCATTCAAACATATTTGCTATATGTGTTTGAAATTTTGTTTGTAGGTAATTTCTCTGTATGCATTCAGCTATTAACTTTTTTGGAACCAGATTCACTTTCTAGTCGCAGTCAAAGTCAAAGTTAATTTCCTTCATCTGCGCATACCATGTACGTGATGAGGTTAATCGATGGAAATAAGTCCAAGTTGAAACGTATCATTGATGGGACAGAGAAAGAGGCTGCAAGTTATAACACAAACATAGAAAAGTTTATAGAAAGTAACGACAGGTATAATAAGTTTTTGGATGAGAAAGCGTCGTTCCCCACCACTGAATTATCGTCTAACACTCTTGCTGATCCATCTTCATGAAATATGATTTTTTTAGAAAATCTGTTAAAGTTACATTATTGTACATTAGCAGACACTCCATAACAAATTTTCTGCTGAAGAGAGACTTTGAAAGATTAGTTTGATTAACAAGCTTTCAATCATCCCTAGGTTTTGATGTTATTGTAGATGAAGAGAATAGTGTCCATATGGAGAGAGAGAAAGTAGCATTTTTAGAGAATAAAGTCATCAGTTTAATACTATGGACGGTACATTGGGGGAAAGTTAAAAACGATGCAGTTTGGGGGAAAGCCAAAAATTCATAGCGTCTGCAATAACCTGCAATATTAAATTGCGGATTGAGGAAAAGCAAAAAACGACGCAGTTTGGCTTTTCCCCAATCCGCAGTTTAATACTGCGGAGGCTCGGAATTTTTTACTTTCCCCCAAACTGCATCATTTTTGGCATTTCCCTCAATGTACTGTCCACAGTCGGATGACTTTATTCTCTAAAAATTGCGTACTTTCTCTCTCTCCATATGGACACTACTTCTCTTCATCTACAATAACATCAAAACTTGGGGATGATTGAAAGCTTGTTAATCAAACTAATCTTTCAAACTTTTTTTTCGTCAGCAGAAAATTTGCTATGAGAGTGTCTGATAATGTATAATCATGTAACTTCAACAGGTTTTCTAAAAAAATCATATTTTAGGAAGATGGATTAGCAGGAGTGTTGGATGATGATTCAGTGGTGGGAAACGACACTTTCTCATCCAATAACTTATTATACCTGTCTTTACCTTTTGTAAAAAATTTCGTGTCTGTTATAACTTATAGTCTCTTCCTCTATCTTATCAATGATACGTTTCAACTTTGACTTATTTCCTTCGATTAACCTCATCATTTACATGGTATGCGCAGAGGAAGGAAATTGACTTGTGGCGACTGGAAAGTGAATATAGGGTTCCAAAAATGTTAATAGTTGAATACACACAGGGAAATTATAATTGAAATTATCTACAAACAAAATTTCAAACATATATGGTAAACAGGTTTTGATATTATTGTAGATGAAGAAGAAGTAGTGTCCACATGGAGAGAAAGAAAGTAAGTCGGTTTTATAGAATAAAGTCATCTGTAGTTTAATATTATGGTACCTAACGTCCGTAGTATTAAACTGCGGACTGTAAGGGGTAATTTGGACAATTAATCCCATCTGCAGTTTAATTTTGCGGAATACTGGAAATAAAACAGCGGACAGGAGGATTTTTAACCATTAGATCCAATGATAGACGACGGCTGAAATTTGTTGTAAAGATAAATGACTTTTTACAACGTGGTAAATTGATCAGTCCTCTCTCTCTCTCTCTCTCTCTATATATATATATATATATATATATATGATTGGATAGAGTAAATAATTTTATTTTAGACTTAGTAATTGAATCACATGATTTGTTATTATTTTATTTATATCATAATAATAGAAGATTAGTATTAGTTAAGACAAAAAATTGGTTACTTCAAAATATAAATAGGTTCAAAAATTCTATAATAATATTTCACTGCATTTTAAAAAAACTTGTTATAAATCTGTATTAAGTAATACCATTAAAAATACACATTATGAAATATATTAAAGTCAAAATATTGACTTTACTTATATTTTAGTAGTGATAACATATTAAGATTAGGTAAGATAATTTTAATAAAAAAATTATTTCTATCTAAAATTATATTATCTATGTAATAATATTATTCTTCTTGAGGTAAGATGATTTGAAATTCTTTCCTGCAAAACTATATTATAACTCGATTGAACCATATAAATTTTTCACTTGGCTGACTGAATGAAAATTGCAAGTTGACCAGGCCAAAACTCAGCTTTTTGTCTTTTATACTTGTAGTAGATTAGATTGTAAAAATTATTGTACAAATTGACAAATATTATATATTGGTCCCAAAGGGCTTAAAATACACTAGAGGGGAGGGGGGTGAATAGTCTTTTTGAAAAATCAGTGACTTAATACCAAGTTGCATTTAACAAGTAATCCCAGATATTATTTGCAGTAGAAATTATTAAAACCCTTTCTATTTTTTTACTAGAAAATCCAAAGAAGTTAGTTATGTAACTACTAACACCAAGTAAGCAATAAAACAGTAACTGAAAAACGTAGAGCAGTAAAGTGAAGAACACAAAATCAAATATTTTTAGTATTTTGAAGTGGTTCACAGTATTCAGAAACCCTAGTCCCCACTTTCTCATAGAGAAAGAATCCTCCACTTAGTATGAGTCACGAAGTACAAGTTTCACTTAGAAACTGAGAACATTAAGTTTCTTTACAACACAAGAGGAGACCAGAGAGAGATGAAGTTGATACTGCTGTTTCTGTTATCTCTTAAATGTGATGGAATATAGCAGCTATCCATAAAAAATTAGTTATTTCTTTTGTTTCTTGAAGTCTTGGATTGAGCTTTGAACTTGAGAGAGTTTTAGGAGTTTATAACAAAGAGCTTTTTGAGCACTACGAGACTTCAAATTGAATCATATCCACTGTGACCTCTACTATTCTTTAATTGATTTGCCCGTTTGAATTATGATCGTTAGACGCTTACTTCTAACTGTTTCCCAGCCCGATATTCCTCGTTGTAGGATGCGTATAGTGCCTTTTTACCTAACTTTCCAAGGTATTTCCAGTTGTCTTGCATCCACTTGAAGCCATTCTTTAGTGGTTGACTTATCTTAACCACTCTAGGTTGACGTATCCTGAGTCGTGTACTTTCCTTCATAGAGTGATGAATCTTCATAGTGTTCAACGAAATGGGCTTTGTGTTCATACTCTAAGTAGTCACTCTATAAATTCTTCTTCTGTGTTTGTGGCTCCACAATGGTTTACTCAACCTTCTTCATACGCTTGAGTAGCTTTTGAACCCTACATTTTGGTACTCAACGTTCTTACTCAATGTTTTTGCTTCTCTTAGTAGAGGTCTTTACCAGTTAACTTCTTTGGCTTTTTGTTGAGTTTCTTTAGTATTGGCAGTTGGCACTTCGCTTTTCTTCTTCAGTCTTGATCTACGAACTAGTACAATTGAAAAGAAACCTGTGCATTCTTTAATTATCACTTGGAAAAATTAAACGTCTCAATAATTATAGGGAATTGATATTTCTACAAAGTAAAATTATTATTTCCACAATATCCCTCTCACATGTGTGGGACCTATTTACTATTCTTATGAGAGAAAAGTTGTAGAACTATCACTTTTATTTGTAAAATTATCAATTCCTTAATTATAATAAGGCTTTTACAATCCATTGGAGCTATTGCCTAAGGAAAGGAAAAGCTTACTTCCTAATTAGGGATAATAAATAAAATTAAACAAGAACATACTTCATCAAATTTAAATCAACATAAATAATGAACACTATATTTTTTTATATAATTAATTTGAAATTAAAAAGAAAATGATTTCTTTCATAATTTTTTAATTTTTTTAAGAAGCAACAATCCGCTTTATTTTAAAAAGGACAAACAATTTAATTTCCTAAAAGCAAAAATAAATACCCCAATCGCTTCTTGTTCAATATGAACTACATCTTCAATCGGTTGTCTGGTGGCAACCTGACCAACATCTTGTTCAACTTCAAATTCAATAAAATCGAAAGCCTTGCACGTGGTAGGGATTGATGTGTTGCTTGCAATGGTTAAGATGGTATTCATGATCCCACACAATGTGCCACCACTAGAGAATTCCGATCTACATAAAGGACATGGTATTAGATCTTGTTTAGTTGCAACTTCATTCCTTGATTTGAGATTATCCTGTACTTCACCCTCAACGACCCAAGGTGGACTTAGAGACCTCTCATTGACGTGAGAATCGACTCCACAAGTACACAAAGATGTGCCTCCCTCTCTAGTAACGTCACATGCACCAGAGACATGTCATGTCTCTGCGTATTGGTGGAGTCGATACTCATGTCTGGTACAGGTCTCGAAGTCCACCTCCAAAAGTAAGGGTTGAAGTACTGGATAAATACAGAGCAAAGAGTGATGTTAACCGTCTCTAATACCATGTCCTTTATGTTAATTAGAGTTCTCTAGTTATGATGCCCTTAGTGGGAACTTGAACGTTGATCGAGACCATGGCTGGACATCAATCTACCACCAGGTGAGAGGCTAGAAGACTTTATTGAATATATATTCAAACAAATGCTGGTTAGACTGCCATTAGAAGGCGGTTGATTAAGATGTAGTTCATATTTTGATAGAAATTGTCCCGCTTGGCTGGAAACATGTGTGAGGCCAGCGGTATTTGATGAGAAAAGGCCTATTATTCCAAAGTTGAACAAGTCCTCCTAGACGAGTAGGAAAGGAAACTTTAGAAGACATTGTCTACTGTTGCATAAATTTAATTTATTTATAATGCAATTTGTGCATTATATTTATTTTTGTCCATTCTAGAAATTAAACTATTTGTCCTTATTTTATATGTTTGTTTTAAAATATAGTGGATTTCTTCCTTTTATTTATTTTTTTCTTTCATAAATGTAAAAGGTCTTTTGTAAATTTGTTGAACATAATTCACAAATTCCAACTACCTAATTACCAAGATTCCAGTTGTAAGGAACTGATATTTTCACAAGTAAAATTACTATTTCCACAAGACCTATCACATGAGTGTGAGACCCATTTACTATTTATGTGAGAGAAATCTTGTGAAACTATTACTTTTACTTGTGAAAATATCAATTCCTTAATTATAATAGGGCTTTTACAATCCATTGGACGTGTTGCCTAAGGAAAGGGAAATGTTACTACCTGATCAGGGATAATAAATAAAATTGAAAGAAGAACATACATCATCAGATTTAAATCAACATAAATATTGAATACTATATTTTATTATCTAATTAATTTGAAATTACAAAGAAAATGATTTCTTTCATAATATGGTGTTCATGTGCCCACACAGGGTACCCCGCCACTAGAGAATTTTGATCTACATATAAGACATGGTATTAGATTTGGTTTAATTAAAACCTCATTCCTTGATCTGAGATTATCCTATACATCACCTTCAACAACCCAAGGTGGACTCTTGTGAACATGAGCATCGACTCCACAAGTACACAAAGATGTGCCTCCCTCTCTAGTAACGTCACACGCACCAGAGACATGCCATGTCTGCGCGTATTGGTGGAGTCAATGCTCATGCTTGGGACAGGTCTCGAAGTCCACCTCCAAAGGTGAAGGTTGAAGTACCGGATAAATACAGAGCAAAGAGTGATGTTAAACCGTCTCTAATACCATGTCCTTTATGTTAATAAAAGTTCTCTAGTTGTCGTGCTCTTAGTGGGAACATGAACGCTGATCGAAACCATGGTTGGACATCAATCTACCACCAGTTGAGAGGCTGGAAGACTTTATTGAATATAAAGTCAAATAAATGCTGGTCAGGCTGCCATCGGAAGGCGGTTGATGAAGATGTAGTTCATATTCTGATAGAAGTTGTCTCGCTTGGCTGGAAACAAGTGTGAGGCCAACGGTTATTCCAGGGTTGATGAAGATGTAGTTCATATTCTGATAGAAGTTGTCTCGCTTGGCTGGAAACAAGTGTGAGGCCAACGGTTATTCCAGACTTGAACGAGTCCCTCTCCTAGACGAGTAGGAAAGGAAACTTTAGAAGGCATTGTCTACTGTTGCATAAATTTAATTTATTTATAATGCAATTTGTGCATTATATTTATTTTTGTCCATTCTAGAAATTAAACTATTTGTCCTTATTTTATATGTTTGTTTTAAAATATAGTGGATTTCTTCCTTTTATTTATTTTTTTCTTTCATAAATGTAAAAGGTCTTTAGCAAATTTGTTGAACATAATTCACAAACTCCTACTACCTAATTACCAAGATTCCATAGAATCTGAAGCTTTTACATTACTACTTTTTATGGAGAATGAATCACATGGTGATTTATTTATGCCTCGTTATGCTTGCTTTTCAAAAGTGGTTTTATTTATTTACTTTAACAAGTCTTATTATTTAGCAGATTTATTTTTCTTCTTTACTAGTTTTCCATTTGTTAACATCCCACAAGATGATGCTAGTCTATACGTATTCTCTCAGCATACATAACACAAAAATGAAAAATGAAAGTTCCTCAGAAGCTATGGAAGTGGCTGATGCTACATTAGGTCTATATAATGCATAAATTAGGTCTATATATAACATTATTTTTTTTTCCCATAAGAGGAAGCAATCCACTCTGTGTTTAAACAATCATTGCCAATTAAAACAAAAATTAATATAATGCAGAAATTGCATTGTATATAAATTTGGTTTATACAACACCAGACAAATCCTTATAACGTTTCCCTTCCTACTACTACTTGAGGGGGGGGGGCTTGGTCAAGTCTAGAATAATTGGCCTTTTTTCGCATCTTGCAACTTCGACTCACACTCATTTACTGCTCGCAACAGGAGCCTCTACGCGAATAAGCAATACATCTTCTTCTACCGGCCCTCTAATGGCATTGCCTAACCAACATCCTATTCAACTTCATTTTCAGTTGACTCTTCTAGCCTCACACCAGGTGGTGGATCCATGCCTCGCCATCCATGGTTCTGATGGGCATTCATGTGCTCACACAGAGCGCGACAACTAGACAACTCCAATCTACATAAAGGACATGTTAGAAGAGCTGGTTTGACTGTAACCTTACTCCCTACTCTGACATTATCCAGTATTTCTGCCCTCGTTGCCAAAGGCAGACTCTGAGACCTCTCTCTTTGGCATGATCATCGATTCCACCTATACGGCTCCCTCTCTGGCAACATCCTCATCTACATCAATTTCCTGACAGGCCATTACATATAAAAGAAGAGGGGACTAGCATTGAAAAAACAAGGAATTAAATAGGAAGTGAAGAGAAAATGTGAGCACCATTTACAGTTAAAAGAAGCTCCTCGCTCTTCATTTCCCTGTTATTCCTTGTTTTGTTCAATTCTCATTCTTGTGCCCTTTGATCTGTAATGGCCTATAGGGAAACTGGTGGTGGTGATTTTTTTAGAGAAGGAGCCATATTTTTGCCAACTGTGGAGTCGGTGCTAATGTCAGGGAGAGGTCTTGCAGTGCATCTTTGGTGGTGAGAGCTGGAGTGCTCAATTATGTAGAGCACAAGGATTTAGTGAAATCGATTATCATACCATGCCCTTTATGTGGATTGGAGTTTTTTAGTCAAAGCACCAATTGGAACTGTGGCCAGCGAGGCATTAATTCACCATTTGGTCCGAGGCTGGATGGCTTTATTGAATATGAAATTGAACAAGATGCTTATGAGGCTGCCAATCTAGTGCATAACCCAACAGAGGCTGCCACCCAAGAGCAGGAAATGAGTGAGTTCAATTGTGCCAGACGAGAAAAGGCTTATTAGACTTGAAAAAGTCCCCTGGCCCTCCCTTAGAGGAGTATGGGGGGAAACTTCATAAGGCCATATTGGTATTGCATAAACTAAATATACTTATAGTGCAATTGTTATATTTATTTTATCCCATTCAGGAAATTAAAATGTTTGAGTTGACTGGCAATGCTTGTTTCCCCCCACCCACATAAATGTTGCAAATATTACGGTTAATGTAGCATCAACCACTTCCATAACTTAAAAGAAACCTTTGTTCTTAATTTTTGTGAATACTTATAGATGATCAACCTCTTGTGATATATTAACAATAGGGAAAACCAAAAAAGGAAATAAGAAAGAGGATAAATCTGTTAAACAATAAGACCCATTACAAAAAAAAAAAAAAACTCTTTTAAATTAAGCGAAACAAGGTACAAATTGTAACCTGGAAGTAACAAATTTAGAATCCTTTGGCCCGTTTTCCGCTTACTGCGTAGGTCTGGGGATTCTTCGTCTCACCTCCTCTGTTCAAACCATGATTATTACGTCTACTTCAACTTTAGTTAGATTGGTGGCAGATTCATCCCAAAGCTGTCTAGTTTGTTAGTAGTCATTGCAGTAAACATTTTTAGTTCTCTTGAGGTGTGTAGTTTGTTAGTGGTCATTATAGTAAGCGTGTATTGATGTGCTAAGTTTGTTATGGTGCTGGATAGCATCTCCGTCTGATCTAAATTGCTGTAAAATTCAGTCCAGGCCTATAAGGTAAAACACCTAGGCGGGTATTTTTTTAGGTACTTTTTAAAAGAATAAAAGTAATTTTTCATGAGCAAGCATAGTAATTACTTGTTTAAAATTCTAACATAATTTTCTCTTGAAAATTTGTAGTTTAGAATTTTTAAATTTAGGGTTTGTTCAGCTACCAACGTTTGTAGCGTTTGCGGTGGTAACGTTGGTAGCATTTGGACCTCTAAATGCACCGCACTAATTTTGGTGTGTTGCGTTTGTGAGTTAAATAAACTGCGTTTATAATAATATTAGACGAACAAAATTTTCAAGTGTGTTTAAATTTTCAAGCGCTGCAGACGCTGAGTAGTTAAGTACACATATATGTTTTGTATAGTTGTTTCGGAATTTTCATTTGAACGAACGGTATGTTTGGTCACAACTCTTCAACAACATTCTTGAACATCCTTTGTGAGACATGATGTTCTCATTCCTTTTGTTATCAATTGTTGACTTGTTTAATACTAACATGTTATTCATTTGAAACCAATGAATTCACATGTATATAAATTAAATTGAAATAAATCAGCATGGATTCTCCATAAAAAAAAAGAAAAAAAGAAAAAAAAAAGTAACAATGTGAGAGCCCCGGATTGTATAGAACCTTGATAATTAGCTAGCAAGAGATTGTAAATCATGTTGAACAGGTTTCAGCAAAGACCTCTAACATGAAGAACATCGAAATCATTATTATTATAAAACCACATCCATCCCACTATTGCCTCTATCAACTAAAATATCCGTATCAAGTACACTTTCTTTACTTTTAATCTAAAGCATTAAAACTCCCATATTTTTTTTAAAGTCAACACAATATAAGCTCTTCTATAAATCTCGAAGCAGGCACTCATGTTATTTTTCAATAACAAACAAACCAAATAGTTAGACATGTGAACCTATTGTAAGATGATTCCCCCCCCCCCCTATCATTTGCAATGCCTAATATGGATAGAAAATAAACCTAATTAGCATTTTGGTATTTGGATTATCTTAAAGAGTGATGCTTGTAGTGGGAGATAACTTTTTCATTTAGTGTGCTGGTAGTGTGTGTTATTAATTGTTGCAGTGGACTAGTGGCGTGTAACGTGTGTTTTTGGGGGTTAGTGGTGAACTGGTTGTGTATTTTGAAGTTAAATATAAAGAGCTTATACACACACACACATGCACACTAATAGGATGAATTGAGCATGTATATTTGAGAATCTAAGATATATTGATATGCTCTTAAGGATGTGGAATTTCTGATCATATATGTATCACTATTTTATACTCCCTCCGATCCATATTATTTGATCATTGTTGATTTTTTAAAGTCAACTTAAGAGATTTTTAAGCTCAAAATTGACATAGATTTTTTAAATTTTAATCAATGCATTGATTAATATTGTACATTATCTAAAAAGTATTACTCGTTGTAAGCTTTATTGTTTCATAATTTGTAATGAATTATCTTAATTTTGAGTTTAAAAGTGTCTCAAATTCACTTTCAAAAGTCAATAATAATCGAATAATTTGGAACAGAGCAAATATTACAGTAAAAGGAGGTTCTCCCCTGCAAGATCTAGAAACATATCTCTTTATGTCTAGGCACCAGTATTAGGTAGTAGGTTATGCCCAGATTGAAGTACTTCTATGATTAATATCCTCAAGATTGATCTCCTTCAGATTTTTCATTGTGAAATTTGTAAGCATATTATTGGATTTTTATAAGAGGCTGATGTGAATAAATATCTCCCCAAATTAGATGCATAAGAAGGTTTCTATATATTCATGTATGATATGACTGCTATTGAAATGTAGACATTATGATTTAGGTTTGTATACTATCTCTAACTTCAATCATCTCAACATGGACTGAACCTTTTTTTTCTTTTTCTCTTTTTTGCCTTTTCTTCCCTCGCCTGTTTAAGGTAAGAACAGGTTTTCTGCTGTTGTGACTGGGAATACCATACTTCAGAAACTGTGCACCATTCTTGGTCTTCTGAAGGACTTGTCGACAACAGAGCGCCTTTCAGGTAGTTGCATTCTTCAACTGGTTAAGTCCAACATTCTTGGTGGATAATTTCCAGTTGTTGCAGCTGAAAGAAATCAGTTTAATTAGCGGGATATTTAATTTGTACAAGCAGCATCGAAACATATGTTATGGCTGAAGCACTGGAGCTGCTGACGAAGTCGCCATTCAAAGCGAACACCCAGAAATTATCTACCTGATGAAGAACAGAGGCAGACTCAGATGATAAGTGCTTTATTGATTCAGTTGGTTCATTTTAGTGCCAACCTTCTTGATGCTTTAAGAGAATCTGATGGCAATCTTTTCTTGAGCCTTCGATCGATGCCAATTACCCTAACAAATGTTGTGACAGTCGGTAAGCATTCTGTCTTTTCTGACTCAAGTTCTTCAGCTGATCTGTAGAAAAAAGTACAAAAAGCAACAATGCATCGGATATATTGAGAAGCACATATGCTTGGTACAAGATTTGATGGTCAAATCATCTGTGACTTAATTGTTGATATTTTATTTTATTATAAAGATGTGGTCATTCAAAATTTCAAGAACATAGTACTTTAATTTCACAACACTTTCAAATGATCCTGGAAATACTGTATAGTCCTTATTTTCCGGTACTCTGCTGCAAACAATTCTGTAACTGCAGAAACATTTAGTTGTAATGCTGAAATATTGGGAATATACTAATTAAGTTAATACCCCTTTTCCACTATTCTTTTTATTTTATTTTGGGTAGAAATGAACAGGAAGTTAAATGTGACATTTGGAATTTTTCTCACCCTTTTTTCCTTCCTTTTTTTTTTTTTTTTCTTTTTGTGCGTGTATGGTATTAGAAAATTGTTATTTTCACAAGTAAATATTGATATTTGCATGATCAAAAGAATTTTATAAAACTATCACTTTTACTTGTGAAACTATCACTTTTATTTGTGACAATTTCAAATTTTATATATTAAGCAAAAATAACTAACTGATTTTTGGCCATTATTGTAAGAATGAGCTGCAGAACTAGACCTCTAAAATTCTAAGAAACTTTACAAAAATATCTCTAATAACAACACCACAAATGGATTTACGTGCAGTGTATAATGGATTTTGTGAAGGATTTGCTCTATTGTTTTCTTCTAAAATGCCAAAAAAAAATATGCATGGACCACTTTTTGATGCATCCTTCCTGTATTAAATATGTTAGCATTGTTAGTCTTGGTGAGTGGAAAGAAAGGTGTTGTGGAGTAAAATCCGAAGGGGGATTTCCTTCCAACTTTTAATTCCCATCTTGGAGAGATGTTTTGTGGCTTCATGTACTTTGCATGCATTAGTTAAAGGGAATTGATATTTTCACAAGAGAAATTAATATTTTCACAAGGCTCTCCTCACATGAATAGTAAATAGAACTCATCTCATCTGAGTAAAACTTTGTTGAAATTTCAATTTCCCTTGTAAAAATATCAATTCCCTAATTAAATTAGTTGAATATATAGAATGCATGGCAATGGTTTGGGTAGGGTAATATAGAATGCATAAATTAGCTAAACTTGCAGTTTATCCATTTTGATTGAATGCGTGAATACACGTAGAATGGAAACTAGTGTTTTTTAATTATATTCTTTCCGTTCCAAAATTTAAAAAATATATTTTTAAATCAATCAACTTTAATAAATATATGAGAATATTTGTGTCATTACTTAGTAACAAAAAAAAAAATGCGGTTATTCAACTTTAAATTAATCGATACAGTTCTCATTCCTCATTCTCAACCTTTTATTAAATTACATAATCCTTCTTTCCAGAACAGCTTTCTTGATATGTGGAATCCTATATGTATTTGTTAGAACCTTGTACTTTCATAATCTCCATCATACACAATTGTAACGTAAAAAAATATGCGGTTAGACTTTACTCTAACCGAGAATGTTTGAAATGCTTTTTCACCGGCGCTTACAAGTTCATCAATAGTTTTTGGAGACTCCTTGTACTGTAATGATTGGATCCCACTGAAAAACCCAAGGTCCAAAACATTCAAATCTGGAGAATTAGCAGGAGGTTGATTCATTAAACGAATATCAAAACCATCTAGCGTTGCAGCTTGGCAAAACTCTACATCATTTGGATCAACGTGCGTTCTCGCATTATCTTGTTGAATAAAAATTGGAAATTTGGAATTCTCACTTGGCCACTTAGCTAGAATTGATGGAAGCACTTTTTCAATCACGAATGCTCTTACTGTGTTTCTTCCAACTGAGTTAACCACTTCCGTTTCTACTGTACCAGCAATCTGATTCGCACTAGTCCTTTTAGCTGGCACTTTAGTGATGAAAGGAAATACACCAATATTTCCAGAGAACACTTCATTTCCTTGTGCATCAAACCCCGGACAAACTATTGCAGCTAGAAACATAACCTTTCCAACAAAAATTTTACTTTTGCACGTGCGCAAAGGATCATCTTCCTCTGGAAGAAGATAGTAATTCTAGCTACAAGAAACGAGCTTATACACGAGCCAATTGTATATGCTCATCACCACATGGCTGCCAATCTGAGTCAAACTCAATTTGTAACTTTCTTTTGCCCCAGTTGGTTGTTTTCTTTGATACGCCTCTATCTTTTCGAACAGTACTTCATTAGTCGAAGAAGACCCCGTGAACATGATTACACGAGTATAAGCTACAGATATATTAAAGAAACTAAAACAAAATCAATTAAGCATCGAAAGATGGAGATATAAAACTTATCAAAAACTTACCCGTAATAGGTTGTAATAGGTTGTGAGGCTCATCTTGAGAAGATTTTGATTGTAGCGGTCGGGAATTCCGTGTACGACCTGCCATAGCTCCTTTCTATACGCTTCAAAATAAAACAATAAATAGATTCCAAGTATAAACTGTATGATTCCTAAAGATGCTAAAAGGATGGTTTTGCTGACAGGATGGTAGTCAGAGAGTATCGTATCATGTAACAGCAACATCAACCAAATAATAACTTACAGAAATAATAAGTTAGCTAGCAATTTTATTTTTTTTATTTAATATCATTACCCTCTTTACAAATTGGACCCAACTTTAACATGAGTTATGACTTACTGTTTGAAAGATGAAGATGAGCAATAAAAATATAGGCAGGTAAACACAAGAGAGATGCTATTTTGGATTTCATTATGTATTCGGCGATTCCCATATAGAATCACTCAAGAGCGCAAATAGCTATTGGAACTACCTTTTAAGAGCAGTGGGCAAGATACAACAGACAGAGACACGGACAGCGATTGGGAGAGACAGTAGTGATTGGGGAGAACACTGCTGAACATTACCCAAATCCTTTTAGAAAGCAGATTCATTTAATAGTCGGGCTTATTTATAATGTTTCAGCCACCATAAATTTTCATTTAATTCTAATACTCCTCCACCTAGAAGCTCCTCAAAATGTTTCAGCCAAATACACATTCCAAGGGAAAAAGAAAACGAATATCAAACATAGCCAACAACTTCTTACGTAATTGCCTAAACATAGCCAGCTAGTTCCACCATAATTAATAATGCAGATAAAATTGCACCAAGAAATCTAAACAAGTTCCATGAACTCATTGCATTAATTGCATATACTCGGTATATCATACATAACTAGGAAACAACAAGCCACGATAACCTACAACCGTTCATAAGACTACTTACACATAGTGGGAATGCTGAAATAACAGCTAATGCACCGATAATAAAGGCTACAGACCATCAGCTAACTAGGAGTTTCAAAATTTATGCTTCAGTGCATCAACACAGAGAAATCTAAACAGAATTCATGAATTCATAGCAGTAATTGGATCTACTCAATTTCTCAGATGTTGCAACTAAGAAGCAAACCAAATGCAAAACCACCTATTTGCATAATTTTTCAATCTTCGCCAGCGACATTGAGATCAAATAAGAATGACTTAGCATCTCAGTACAAGGTTTTTTATATATAAAGAAATGAGCAAATTATGAAATATAATACAGGAGCCTCATGGTTAAACATTGCCTTCGATGAGATAATTCATGCTGAAAATATAATTATACAAAAAAAAAAGAACATAAATATCTTTAGTTACTACATGCAAGAATAATTTTAAGCAAAAATGCAAAGTTCAAATCAGTGCTTCAACATAAACTACATAAACCCAAAAACTACATTTCAGAAAAAAGAAATAGACCTAATTGACTGAAGCTCTGGCCCTGAAACAGTCGATTAACAGCTTCTGAAATCAACCTCCTCTTGAAAATAATTATGCACAACAATCATAAATTGAATTAAATAATATCCGCAGACCAGAAGCTTATCTGAAAAAATCATGCAAAATCAGATCAAATCATTTTCGCCGCACTAGAAAAAATGACAAATAACAAACACCCGGCTACCTAAAATTCAATCAAATTAAAGGGAAATTGGGAACTAAAAAATCTTAATTTAGTTCAAACCCCTTCTTACAGAAGGAAAAAGAAATCAAATTCAAAAGAATTTCAAAGGGTAAGTAAGAATGAGAATCCCGAATCAAATTCAGGAAATTCTCACTGGAGAAAGTCTGAAACATATTAGTATTCCATATGCTTTAAAGTCTAAAACATAGCTGCTAATAGTATTTTCATTGTACACACATATTAGTATTTCGGTATACTGCCTGGGCTATTTCTTTTGACATCCTAGTACCTATTAATTTCAAATCTAGAATGTGTTTGTTTGTAATTAACGAGATCTATATTTGATCTACAATAGCAAATAAGCTATCTAAAATCTTTAGTTTATGTTACAACTCATCACAATTATTTGTAAAAAAAAAAATTACATCCTCTGACTGAAAAGATAACTTTCTTTATGTTCGCCGATATTGCATTCAGCAGATAACTCTAAATTAGCTCAGTTGTTAGTCTACCACTTTTATAATGCGTTCACCGTATGCAGCATCAATCTCATTATATTTGAACTTTGGCTCATTGATCAAAACCCATTTAAAGTTGTTCAAACATTAATATTCAAATAAATTAACAATGCATCTAAGTACACAAATAGAGATATAAACAGAGGGAAAATATAGAAAACAACAAAGATTTCCCAAATTTGGCAGTTGTAGCTTGAGAGACGAAGAAGGAACAACTAGATTTCACCAAATTAGTGTAGTCTATCAACGATTTAGAGAATGCTAGGGTTCTATGCAGTCGGTGAAGTTTAGGGTTTGCGGTGACTGAATGAGGGTTTAATGAGACGCCCAATTCCCCTCCTTCCGACCTGGCTAGCCGCACGACTTATATGGCGGAGAAAACTAGGGTTCCGGTGGGGATGATGACAGTGGGTTAGTGTTAGTTGAGAGTGAAACAAAAAATCAACAAATACCCAACAAATTACAGAGAGAAACAAACATATTTCACCAAAACAGACCCAAATTCAGTATTTCAAACAAATAATTGAAGAGATATACCAAAAAAAATTTGCATGCACACATGCATAAAACAAATGCAAGTGAAAAATCCACCCTAACTTCAGTGAATTGAAAATTTAAAATATGGATTTCCCCAATTACCTTGCTAAAACCGAAATATGAAGAGAATAGAGAGAAACTATGCTTCTCGGTAGGAAAACACGTGCGGATGACGATAGAAAAAACACGCACGGACGGCCAAGACGAAGGAGATGTGTTGAGACGTAGAAGAGTTTTGGGGGAAAAGTTTCGGAAAAACGATTGGCACAAACACTGGCGCTTTTGTTTTTTCCTTCCCAGATGTAGCGGTTCGCCGGCTAAAGTTGTATACGACGGAAAATTATCACCCGCCGTATTCCTTCTCGATATATGCGGCGAGATAAATTTTATCCACCGTAAATACTATCTACAGCTGTAGCGAAACAGCCGTCGTATAAAATGTAAAATCACTTCTCATACAATTCATATATTTAATATATATATATATATATATATATATAACATATTAAATAAGATCGTATTCAACTAATTACAAGAGTTTAAAGAATAAATAATAAAATATTTATATTAACGAACTAAATGTAGAAATGGAAAGTGATAATATGAGACAAATCAATCTTGTAAGTAAAAAATATACTTTTGATTTTTCTATCCTCACTGGTACTTGAAAAAGTTCATACATCGTAGAAAGATTCTTCAAATTTGGATCACGGGGTGCATCAAGAATAAAATGCTGCAACTAAACCTCAAATTGATTCTTTCTTGCTATGTGAATGCCAAGGGATAGTATTTCTCTCCACAAGCCTGCAAATACTCTCGATGTTGAATGCTTTGAAAGAATTCTTAGGAACCAAAGATGAGCAAAGGAGTTAGAAGCTCAGCTGCTTCCTCACTAAACCTGTGATTCAGCTCTTGCAGTTGCTTATCTTTTGTAACAAGAAATATTTTCACCCTATAAAAATGCTCCACTGTAATTTTGTCTTGTTGACCGCAGCTTTGACTTCGGCGTGTTGTATAAGGAGCATTGAAATCAGAAATATCAATGTGGTGACGATGACAAAATAATTTGACTTCGTTAAGTAGAGAATCCCAACCATCCTCTCTAAGTTTCCGAACAAGTGTCTTTGTAGTTGCAACCAATTGCATAGCATTAACAATGTCTTGAGATTGTTAATGCTATGCAATTGGTTGCAACCAAATATGCAGTTCAATTTTTTTCAACTTCGGTTTATTAAATTTCTCATTAGTTACGAAGTTTTGCAATTTGATTTTACGATTTTTTCAGCTTTCGATTTTTTTGTTCACCCCTATATGATGATATTTGTCGGCACACGGTTAAAATATTAAAATAAAATCAATTTGTCTTCTCTATTCACATTAGCATAAGTACTATTTAAAATTGTATTAATTAAAAACTATCCAAATTAAAAATATGCCTATCTCTAATAAGAATAAATTAAGGTACATCTTCTTTTTTTTCCTATTCAAAATAGTATAAATATTGTGACGGCCTCAAATCTGGACCCACACAATTCAAACTTGAGTCGTCAAAATACACGAACAACTCTTACAAAACTGTACAACATACAACAATATAGTGCTTAATAATATACAACTAAGTCTTCACTATTATTATCACAGTATTTTACAATATCGTGAAGACTACTATAGTAACTATCTTGGACCATCACTCCATTCCCCTCTTTTTTTCGCTAGTCTCAGTCACATTCTCATTTCTTGAACAATTGAACAAAAAAAAAGGTGAGCTCAAATAGCCTAGTAAAAAATATCATAACTAAGATAATGACGAATAAATTAGCATTAGCCTTCAACAGTTTAGTTCTTGATAGAATAATATAAACAATAAGTTTTAAATCAACAACTACAGTTAAATTCTTAAACAAAGTTCAGATCAACAATTACAGCAGAATAACAACCATTAGAAAAATTATGTAGATCATATAATGTTTACTAGTTTCTCTTTTTCAAAAAAATCATCATCAATCTTTATCATCTACAATACCACTAGTCATGATCATGTCAAACAATATTTATTCTTTGTCTCAGGCCAAAGAGAGCATTCATTACGTGCCATAAAAGACACATCACTATTATATTGCATTTATCCTATCATCTGTGCACCAGGTCACAGATATTCACAACAACTTGATTCTTGATGATTAGTATAAATAACAGTGATATAAATATTGAACAAAAGAAAGAGAATAATAGGATAAACAATAAATATCGAAAGTTTATAATTTTACTTTGTGCGTATTCAAATAATGTCTAAATTATCAACATGATGTGGAGTCAAATTCAATAGTGATAATTAAGATCCATAGTTAAAAAATAACGGTTAACGTTCAATAAAAAGTTTCAGGTAAATAGAAAGGTTCACGTAAAATGATATTAAATGAAACACGAACTATTAATCATTTTAGAAATTTTACTGAACAATACTTATCATAGTAAGTTTAAAAGTATGAAAGAAAATGATATCGCTTATCTTAACACGTGGCTGAATATTGATTAAAATGAAATTGATCAACCTACATATATTTATATATATAATTTAATTAGTAACTATCACATATAAATTCCATAGTGCACAATAACTCGTATATTATGAACTATCAAAAGTGTTTATATAATATCATTTTTTGTTGTGTAAAGAATAAGATATAATAACTTCAAAAATAGTTTTTGAAATAATATTTTAAATAAATCTTCCAAATGAAACTTTTCAAAATAAATATTTTAAAGGAATACTCTTATAAAAGAAAATTTGTGAATACTGTGTGAAATGGGTATTTGTGCAATTATTATTCTTTAAAGAAAATACTCACTTGAGAAATTATTGCACTCCTTTTGACTTTATCAACACCTAGAGTAACCTTACAATACCCAAAGAAAATACCCATAATATAGTAGTAGAAGAAAATAAAGGTGTGAGGAATTCATTTGGTAGAGGCTCCCTTTTAGGGCTGTTCAAAATTTTTGATTTTTTCGAATTTTTGGTGAACCGGTCGATTCGGTACAAAATTGTCTGGTTCGGCGTTTTGGGGATCCGATACATATCGGACCGAACCGGTTGTACCGATTATTTTTTTTTTTTTTATAATAATTATTATTAATAATAAATTATTACTAATCATAATAAAAATAATACTAATAATAATATTAATAATAATATTATTAATAATAAAAATAATATTAATAATAATTATTATTAATAAATAATTACTAATAATAATAAAAATAATACTAATAATAAAAAAATAATAATAAAATAATAATAATAGTAATAATAATAATAATATTACTAATAATTATTATTATTTTCGGTTAATAATGGGTATTGAACCGGTACCGAAACGGTTAACCGGTTCTGTACTGGTTTCAATTTCGGTATTCATTTTTTTCTATTTTCGGTACCAGTTCGGTTCGGTTCGGTTTTAACCGTTTGAACACCCCTACTCCCTTTTATAGGCTAACCTTTCACCTACCATGCTCACTGTTCTGCCTAACTTCTATTTAAGAATTCCCCAATTTCTCATTTTTCTTTCCCTTATTCCTGACCTGTCATTTTTCTTCCCACCAATCACCATCCTTGCTTTATTCTTTTCTTCCTACGCACCATCTTTCTTTTATTTATTTCTCTCTTTCTTCCTTTTTTTCCCATCATATACTCCCCACTTGTTTCCACCAACCCAACTAATAACCAAAATACTAATTAACAATACAATAATTAAAGTAATGCTACAACAATGATAACAATAATTCAAAATAATGTAATAATACGTTACTGTGATAATTATTAATTGAATACAGTGCAATAACAATTATTGACCCAATAATATAAAATATAGTGTAATGACAATTATTGGTTCAATAATGCAAAAATACAGTGCAATAACAATTATTGACCCAATAATATAAAATATAGTGTAATGACAATTATTGGTTCAATAATGCAAAAATACAGTGTAACAACAATTATTGATGAATATTGTGCGATAATCACTTTATCAGTTCAATAATGTGAAACGTTGTGCAATACCGTATACTACTGTGTAATATTGTGTGCTACTATAAAATATCATGTGCTACAGTAAAATACCATAAAATACCGTATCCTACTATTCTTTTATCACTTGGTATTTTAACAGTTAAAAGTAATAGTATCGTTGACTATTTTTATTTAAAAATGTTACTCATGTCGTTTTTTATATATAACAATATTCTGTTGTGGGGTCCACCAATAATTGGTTATTTCGGCACCGTCATACGAATCGAATATTCCCCGACAAAAAGAATATTCCCTGACAAATAGAATATTTTTCGACAAGATAAAATTTGCATAAAATATTTCTAACTTTTGTCAATTTAGCCACTTACTGTTTCAAAAAAATATATATGAAAAATAAATAAATTATATTTCATAAAAGTCAGAGCCTTACAAATACTATATAAATTTCTATCACTTATAAATTTTATTACAATTTTATGTAATACAATATATCTTAAGAAATTTTATGTAGGATAATTCTATTATTATAATTTTATTAAGATATTAACATATCGAAAAATTTCATAACATATATGCGATTTATTATAGGAAATTGTTATTTTCACAAGAAAAAAAATTGATATTTCTACAAGGTCCTCCTCACATACATATGGATCCCATTATTATTCATATAAGAAAAGTTTTACAGAAATATCAATTCTTTTGTAAAAATATCAATTCCGTTATTATATTAATATCAGTATGAAATTTTATTATTAAATTAATATCTTAACCAAATTAAATTCATTAAAACTTGAAAATTTACTAAGTCAAAAGATTAATTGTACTAATAATATATGAAAGCACCGATGTGGCAAAAGTGTCAAATTTATTGCAAATTACGAAAACATGCATATTGTCCTTGCACTCACTCAAGGTAGATTACATGGGATTAGATGCAGACTAAGTGAAGGTATATTCAAGTTTCTCAAACAATCTGAGAACATTGTTATGCTTGTACAAAATGTAGTAGGCATAAGAAAATGGTATTAAATTTCAAAATGAACAAGAATAAAATGGATAGGAAGGGTGCTCCTTCTCAAAGTTTGTGCACTTTCAAATTCTGGCATCATACAGTTTTTCCGCTACCAATGATATCCCTTATAAGAAAAATTTGTTCGTCGGGTCAATCTACATGCCCACATGTTAGATAACCACTGCTTACATCCCAATCCAAAATACAGTGGTCGATGTTGTCTGCAACCCATCCGCCCTTGGCAAAGTTTCAAACTGTGAAGAATAATGGAAATATTTCCTTGCTCCCAAGAGCTTGGTAGAGAACCACACTTGAACTCCTTACTCCCTAGAGTTTGGTAGAGAACCACACTTGACCTCTTCGTTCCCTGGAACTTGGTAGAAAATCACACTTGACCCCTTACTCCTTAGAGCATGTCAATGAACCTCACATTTGACCTTTGTACTCTCTTGACAATGAATCTCACACTTGACCCCCGATCTCCCTTAAGCTTGGTAGTGAATCATGTCTGCCCCATGTAAAGACTGCAAACTGCATAAACCAACATAAACACCCTCTGGCGACTACATCTTTGTAAGACCCCGACTTTTATGAAATAGAAATTAAATTTTTCTTTATATATTTTCTTCTACAAATGGTAAATGAATAAATTGATAAAGTAAAAATTAAGAAATGTTTGTACAAATTTTATCTTGTCGGAGAATATTCATTTTGTCGGGGAATATTCGTTCTGTCGAGGAATATTCGATTCGTACGACGACGCCGAAATAACTAAATATTGGTGGACCTCCACAATGAATTATTGTCGGATATAGAAAACGACATACGTAACCTTTCTAAATAAATATAGTCAATGGTACTATCACTTTTAACTGTTAAAATAACTGGTGGTAAAAGAATAGTAACATATGGTATTGCACAGTAGCACACGGTATTGCATAGTATTTCATATTATTGAACTGATAAAGTGGCTATTGTACTATATTGATTTTATTGAACCAATAATTGTCACATACATAATAATTTATATTATTGAACTGATATTTGTCACAGTAGCATATGCACAGTAATTCACATTAATGAATCAATAATTGTCATTACACAGTAACGTGCTTATTTATTTTCAGCATTATTGTTATCTCTTTTATGATGTTGATTAAACTGTTGTATTCTATTATTAGTTAATTTCTCTACTTATCTAACCCAGAAAGCCAACTACACTGCATTTATAACAATTAGTCATAGTAAAGAATAATTGTGAATTATTGTTGAATAATTGAATTGATAAAGTTATTTATTTTTATTATAATAAATTATATAAAGTTATTTATTTTTATATATAAAGTTAATTGATTTATATAAAGTTAGTTGTTTTATATATAAAGTAAATTGAATGGTATAGATTAAAGATGATCTTTAAATGAATGGTTTAGATTAAGAAAATCTTAACAGATGAAATGAGTGATATAGATTAAAGATGATCTTTAAATGAATAGTTTAGATTAAAGAAATCTTAAAAGATGAAATGAGTGGTATAGATTAAACATTATCTTGAAATATACAGTTTGGATTAAATTAGAAAATCTTGGTTTATGATAAGATTTTTGACTATAAGTAGAGATCTTAACTTAAGGATTTTTCATAAAAACTTCCTTGCTTATTCTTTTTTTCACTCTCCAAATATTTCTTTGTATAAGTTCTCTTTGAGTGTGCTAAAGCCATCTTGAGTATTTGTGAAGATCTGTAAGTGTACGAGTACTGACCAAGTAATTATTTTTATAAAAGTTATATAAATAACCACACACATCACACGGTGTTTATAAATCTTCCTTTAGAAGACTCTTCCTTTAGAAGATTCATTTTGAAAAGCTTCATTTGAAAGATTTATTTTGAAATATTATCTTCTACAAAAACTATATTGAAGTTATTTTACTTTATCACTTTTAATGATTTCATACGAATTGGTATACACCATGAAATTATATAAGGTAGTTACTAATTAAATTATAAAAATATAGGTTGATCAACTTCATATCCAGTCACGTGTTAAGGTAAAGGATACCATTTTTTTCATCTTCCACTATTCAAACTTACTACAGTAAGTGATTATTATTCTTTGATTCTCGAAAATAATATCGTTTTTTCCTTACTTGTAAGATGTGTCATTTATTTTCATGTATTAATTTATGGGAATAACCTGACTCACGGACTACTGCATATTTGGTGAATAACCTTTCTTATTCATTTGTGGGAAATAACCTGACTACGCGGACTATCACATGTTTGGTGAATAACCTTTTGTATTCATTCCTTATTAATTTGTGGGAATAACCTGACTACGCGGACTACCGCATGTTTGGTGAATAACCTTTCATGTTCATTCCTTATTAATCTCTGAGAATAACCTGACTACGCGGACTACCGCATGTTTGGTGAATTACTCTTCGTATTCATTTCTTATTTGTCTCTTGTTGGTAAAGTTTCCGAAAATGATTATATATTCTTTAATAGTTTGCGCTTCATCTAATATCATTTCAATTGAGCCTTCTTATTTTTCTAAATCTTTCTATTGAACTTAACCGTTATTCTGAACTGTGGATCTTGAATATCATTCTTGAATTTGAGTCCACATCATGTTGATAATTTCGACATTATTTGAATCTGCACAAAGAAATATCATAAACTTTCGATATTTATTGATCATACTGTTTCTTCTGATTCATCATCTATATCACTATTGTTATTTTAATCATCAAGAACCATGTTGTTGTGAATATCTGTGGCATGGGTCACAGATGATAGAATAAAGGCGATATAATTGTTGTGTCTTTTAGGGCATGTGGTGAATGTTCTCTTTGGCCGGGGGCAAAGAAGAACTGTTGTTTGGTATGATTATGACAAAAGACTGAATACTGGTATAATCATGACCGTTAGTGATATATTGAATATATTTGGCCCGTAGTGCAAAGATGAACTGTTGACTTGCATGATTATGATCAGGAACTGTGAATTTGTATCATCATGACCAATGGTGTTTCAGATGATAAAAGTTAATGATATTTTTCGTAAAAAGAGAAGCGAGTGGACATCATAGTCTACATTATTTTTCTAATGGATTGCTCATTCCGCTGCTATCATTGATCTGAACTTTATTCAAGAATTTATCTGCAGTTTTTGATATAAAACTTATTGTCTATTGTATTCAATCAAGAACTTAATTGTTGAAGGCTAATGATAATTTATTTGTCATTATCTTAATTATGGTATTTTCTTACTGGGCTATTTGAGCTCACTCATTCTTTTGTTTCATTATTTTTCAGAGAATGAGAGAATAGCTGAGTCTAGCAGGGGAATGGAGTGACGGTCCGATAGATAGTTATTGTAGTCTTCACATGTTGTATATAGTGTGACAATAATAGTGAAGACTTAGTTGTGTATTATTGAGTTCTGTATTTCTGTTCTATGTACTGTTTGTATTAAAAATCGTGTATTTTATAGAGTCTCAAATTGGGCTATGTATGCCTAGATTTGGGGGCGTCACAGTCTTTGTCACGCTTATTCCATAACATTACATAAATATGACAAAGAGGGGCAGCTGTAGACACCTGATTTTTACTTTTTTGTATAAAAATGAAATAAAGCGTCAAAATGGGTAAAAGTTGAAAAACACAACATAAATAAAGCACAAACAAGAAAACCCAAGGAAGGAAAGAGAGAAAACTCACCAAAGCAAGCCCATGTGTGCGACCTTAGAATTTGAGCCCGAATATATATATATATATATATATATATATATATATATATATATATATATATATATATATAGAGAGAGAGAGAGAGAGAGAGAGAGAGAGAGAGAACACAAAAATAATCTTCAATTCAATACATCTTCAACCCAAGTATCAAAAAGAAGGTGCAAATTCATTCAAGACACCTACCTTCTTCCTCAATTCTAACAAGGTCCAATCATAATTCTCTCAATTTTATTGAATTTTATATCGTTATATCATTCTCTCTCTCTCAATTATGTTATATGAATATCTGAATTATATGTGAGTTATTTTCAATTGAAAATGATCCTAGGTGAAGTTAAGGCTCATGGATGGATACATAAGAATTACGCCTAACCCACAATAGATCTAAAAATCATATTCATGTAATTACTTGAATTTTGAATTAATTCCTTAGTTGTGAGCCTAGGAAGAGACCCAATACTTCTAAATTCATATTTAGAAGATTGTGATCCTTTTCTTTATGGACCTTGAAATTGAATCGTATCATTTGAATTGATGTAAATTTGATGAAATTATGAGCATATGAGGAAATTTAAGACCTCCAAATTCATATTTAGATGAATTAGATTTTTCTTCCATCATGTACATTTGAATTTGAACTTGTACATAAGTATAGGTGCTTCTAAAATCATCTATGGACCTTAAAACTATTTGGGTTGCTTTTATCTTTAAAGGTGGAGTTTAAGGCTGAAAATAGTGAAAATTAGCATAACTTAGTGATGAGTCCAATGTGATGGTTGTCATACCTTAACTTGGACCCTAGCCCATTTACTTTGCTTTAGGTAATTAAAAAATAATTTTTAAAAATTAAGGGCTTTCTAAAATGAAACAAAATCAAAGAGTAAAAACTAAATGTTTGGAAGAGACTTTTGACAAACTAAAGCTACACTTAAAAACACACTAGAAAATACACATTTGAAAATTACACTTGAAAACACAGTTAAAAACTCACTTTTAAAATACACATTTGAAAACTACACTTGAAAACTCATCTTTCGAAAACTCACGAGTTTAGAAACCAAACTCACATTTGAAAACACATGAGTTTATAAACTAAACTCACATTTTGAAAACACACGAGTTTAGAAATCAAACTCACATTTTGAAAACACACAAGTTTAAAAATCAAACTCACATTTTGAAAACACACTAGTTTAAAAACCAAACTTACCTTTGAAAAGATATAAGTTTAGAAATCAACTTCACCTTTTGAAAAGACATGAGTTTAGAAATCAACCTCATCTTTTGAAAACACACGAGTTTATAAATCAAACTCACCTCTTGAAAATACACGAGTTTTTAAACCAATCTCACTTTTGAAAACATACGAGTTTAAAAACCAAATTCACCTTTTGAAAACACACGAGTTTTGAAACCAAACTCACCTTATGAAAATGCATAAGTTTAGAAACCAAACTCACTTATTGAAAACACACGAGTTTAGAAACCAAACTCACATCCCTTAAAACACACTCCCGAGTTTAGAAACCATACTTGCCTTCTTTTGAAGAAACACCCTTCACGAGTTTAGGAATCAAACTCTCAAATCTTCAAAAAATACACACACGAGTTTAGAAATCAAACTCACAGAAATCATAAATAAATCAAAGGTCCCTTCTTGGCCAAACTGAATCCTATTAGGATGAAAATAGACTCACTCACCTCACAACACATGCACTATGGAATGACACAAAATACCCAGGCACAACACTTTTAGTACACACACTAAGACAACTCATTTAAAATTTGAGAAAAGATTAGAAATGCAGAAACCGTGATTCACGAAAATTAAGGGTTCATAACACATTCCCTTTGCTTTAGCAAACTCCTGAACTCTTTGAATATCGTTTGCAGACAAATGCAATGGAGTCATATTATCAATCATCTATCTTTAAAACCTTAAAAACTTAGATGAGTTGGTACATCTAATTAAACTTATATCAACTGATGACTCTGTTACATTGACCCATATCTAAAATCAATCTTTCAAAACCTGTTGACAAATGAGTTATTTTTCAAAGATCTCACCTAACCACACCAAATTAAAGGAAAATAAAATAGTATTTGGAAGTTATAAAAAACATGACCCTAAAACCCCTTTTTTCATGGCATCGACAAATATTAAATGAATATAAAAAAAACTTCATTCGTTCTATATTATTTGATTATTGTTGACTTTTTAAAATTAACTTAAGAGATTTTTAAACTCAAAATTGATCACGATTGTTTTAAGTTTAATCAATATAATGATGAATATTATAAACTATCTAAAGAGTATTACTCATTGTAAATTTTATTGTTTCATAATTTTTTAACGAGTCATCTCAATTTTAAATTCAAAAATATCTCAAATTAACTTTTAAAAATCGTCATAATTTGGAACGAAGGGAGTACAACCTTTCATGTATAGAACGTTTAAATGTATTTTATTATCTACTCCATCGCTGTTGGTCCTGTAAATATGTGTTTAGTTTAAATTTTGAAATCAAATTAATTAATTTTAGAAATAATATTTATTCAATTTTTTTTAAAACCATATTTTTTGGAAAATACAATATAATTTCATAATCAAGTACATCATTACTATTACTATATTAAAAACCAACCAAATATCATTAAAGGATAAAAAAATAAACTAACAAATAAATCTCATATAAAGAGAAAACATGTCTTACATAAAAATAAATTAACTAACTTGAGTGAGAAATATAAGTAAAGAGATTAAAATTATAAGTAATTATATTTAATTAGCAAAAAATAAACTCATTTAAGTTAGAAAAATAAGTAAAGAGATTATAATTATATTTAATTTATTACGCTATCTAATTTTTGAAAGTTCAAAATTTTAATTAAATTTGTTTAATTATTAATTCTAAAATTAAAAAATTTGATCAGAAAAAAGTCGACCTTAGCCGGCCTATGCAAATGAGATTTCTTTTTGTTTTGTTTTTTACGGACGGGGAGTATTTTTTATTTTTACAACCAGTATATTCTTCATCTTCTCCTTTTTTTTCCCACCCTCATCAGCTTCAGTTTTCAACGGTATTAGCTTTGAATTCTTTAGGCAGGGAATATGGGGTTTTCTACTGGGTTCAATGATTTAAGATCTCAAACCCAAATTGGTACTTCCAGTTTAACCTTAGGAACTCATTTTTCAACCACCCTTTTGCTTCAATTGGATGGAAACAGTGGTATAATCACTGCTAAAGCTGCTAATATGGACTTTACTTTGAAGAATGACTCTGATTCTAAGGTATCCTACCCGTTTACCCTTGCAATTGCTTTCACCTTCAATAATACTCCCTCCATTCCTACAAAAATAGTCCCTTTTGTTTTTTTTTCTTAATCAATTTTCGAAATTCAAAATTCATGTGAATGTATTTGATTTTGATAATGCAATAGTTAATATTGTAAACTTACTTAGGAAGTATAACTAAAAAGTATTAGTAAGTACAAATTTGTTATGCGGAAAATTAAAATAAATTCACTTCACAATTTGAATGTTAGGATTTCTGAGATTAACTTGTATCAAACTCAAATGAGACTCTTTTTTTGGGGCGGAGGGTGTAATATCTTTCGAAATGACAACAATTGAAGTAGCCATAAACAGTTTTACCTTCTTCAATGGCCACTTTGATAGGCCACTTCAGCAACTTTCACAATGTTGTCAAATTAACACAGCAGTAGTCACAGCAATTCCCTCTTGGCCCTGCATATCTGCTAATTGAAATGTTGAAAGCAAATAACTTGAATCATTAGCGTTCAGGAACAACCTATTAAGTAGGTCAATTTTAGATGTATTTGCTCTGCTGCACTATCCCAATAACTCTGATATAGGATTGATCACTTTGACTGTGGCAGGTAATTCATATCTAAAGAATTCTTTATTGGGTTCCAACCAAATAGCCAGAGAAGTACTAAAATCTATTTTTCTCTTAGTTAGAAATATTAATGTTTGGCCAACTAAAGTTGAAGCAATTCCCTGGAAAAGAAAGATCAATTCCTTGACTTTGATCCCCAAAGGACTTGCTACCCAACTTTGAGTATAAACTTGCATGAGAAAAATAAATCTAGTGGACGCAAAGTTGCATGCTCTCTTGATTCTGACTCTTCTCTGCAAAGTTTGGAACCAATCGGCACACAGAGATGTACATGGCAGGAAAATCTAGTGGACACATTTTGGGTCTGTATGAGCCTCTCTGTAGGACTTATTGTTAGCATAATCCTTGTGGGATCTGCAATATTGATGCTTGACTTTAGGGAGACATTCTCTCTTGTGTGATTCTTCACCATCATTGCTCTCCTTGAAACATTGTTATTGTGGATTGATCTCATTATGCTCTCTTGGACGTAGGTCAAAAGCTGAACCCCTAAACCTTTTGTTCATTCTGTTTTGTAGTTGTTCTGTTTCTTTGTTTATAACTAGTAATCGTCTTACAATGCGCCTTTCTTTAGAAGCTGGTGTAAAACTCTCTTATTTCCAATGATATGGGATTGTAGAATAGGAAGAAGGTTAGTTTTTTGTCTTTTGAGGCCAAGATAACTCTTTTCATTAGTGTAATGTGACTCTGGCAGTGTTAACTATTTCAATTATATATATATTTGTGAATGTGTGGCTAAATTGGATAGTATTTTTTAGTGGACTTCTTTTGGGTCTACTATGCACCATTGAAAATCATCACAAAAGATATTTTTTCTGCTGGAAGGGATTAGGAATTAGATTTTTAAATCAAGTTATGGAACCATACATTTTAAGCTTGCTTGTTCTTTTCTTAACAGGATTTTACAACATGATTTTATTTTTTTTAAAATATCCTTTTCCTAAGGCAATACCTGTGGCCTTATTTATGCTGGCGGGTGGCAAGTACGGGAACAATGTATTTTTACCTGAAAGTCTTCCATCAGCATCTAAATATTGGAAGGCCTATATCTAGATGTTGTTTCTCTCCAGAATCAAGCTAAATAGGTTGGTGAAAAAGGAAACTTTTTCCTTAGAAAGGGGATGAGTATTTTGGTAATGGCCCTAGTTTTTTTTTTTAAGAAAAAAATCTAAACATCAGTGGAAGCACAAGGAAGATATGGTAATCTTATTTCAAGAATTTAAGGTTTTGAGACACAAAATTTCATCATCTTTCTTGATATTTCTTGTCTTAAATCCCACGATATCTCGTCTATGTAAACCTTGCATTTTGTGGGGACACAATACGATGACATATTGTTTGTTACTATAATTTGAAATATTTAGGCAAAGGAACAAGACTTGTAATTTCTTGTAATATGCATTGGTAACTTAGTATATTGTGGTCTTCTATTTTGTTGATTGATTTAACTCTGTAAGATTTTAAACTCCATCTCCTCAAGTATTCTGTATAATCGGAAGACTCGGAATATATACTTATGTTGGATATTGAGATATATTGGTAAGATACACATGCATGTAGTTAATACAAAGATTGCCCTGGTTTACTCATAGTTCGAGCATGGTAGTATGAGATATAGTATTAGAGTACTGACACTGAAATATAGCTAGGTTGATGACATTTTGCTATTTTCATTCTGTCCTACAACAACTAATTCCAAATCACCTGGATTGTTAGTATTTGTGACCATAGATTCGATAAAGGATTTATGGATTGTAATGAACCTTTGTTGATGGTCTTGTTCCACCAGATTGTGGTTGAAGGTGATGTTTGAAGTAATTTGTTGTTTTTGAATTAGTTCACACATTCAATTTCTGGCTGACAGGTATTTTCCTAAATGAAAAGGTTGTGATTTTTTTTACTGAAGTTAAAGTTTTCCAAAGTGAGAATAATTGGGGTTTGGTTTAATCTGGTATCTAATTTTTGGTATGTGATGATGGGGGTCTGCACTTATTATCCATTAATTGGGATATACAAGATTTGCCAATAATTCAATTTGGGTGAATTGTTTGTGCCTATAACATTATTTTATACTAGATGTGAGAAGATTCATGTAGGCCCAATAACCAAAAAAGCCCATAGAGGAGGCTCCGTTGGAGTATTATATATATTAGGGTTATATACCGCCTCTATTCTTAATATGCATATATGTCAGGGTTATAATGCTCCTCTATTCTTAATATGCCGCCTTGCTCAAGTGAAGGCCGCCTTGCTCAATTGAAGGCCTCCTTGCTCAAACCCAAGGCCGCCCTCAATCGAAGGGCACCTTGCTCAATCGAAGACCTTGCTCAATAAAATTTTACTGTATTTATCATCATGACAAATAGGTATACTTTATTTATTCATTTTGGTATTCTTATGTTATCATACATATATGCTTCTTATAGATCCACTCATCCACCTGTTGGATATGATGTCATATGTCTCAGTTTTATAAATCTTACAATGATACTTAGTATTACATATCGATAATGAATTAAGACATCTTAATTCGTTTGTACCTATGATGCTTTGTGTAGGTTTTTCTTTATTAATTTGTGCCTTACTTATACTTTGTATTTTACATGGTTTTTCTTTTTAAAAGTATGTTAGACAAAATAGTTAAGTTAGATCAACATGTGTTGCATCTGCTTGATTCATGCTGAAAGAACTATAAGTACTCATGAGTAAATGATAAATTATTGGAATCTATTTCTTTCTATGGTAAACACATGTTAACTATTATAATATTATTATTTTAAAAAAAATTATATTTTAAAGGTCAGACAATCATAGTAGAGTTAGGGAATTATATTTATTAAATTCATTTTGCCAATGCTATATATCACAGATAGAGAAATATATGATTTTGTGGTTGATGTTGAAATATATGCACATGAGTACATAGATTTATTCTAAACTGTAAAAGGATATTTAGTCCAGAACTATGGCGGTTGCGAAAATTGGGATATCATTTTAAACTGGTTTTGGTATTTTATGTACTCATAAACAATAAAATCTGATTTCTTTGTTCTCTATCTCCATAATTCTCATTCTACATCTAATTTTGTAGATCACACATTCACGCGTAATTGTAATCGTCATAAGGAAGAAGATGAGGTCGTTGTTCATTGCATTTCATTTGAAGATATTGCATTACCGCTAGGTAAGAAATAATTTATACAATCAATATGGCAGCTATTTATTTTCTTTCTTAATTATGCATATCAACATTTAACAATGATAGTTTGCGTGGTCGTTAAATGTATAAGTTACATTTATGAGGGAATACTCATGAAATCATTATCGCCTTCTATACCCTGAAACACGTGTTATTGTTGTAGTATTATTATATTGTTGGTGTACTTTTATTTTAGCTTTTTATATATATATATATATATATATATATATATATATATATGGGACTAATCCATTTACAACGTTGTAAAAAGTCATTTATCCTTACAACAGATCTCAGCCGTCTATCCTTGGATCTAATGGTTAAAAATTCTTCTGTCCGCAGTTTAATTTACAGTATTTTGCAGAATTAAATTGCGGACGCGAGTAATTGTCCAAATTACCCCTTACCGTCTGCAGTTTAATAGCGGACGCTAAGAATTTTTGGCTTTCCCCTAAACTGTGTCGTTTTTTGCTTTCTCTCAATCCATAGTTTAATACTGTGAATGGTACCTACCGCCTACGGTATTAAACTGCGGATGAATTTATTCTCTAAAAATGGCATTCTTTCTCTCTCTCCATATGCACACTACTTCATCTACAATATCATTAAAACCTATTTGCTATATATGTTTGAAATTTTGTTTGTAGGTAATTTCAATTATAATTTCCCTGTATGCATTCAGCTATTAACTTTTTTGGAACCCGATATTCACTTACAAGTGCCACAAGTGAAAGTCAATTTCCTTCATATGTGCATACCATGTATATGATGAGGTTAATCGATGGAAATAAGTCCAAGTTGAAACGTATCATTGATGGGACAGAGGAAGAGGCTGCAAGTTATAACATAGACATGGAAAAGTTTATAGAAAGTAAAGACAGGTATAATAAGTTCTTGGATGAGAAAGCGTCGTTCCCCACCACAAATCATCGCCCAACACTATTGCTAATCCATCTTCCCGAAAAATGGTTTTTTTAGAAAATCTGTTGAAGTTACATTATTATACATTATCAGACACTCTCATAGCAAATTTTGTGCTGAAGAGAAAGTTTGAAAGATTAGTTTGATTAACATGCTTTCGAGAGAAAGTACGTCATTTTTAGAGAATAAAGTCATCAGTTTAATACTATGGTTGGTACATTGGGGGAAAGCTAAAAACGACCCAGTTTGGGGGAAAGCCAAAATTTCAGAGCGTTTGCAATATTAAATAATGGATTGGGGAAAAACAAAAAAAACGACACAGTTTGGCTTTTCCCCAATCCACAGTTTAATACTGCATACGCTCGGAAGTTTTTGCTTTCCCCCAAACTGGGACGTTTTTGGCATCTCCCTCAATGTACTATCCGCAGTCGGATGACTTTATGCTCTTAAAATGGATTACTTTCTCTCTGTCCATATGGACACTACTTCTCTTCATCTACAATAACATCAAAATCTAGGGATGATTGAAAGCTTGTTAGTCAAACTAATCTTTCAAACTTTTTCTTCAGCAGAAAATTTGCTATGAGAGTGTCTGATAATGTACAATCATGTAACTTCAACAAATTTTCTAAAAAAACCATATTTTAGGAAGATGGATTAGTAGGAGTGTTGGATGATAATTCGGTGTTGGGGAACGACACTTTTTCATTCAAGAACTTATTATACCCGTCTTTACTTTCTGTAAAAATTTCCATGTCTGTTATAACTTTCAGTCTCTTCCTCTATCTCATCAATGATACATTTCAACTTGGACTTATTTCCTTCGATTAACCTCATCAAGTACATGGTATGCGTAGAGGAAGGATTTGACTTGTGGTGACTAGAAACTGAATATAGCGTTCCAAAAATTTTAATAATTGAATACATACAGGGAAATTATAATTGAAATTACCTACAAACAAAATTTCAAACATATATGGTAAACAAGTTTTGATGTTATTGTAGATGAAGAAGTAGTAGTGTCCATATGGAGATAGAGAAAGTAGGTTGTTTTTATAGAATAAAGTCATCCGTAGTTTAATACTGCAGACGGTACCTAGCGTCTGCAGATTGGGGGAAAGCCAAAAACAACGCAGTTTGGAAAAAATCCAAAAATTCCTAGTGTCCACAGTAATAAACTGCGAAAGGTAAGGGGTAATTTGGACAATTAATCCCGTCTGCAGTTTAATTCTGCGGAATACTAGAAATAAAACAGCGGACAGGAGGATTTTTAACCATTAGATCTAATGATAGGTGACTGAAATTTGTTGTAAGGATAGATGACTTTTTACAACGTTGTAAAAAGTAAATGGATCAGTCCTCTCTCTCTCTCTATATATATATATCTATATATATATGATTGGATAGAGTAAATAATTTTATTTTAGACTGAGTAATTGAATCACATTATTTCTTGTTGTTTTATATATATCTTAATAATAGAAGATTAGTATTAGTTAAGATAGAAAATTGGTTACTTCAAAACATAAATAGGTTCAAAAAATCTATAATAATATTTCATTGCATTTAAAAAAAAACTTGTTATAAATCCGTATTAAGTAATACCATTAAAAATACACATTATGAAATATATTAAAGTCGAAATATTGAATTTACTTATATTTTAGTAGTGATAACATATTAAGATTAGTTAAGATAATCTTAATAAAAAAATTATTTCTATCTAAAATTATATTATCTATGTAATAATATTATTCTTCTTGAGGTAAGATGATTTGAAATTCTTTCCTGCAAAACTATATTATAACTCGATTCAAACATATAAATTTTTAACTTGGCTGACTGAATGAAAATTGCAAGTTGACCCGGCCAAAACTCAGCGTTTTGTCTTTTATACTTGTGGTAGATTAGATTGTAAAAATTATTGTACAAATTGACAAATATTATATATTGGTCCCAAAGGGCTTCAAATACACTAGAGGGGAGGGGGGTGAATAGTCCTTTTGAAAAATCAGTTACTTTATACCAAGTTGCATTTAACAAGTAATCCCAGATATTATTTGCAGTAGAAATTAATAAAACCCTTTCTATTTTTTTACTAGAAAATCTAAAGAAGTTGGTTATGTAACTACTAACACCAAGTAAGCAATAAAACAGTAACTGAAAAACGTAGAGCAGTAAAGTGAAGAACACAAAATCAAATATTTTTGGAATTTTGAAGTGGTTCACGGTATTCAGAACCCCTAGTCCCCCCTTTCTCATAGAGAAAGAATCGTCCACTTAGTAAGTCACGAAGTACAAGTTTCACTTAGAAACTAAGAACATTAAGTTTCTTTACAACACAAGAAGAGACAAGAGAGAGATGAAGTTGATACTGCTGTTTCTGTTATCTCTTAAATGTGATGGAATATAGCAGCTATCCATAAAAAATTAGTTATTTCTTTTGTTTCTTGAAGTCTTGGATTGAGCTTTGAACTTGAGAGAATTTTAGGAGTTTATAACAAAGAGCTTTTTGAGCACTACGAGATTTCAAATTGAATCATATCCACTATGACCTCTACTATTCTTTAATTGATTTGCCCGTTTGAATTATGATTGTTAGACGCTTACTTCTAACTGTTTCCCAGCCCGATATTCCTCGTTGTAGGATGCGTATAGTGCCTTTTTACCTAACTTTCCAAGGTATTTCCAGTTGTCTTGCATCCACTTGAAGCCATTCTTTAGTGGTTGACTTATCTTAACCACTCTAGGTTGACGTATCCTGAGTCGTGTACTTTCCTTCATAGAGTGATGAATCTTCATAGTGTTCAACGAAATGAGCTTTGTGTTCATACTCTAAGTAGTCACTCTATAAATTCTTCTTCTGTGTTTGTGGCTCCACAATGGTTTACTCAACCTTCTTCATACGCTTGAGTAGCTTTTGAACCCTACATTTTGGTACTCAACGTTCTTACTCAATGTTTTTGCTTCTCTTAGTAGAGGTCTTTACCAGTTAACTTCTTTGGCTTTTTGTTGAGTTTCTTTAGTATTGGCAGTTGGTACTTCGCTTTTCTTCTTCAGTCTTGATCTACAAACTAGTACAATTGAAAAGAAACCTGTGCATTCTTTAATTATCACTTGGAAAAATTAAACGTCTCAATAATTATAGGGAATTGATATTTCTACAAGTAAAATTATTATTTTCACAATATCCCTCTCACATGTGTGGG
Organism: Hedera helix; assembly: GCA_947179155.2. Lineage (NCBI taxonomy): Eukaryota > Viridiplantae > Streptophyta > Magnoliopsida > Apiales > Araliaceae > Hedera > Hedera helix. The sequence goes on from OX359280.1 coordinate 27,161,555, forward strand.
ACCTATTTACTATTCTTATGAGAGAAAAGTTGTAGAACTATCACTTTTATTTGTGAAAATATCAATTCCTTAATTATAATAAGGCTTTTACAATCCATTGGAGCTATTGCCTAAGGAAAGGAAAAGCTTACTTCCTAATTAGGGATAATAAATAAAATTAAACAAGAACATACTTCATCAAATTTAAATCAACATAAATAATGAACACTATATTTTTTTATATAATTAATTTGAAATTAAAAAGAAAATGATTTCTTTCATAATTTTTTAATTTTTTGAGAAGCAACAATCCGCTTTATTTTAAAAAGGACAAACAATTTAATTTCCTAAAAGCAAAAATAAATCTATCATGACTAACCGTCTCTAATACCATGTTAACCGTCTCTAATACCATGTCCTTTATGTTAATTAGAGTTCTCTAGTTATGATGCCCTTAGTGGGAACTTGAACGTTGATCGAGACCATGACTGGACATCAATCTACCACCAGGTGAGAGGCTAGAAGACTTTATTGAATATAAATTCAAACAAATGCTGGTTAGACTGCCATCAGAAGGCGGTTGATTAAGATGTAGTTCATATTTTGATAGAAATTGTCTCGCTTGGCTGGAAACATGTGTGAGGCCAACGGTATTTGATGAGAAAAGGCCTATTATTCCAAAGTTGAACAAGTCCTCCTAGACGAGTAGGAAAAGAAACTTTAGAAGGCATTGTCTACTGTTGCATAAATTTAATTTATTTATAATGCAATTTGTGCATTATATTTATTTTTGTCCATTCTAGAAATTAAACTATTTGTCCTTATTTTATATGTTTGTTTTAAAATATAGTGGATTTCTTCCTTTTATTTTTTTTTTCTTTCATAAATGTAAAAGGTCTTTTGTAAATTTGTTGAACATAATTCACAAATTCCAACTACCTAATTACCAAGATTCCAGTTGTAGGGAACTGATATTTTCACAAGTAAAATTACTATTTCCACAAGACCTATCACATGAGTGTGAGACCCATTTGCTATTCATGTGAGAGAAACCTTGTGAAACTATTATTTTTACTTGTGAAAATATCAGTTCCTTAATTATAATAGGGCTTTTACAATCCATTGGACGTGTTGCCTAAGGAAAAGGAAATGTTACTACCTGATCAGGGATAATAAATAAAATTGAAAGAAGAACATACATCATCAGATTTAAATCAACATAAATATTGAATACTATATTGTATTATCTAATTAATTTGAAATTACAAAGAAAATGATTTCTTTCATAATATGGTGTTCATGTGCCCACACAGGGTGCCCCACCACTAGAGAATTTTGATCTACATATAAGACATGGTATTAGATTTGGTTTAATTAAAACCTCATTCCTTGATCTGAGATTATCCTATACATCACCTTCAACAACCCAAGGTGGACTCTTGTGAACATGAGTATCGACTCCACAAGTACACAAAGATGTGCCTCCCTCTCTAGTATCGTCACATGCACCAGAGACATGCCATGTCTGCGCGTATTGGTGGAGTCAATGCTCATGCCTGGGACAGGTCTCGAAGTCCACCTCCAAAGGTGAAGGTTGAAGTACCGGATAAATACAGAGCAAAGAGTGATGTTAAACCGTCTCTAATACCATGTCCTTTATGTTGATAAAAGTTCTCTAGTTGTCGTGCTCTTAGTGGGAACATGAACGCTGATCGAAACCATGGTTGGACATCAATCTACCACCAGTTGAGAGGCTGGAAGACTTTATTGAATATAAAGTCAAACAAATGCTGGTCAGGCTGCCATCGGAAGGCGGTTGATGAAGATGTAGTTCATATTCTGATAGAAGTTGTCTCGCTTGGCTGGAAACAAGTGTGAGGCCAACTGTTATTCCAGACTTGAACAAGTCCCTCTCCTAGACGAGTAGGAAAGGAAACTTTAGAAGGCATTGTCTACTGTTGCATAAATTTAATTTATTTATAATGCAATTTGTGCATTATATTTATTTTTGTCCATTCTAGAAATTAAACTATTTGTCCTGATTTTATATGTTTGTTTTAAAATATAGTGGATTTCTTCCTTTTATTTATTTTTTTCTTTCATAAATGTAAAAGGTCTTTGGCAAATTTGTTGAACATAATTCACAAACTCCTACTACCTAATTACCAAGATTCCATAGAATCTGAAGCTTTTACATTACTACTTTTTATGGAGAATCAATCACATGGCGATTTATTTATGCCTTGTTATGCTTGCTTTTCAAAAGTGGTTTTATTTATTTACTTTAACAAGTCTTATTATTTAACAGATTTATTTTTCTTCTTTACTAGTTTTCCTTTTGTTAACATCCAACAAGATGATGATAGTCTATAAGTATTCTCTCAACATACATAACACAAAAATGAAAAATGAAAGTTCCTCGGAAGCTATAGAAGTGGCTGATGCTACATTAGGTCTAATATATAACATTATTTTTTTTCCCATAAGAGGAAGCAATCCACTTTGTGTTTAAACAATCATTGCCAATTAAAACAAAACTTAATATAATGCAGAAATTGCATTGTATATAAATTTGGTTTATACAACACCAGACAAGTCCTTATAACGTTTCTCTTCCTACTACTACTTGGGGGGGGGGGGGGGGGGGGGGGGGGGTAGGACTTGGTCAAGTCTAGAATAATTGGCCTTTTTTCGCATCTTGCAACTTCGACTCACACTCATTTACTGCTCGCAACAGGAGCCTCTACGCAAATAAGCAATACATCTTCTTCTACCGGACCTCTAATGGCACTGCCTAACCAACATCCTATTCAACTTCATTTTCAGTTGACTCTTCTAGCCTCACACCAGGTGGTGGATCCATGCCTCGCCATCCATGGTTCCGTTGGGCATTCATGTGCTAACACAGAGTGCGACGACTAGACAACTTCAATCTACATAAAGGACATGTTACAAGAGCTGGTTTGACTGTAACCTTACTCCCCGCTCTGACATTATCCAGTATTTCAGCTCTCATTGCCAAAGGTGGACTCTGAGACCTCTCTCTTTGGCATGATCATTGATTCCACCTATATGGCTCCCTCTCTGGCAACATCCTCATCTACACCAATTTCCTGACAGGCCATTACATATAAAAGAAGAGGGGGCTAGCATTGAAAAAACAGGGAATTACATAGGAAGTGAAGAGAAAATGTGAGCACCATTTATAGTTAAAAGAAGCTCATCGCTCTTCATTTCCCTGTTATTTCTTGTTTTGTTCAATTCTCATTCTTGTGCCCTTTGATCTGTAATGGGCTATAGGGAAACTGGTGGTGGTGATTTTTTTAGAGAAGGAGCCGTATTTCTGCCAACTGTGGAGTCGGTGCTAATGTCAGGGAGAGGTCTTGCAGTGCATCTCTGGTGGTGAGAGCTGGAGTGCTCAATTATGTAGAGCACAAGGATTTAGTGAAATCGATTATCATACCATGCCCTTTATGTGGATTGGAGTTTTTTAGTCAAAGCACCAATTGGAACTGTGGCCAGTGAGGCATTAATTCACCATTTGGTCCGAGGCTGAATGGCTTTATTGAATATGAAATTGAACAAGATGCTTATGAGGCTGCCAATCTAGTGCGTAACCCAACAGAGGCTGCCACCCAAGAGCAGGAAATTGTGAGTTCAATTGTGCCAGACGAGAAAAGGCTTATTAGACTTGAAAAAGTCCCCTGGCCCTCCCTTAGAGGAGTATGAGGGGAAACTTCATAAGGCCATATTGGTATTGCATAAACTAAATATACTTATAGTGCAATCGTTATATTTATTTTATCCCATTCAGGAAATTAAAATGTTTGAGTTGACTGGCAATGCTTGTTTCCCCCCACCCACATAAATGTTGCAAATATTACGGTTAATGTAGCATCAACCACTTCCATAGCTTAAAAGAAACCTTTGTTCTTAATTTTTGTGAATACTTATAGATGATCAACCTCTTGTGATATATTAACAATAGGGAAAACCAAAAAAGGAAATAAGAAAGAGGATAAATCTGTTGAACAATAAGACCCATTACAAAAAAAAAAAAAAAAAAAAACTCTTTTAAATTAAGCGAAACAAGGTACAAATTGTAACCTGGAAGTAACAAATTTAGAATCCTTTGGCCCGTTTTCCGCTTACTGCGTAGGTCTGGGGATTCTTCGTCTCACCTCCTCTGTTCAAACCATGATTATTACGTCTACTTCAACTTTAGTTAGATTGGTGGCAGATTCATCCCAAAGCTGTCTAGTTTGTTAGTAGTCATTGCAGTAAACATTTTTAGTTCTCTTGAGGTGTGTAGTTTGTTAGTGGTCATTATAGTAAGCGTGTATTGGTGTGCTAAGTTTGTTATGGTGCTGGATAGCATCTCCGTCTGATCTAAATTGCTGTAAAATCCAGTCCAGGCCTATAAGGTAAAACACCTAGGCGGGTATTTTTTTAGGTATTTTTTAAAAGAGTAAATATAATTTTTCATGAGCAAGCATAGTAATTACTTGTTTAAAATTCTAACATAATTTATCTCTTGAAAATTTGTAGTTTAGAATTTTTAAATTTAGGGTTTGTTCGGCTACCAACGTTTGTAGCGTTTGCGGTGGTAGCGTTGGTAGCATTTGGACCTCTAAGTGCACCGCACTAATTTTGGTGTGTTGCGTTTGTGAGTTAAATAAGTTACGTTTAAAATAATATTAGACGAACAAAATTTTCAAGTGTTTTTAAATTTTCAAGCGCTGTAGACGCTGAGTAGTTAAGTATACATATATGTTTTTTTATAGTTGTTTCGGAATTTTCATTTGAACGAACGGTATGTTTGGTCACAAATGAACCGTCTTCTACTATTCAACAACATTCTTGAACATCCTTTGTGAGACATGATGTTCTCATTCCTTTTGTTATCAATTGTTGACTTGTATAATACTAACATGTTATTCATTTGAAACCAATGAATTCACATGTATATAAATTAAATTGAAATAAATCAGCATGGATTCTCCATAAAAAAAAAAAAGAAAAAAAAAGTAACAATGTGAGAGCCCCGGATTGTATAGAACCTTGATAATTAGCTAGCAAGAGACTGTAAATCATGTTGAACAGGTTCAGCAAAGACCTCTAACATGAAGAACATCGAAATCATTATTATTATAAAACCACATCCCACTATTGCCTCTATCAACTAAAATATCCGTATCAAGTACACTTTCTTTACTTTTAATCTAAAGCATTAAAACTCCCATATTTTTTTTAAAGCTAACATTAAATAAGCTCTTCTATAAATCTCGAAGCAGGCACTAATGTTATTTTTCAATAAAAAACAAACCAAATAGTTAGACATGTGAACCTATTGTAAGATGATTCCCCCCCCCCCCCCCCCCCCCCCCCCCCCCCCCCCAGCCCCCCCCCCCCCCCCATCATTTGCAATGCCTAATATGGATAGAAAATAAACCTAATTAGCATTTTGGTATTTGGATTATCTTAACGAGTGATGCTTGTAGTGGGAGATAACTTTTTATTTAGTGCTGGTAGTGTGTGTTATTAATTGTTGCAGTGGACTAGTGGTGTGTAACGTGTGTTTTTGGGGGTTAGTGGTGAACTGGTTGTGTATCTAGAAGTTAAATATAAAGAGCTTATACACACACACACACAGACACATGCACACTCGTATGATGAATTGAGCATGTATATTTTAGAATCTAAGATATATTGATATGATCTTAAGGATGTGGAATTTCTGATCATATATGTATCACTATTTTATACTCCCTTCGATCCATATTATTTGATCATTGTTGATTTTTTAAAGTCAACTTAAGAGATTTTTAAGCTCAAAATTGACATATATTTTTTAAATTTTAATCAATGCACTAATTAATATTGTACACTATCTAAAAAATATTACTCATTGTAAACTTTATTGTTTCATAATTTTTAATGAATTATCTTAATTTTGAGTTTAAAAATGTCTCAAATTCACTTTCAAAAGTCAATAATAATCAAATAATTTGAAACGGAGCGAATATTACGATAAAAGGAGGTTCTCCCCTGCAAGATCTAGAAACATATCTCTTTATGTCTAGGCACCAGTATTAGGTAGTAGGTTATGCCCAGATTGAAGTACTTCTATGATTAATATCCTCAAGATTGATCTCCTTCAGATTTTTCAATGTGAAATTTTTAACCATATTATTGGATTTTTATAAGAGGCTGATGTGAATAAATATCTCCCCAAATTAGATGCATAAGAAGGTTTCTATAGATTCATGTATGATATGACTGCTATTGAAATGTAGACATTATGATTTAGGCTTGTATACGATCTCTAACTTCAATCATCTCAACATAGACTGAACTTTTTTTTTTTTTTTCTTTTTCTCTTTTTTGCCTTTTCTTCCCTCGCCTGTTTAAGGTAAGAACAGGGTTTCTGCTGTTGTGACTGTGAATACCATACTTCAGAAACTGTGCACCATTCTTGGTCTTCTGAAGGACTTGTCGACAACAGAGCGCCTTTCAGGTAGTTGCATTCTTCAACTGGTGAAGACCAACATTCTTGGTGGATAATTTCCAGTTGTTGCATCTGAAAGAAATCAGTTTAATTAGCGGGATATTTAATTTGTACAAGCAGCATCAAAACATATGTTATGGCTGAAGCACTGGAGCTGCTGATGAAGTCGCCATTCAAGGCGAACACCCAGAAATTATCATCTACCTGATGAAGAACCGAAGCAGACTCAGATGATAAGTGCTTTATTGATTCAGTTGGTTCATTGTAGTGCCAACCTTCCTGTTGCTTTAAGGGAATCTGATGGCAATCTTTTCTTGAACCTTCGATCGATGCCAATTACCCTAACAAATGTTGTGACAGTCGGTAAACATTCCGTCTTTTCTGGACTCAAGTTCTTCAGCTGATATGTAGAAAAAAGTACGGAAAGCAACGAGATGCATCAGATATATTCAGAGGCCCATATGCTTGGTACAAGATTTGATGGTCAAATCATCTGTCTTAATTGTTTATAATTTATTTTATTATAAAGATGTGGTCGTTCAAAATTTCAAGAAGACGTACTTTAATTTCACGACACTTTCAAATGATCCCAGAAATACTGTGTAGTCATTATTTTCCGGTACTCTGCTGCAAACAATTCTGTAACTGCAGAAACATTTAGTTGTAATGCTGAAATATTGGGAATATACTGATTAAGTTAGTACCCATTTACACTTTCTTTTTATTTTATTTCGGGTAGAAATGAACAGGAAGTTAAAAGTGACATTTGGAATGATTCTTTTCCATCTTTTTTTTTTATGAGTACCAATTGAATAAACAAGAGAAACCCCACAACTCCATTGAATAATGGGGTTTAGCTTACATTAATTTTTATTCAATGGAATCTGAACTCCATTGTTCAATAAAAATTAATGTTACCTAAACTCTATTATTCAATGGAGAGCAGTATAAAAGTTATTGATAGCAATACCGAAATTTTGGTTAGCCGCTAGTAGCATCTCCAGGCCGTTAGGGACAGAGACAGAAACAAAACGTGTTTACCGGCTGGAAGGTTAGGTAATTAATTTCCCCACTAGCCTAGTAGCAACCAGAAAAAATTGGGCCTCCTGGCCACTACTCGACGCTTATCACTACGTCAACGGTGTAAGTTGTATTTGTTGAAATAATGCCCATAGTAACCATTTGTTATGAATCATTCCTCTTATATATATATATATATATATATATATATATATATATATAGTTGTAGTGAAACCGCTCCATATAAAATTGCTGTATATAGCTCAAATTCTTTTAGTATTTCTATTTTATTTTTTTGTCATGTAAAATCAATTCTCAACAGTATGAATAATATTGTCCATGTTGACAAATATAGGATCATGTAATGAACAATCACTCTCCAACATTGATATACAAAAATGTAATCTAGCTTTCTTGTTACCCTCCTTCGAAAATGGTTTGATGGCAATAGACCCGACTTAAAATGCCTAAATAACGTTGTTTTATTAACGTTCAAGGCCATTACTTTAAATTGAAGAGTTGTTCGTTAAGACAGGAATTTCTCAAACCTATACAAGATCAATTTACACTCATTTACGACCATAATTCTTTGTCCTTTTATGAGATACATCAATCACTTCGATGTTCGAAGTATTTTTTAATTGCTTCCATATACGTTGAACGGTTCAAAATGATACTGCAAATAATGACACAACAATCTTTGTCATATTTTGTTTAAGTTTTTAATCAACACTCCTCTCAGTAAAGCAATAAAAATAGCTCAATATGTCAATGTCTTCTTCTGGATCAATTATGTCAACGTCTTCTTCACCTAAAAATACATATGATAAAAATTCTATCTAACAAAATACAAATGATTTTGAATTTTTCCCTAACTTATTAAATCATCTTGACCATTCAAAGTTTGGCATAAATCTAACCGTTGGTTAAAGTGCCGGAGGCACGGGCAATCTTCTAGTATTATATAATGTATAAGCAAGTGCATGGAGTTGAACAATATCATATGATGAAATGGATGGAATAATTAGAGTGGCAAATCAAACAAAACAGGTTCTAAATAAATACAGTACTACTATTAATAAAAAGAAATCAAGAATGAAAGTGGGATTGAACCTGAGTTTAAATCGAACGATGGAGCAAGGTTCAAGTAAATTTCATCATTCGTATATGATGAAATGTATCCATCCGCGTTCAAATTTATATTCAAATTAATTTCATTGCCCGGAATTTCTATTATGGTTGCCGGAATATTCAAATAAAATTTTGAATCGTAGACATGTGTCACTAACTCATTAAAACTAGCATGATTTAAGACAGAGAATCTCTTTCTCTCATCCGTAAAATCAAAGAGGAGGATATCTCTTTGAATCTTGAATATGATGATGATACCTGTAATTGGAGCAAGTACAGTCCCCCAAAAATAAATTAAAAAAATCTCTCTTTATAATTGAATTTATTTTAATTTTTGGTAGAAATGAAAGAAAGATAAAAGTGACAATTAGCAAAAAAAATCAATTGTAAGAATATTTGTACATTTCTTTTCACCAATAACTGGCTAACTAGAGAATAATTTGGTATGATATTGAGTTTCCCAAGATATATCATCTCTGATGTGTCAACAGCTGATAATATCAAGATCTCAATCAATTTACTCGAATCAAATCATATGAATAACTAGGCATTCTATTGACAAGAAATATTGTCAAGTAAACTATCTTGTTCGTGTGGGAATCTGAGCAATTACAACCCGAGCTCTGTCTCTATATATTTCAAAGTGTCGATCAACCAAATATTTCTGACTGCATTGCAATAAGAATATAGTACAAGTGCCTCAGTTCTACACATAAAAAGGATAAAATGTGTACTGAACATCTTGAATCCATCTTGCAGGTCAGTATTTGGGAAGAAAGGTAACCTTTGTATCATTTTCCCAGCCAATTCAGTTCTTGTTGCAGAATCTATAGAAAAAAGAAACCGTACCTGGTAATTATTCGCTCCTCTACCTCCCTGCCTGTTTGTGTGTGTGTGTGTGTTTGTGCACGTGTGAACGCTCTATAAATGTATTATGTGTATATGGTTATCTTCAGTATAATATCAGCTTTGCGGCACTGACTACAGTTATCTTCTGTTTATCACATGTAGGTCTGTTCGGACTAAAGTTGCTTGTAACTTCATCATACAGATAGATGAAACCAGCTTTCACTTGCATAAGGTACATTTCAGTCTCTTACCTGTACCCGTCCGCTGTTTTAGTGCCTTTATATCTTGATTTTTAAGTTTGAGCTCCATGAACATGGAAAAGAATGTGTGTTACATACTGAAAGCAAATGTGTGTTACATACCGAAAGGAAAATAATTGAGAATTCAAAAAGAAAGAAGATATCTTAGGTTTTTCCCATTAGTAAGAAAATATAAAGAACAGCTTAAGAGAACAAAAGTTTAAAATAAAAAATACAAAAAATTTGGTGTTGGCTTGTATATTTAAGTCAACAGAATTCTGAACAGCTATATGTCACAAATTACCCTTGATAGATGAGAAAATTGAGATGGAAAGAATATATCATAGAAATTTCACTTTAATATAGTTGTGATTATTTAGATCTTTCTCTCATTTCTCAAATTTTTGTCTGAGCAAGAAAAATCCTTATATTCTTGGCTATATCATCATCTATCTTAACCTCCTCATGAATCGTTCTTGTTGGGAAGATTCGGCCCATATTTTGGGATCTGAAACCACATCTTGACATAAAAAGTTAACTTATTAGGGGTCCATTAGAGAATATATGTCTTGAATTTTTCTCCTTATATTTAGTTGTGAGACTTTACTATCAAGCAGTATCTCAACAGTTCTCATATCTGATCTGTCCCAGCTTAACATGTTAATTAGAATTTTTTTGAAGTTCAATTGATTATTTAAACAAGTTCCCATTCAGAACAAAGTTTGAACTCCGTCTGCTGCTCATTATTTCAGCTCCCTATGGCCTCAAGAAGTGGATATATAAATAGGCTGATGCTTCAGAGAACAAGCACTGGAGAAATAAGTTCCTGCATCTGGATTGACAACTTTCCCGGGGGATATAATATCTTCGAAATGGTGGTGAAATTCTGTTATGGAATGAAGGTGGAACTGACAGCACCTAACATTGCTCCCTTGTTGTGCTGCAAATTTCTTGGAAATGAGTGATGATCTTGAACAAGGAAATCTCATTTCCTAAACCGAAGCCTTTTTGAGTTTTATAATTTTTACATCATGGAAAGACACTATTGGGATCCTTAAAAGCTGTGAAGCAATCTCATCATGGCCCAGAGAATTAGGAATCGTGAAACGTTGTTTGGACGGCCTTCATCGGCTCACTTGTGATTACTTGCGGTGATAATGAGATGCAGTACTTTGACTTCTTAGGAAAAGGATATACCTCAAACCGTGAAAATTTACCTGACAGTTAGTGGTTTAAGGACCTCTTGCTCCTCCGAATAGATCATTTTATTGAAGTGATTGCATCGTGTAAAAGGAAAGGTATTAGATCCATGTTAGTGAGCTGTCGTGCCAAAGATCTCTTGGTTAAGAACTATGGATATGGAACTAGAATATATGATGTGGGAATTGTTTTTAGAGTGGTACAAGCTTATGTTTCTCTCTATTCTGGTAAATTTTCATCAAGAATGCACGTTATCGGAAGATTGGTCGATGAATATCTTACACTAGTAGCAAGAGAAGACAATCTCCCTGCAAGCATTTTTCGGTCGCTTGTAGAAGCATTACCAAAAAGTTCTAGATTATATGATGATTACCTTTATAGAGCCATTGATATGTACCTCAAGGTATGGAACTCTTTCCCTTGGTGAATTTTGATTAATAAAGATAAACCCTACTAAGCATTATCATCATAAAATGTATTGTTGCCAACTGGCATTCAATTTTCAACTTCCAAAAGTTACATTTTGGTCAAATATATCCCTCCATTCCAAAATCTAATATCAATTGCCTTTGAATTCTGCTCCAAAGTAGCCACTTACCTATGCAAAATGCAAAGTGATTTTTGCAAGTGCTTTTATATTTTGGGATCGAATACAAAGGCAAAGGCAAGTGATCTTATCTTTTGAAAATAAGACGCTACTTTTTCTTATAAAAGAAAGCTCTTAATGGTTCTCCTTACTTTCTGAGCTACCATGTTAAAGAGCTAGTCTAGCTTACTTTCTGATTTACACCGCTCTATTTTGCCTTGACAAACTAAGCAGGCACGCCCTAGCTTAACAGAGGAAGAAAGAAATGATATCTGTAGAGCAATGGAATACAAGATACTATCACAAGAAGCACGCAACCATGCCTTGAGGAACGACAGGTTGCCATTGAATACCACCATACGATTAATCCTACTTGAACAAGTTAATATGATAAGGTCCATTACGGCAGCTGGATCAAGTTATCAACGAACAAAGTCACAAAAGATTATGCGAGTGGAGAAATTAAAGCCTAGGGGGCGATGGATGAACTGTCAGAAGGAGATAAAGATGATGAAACAAGATGTTGAGATAATGAAAGCGCAACTTTATCAGTTGCAGACTTGTAGAACGACGAAAAGTCAAAGTTTCATTTTTGATGAATTCATTTCATAATATTAAGTTTGTGAGAGTACATGTTTTTATGTAGAAATGTATGACTAGACACCAAGTCCTGTAGAATGCAATATTGTTTTTCCCAAATTACTAATAATTTTCTTGTTTCACAAAACAAGGACATAATCCAATGCCTGTTGCAAGGGGATGATTTACTTTTATTAGGCCATTTACAAGTTCTATTTGCTCCCATCAAATGACCTCTTTAGTGCCTCGTAGCAAAATCTGGTAGATGCTAATTTTTGGAAATTTTGATGGCAATTCAAACTGGAAGAAATAAGCTTCTTCCCCTGTCTTTTTCTTTTTCATTTTTTTGTTAAAGCTTAAGACTCCATTCTCATGGGAGTGAGTAATAACTTCATACAAGCCAGTTATGAATTTATGCCCTTACTGTAAAAATGGCTTGTTCTCTTTACAGACACCAAGAGGAAATTTGTATTCAAGTAAATACTTCATATATCCTACTACACTACTAAAAACTTTGTCATGCTATTTTTTGAATGGTTTTTTCCAGTAGCTCAAGGAGAATGAAGACTCTTTTCATGTCATCAAACCACCCAACACATGGAACACCAACACAATTGTCTTTTTAATGAGAACTTATATCACACATTTCTAATAAAATAAACAAAATTTGTCATTTCATAATTGCACAATTTTAATCAAATAAATAAACTATGATGACGGATTAATTCCTTGTTATATTATTGAATCTTCATTAAGCTGAAAGATGATCCAAAATAAACTTTCAAGGTCAACTCGAGGTTCACCAAATTCAACTCGGACTCGGTTCTCTATCAATAAAGCGTGAAGAAAGAGCAGTTTTTTTTTTAGAGTAATTTTTTAATTTCTTAAAACTACTCTTTCTCTCCTTTATTATCTCTTTTATTTTTTAATTTCTTACAGCTATTTTTTCTCACCACTTTATTATCCCTTTTATTTTAAATCACACACATTCCAAAGTAACTACTCAATCAATCAACTAAACAATCTAAAGCCACAACCAACTTTTGTCCCTGTCGGGTTTTGTCCATCCGGGTCATAATTTACTTTGGGTTAGGATTTACTTCCGTTTCAACTCGAATCGTTTTCTCCTCAGTCCTCTCTCCTCGGCTACCGACTATTTATTTCCCCTCTTTATTTAACCTGATTCAGGGCCTGTTCGTGTACGACTTATCAGTCGGTCAACGAACTAAGTCATTAAGCTTGTTCGGGAGCAGCTTTTTTTTAACTTATAAGTCGAAAAAAAGAGTAAGTAAGTCATTTTTTTTTAAGTTGGTCAACTCTGACGAAAAGACAAAACTGCCCCTCCTTGTTTTTTTAATCTTCTTCTTACTAAATGACATTTTAACAATCTTTATATTTTACTTAACTTATAAGTCATTATTACTCGAATACATCTACAACTATTACTTATAATTCCCGACTTATAAGTAAAAGTGATGCCGAACACTTTTACTTATAAATTTACTAAAATTTTAACTTATAAATCTATTCAAATTTTAACTTTAAGTAAAAAAAAAAAAAAAAAGTCATTCCCGAATGGCCACACAATGAAAGTTTAGGGTCAAAATTGGAATTTCGTTGAAAAAGTTCACTCCCTTCATCGTCCTTCCTCCCTCCCTCCTCCATTATGGATACTCCATGACCAATAATTGTCTTCTTCAGCTGATGGGTCTAGGACACGGTAATCTCTTTCGCTCTTATCTACTTCGGCCTCAATCTCAATTTCTTTCGGTTTCTATATAAGCAATTAGGGCATAATGGCTATCAGCCGCAATGTAAGCTTAGTCTCAGATTTTCTCTATTTCTTTTCCATGTTGGACCCGTCCCCAAATCAAATCGTTGTTCTTCGACCTGCGTTGCAACCACGGATCCGCAGCAGACAGAAAAGCCAAACTCTCGTGGGTAAATTGTTTTTCCTTCTTTAATAATTTTGTTTGCAAGGATGTATACATATGTAAATATTATTTATGAGTAAATGGTTCTCGAGTGTATAATCTAATCTCTGTGTATATTGTCATTTTAGTATATGGGCGTATGTAAATTGTTTTGTGTGGTTGTGTTTATTTGAAACCTGAAGGATATCCAATTAGTTGACATTTGCCCATTTGGTATTATAATTTCTAGTTCTAGTAGTTGCTTGCTATTAGAGTTAATGTTACCTGAAACATTTTCGATACAATTTGTGAAACGAAAAGGGGAATGAAAAAGTCATCTTGTGTGATATATGATAGGGATAGGTTAAATTACTTGAGCTAGTTGAGTTTTTTCTGAGTGTAGTAGTACAACATGGGCATTTTCCAAAGAGTCTACCTCACACAATGCCTACTGAACACCCATAACACGCTCCTTGCCTACAGTAGTTAGTATTCTCTAGAATTTTGTTATATGTTTCTAATAGAGTGTTCAAGATTTATTCGTGTGATAGTTATACTTGTTTATATTATGGGTATTTTAATAGATGATTGTAGATAGTTGACTAGCCCTCCATTAAATTTGATTCTAGCTATTGGTTGTATACACAATTGTATTTTGTAATCATGATTGTGTAATAGAAGTTGAAATAAATAGGGAAAAAAAGGTTTTTGGATAGCCAAATTTAGTGTTTCAGAACCAAAGTGTACTATGTTTTGGAACGCTCAGAATGAAAGTGTACCATGTTCTATAATTATCTTAGGGTTTGTTTGGATTCATCTATTTCAAGTTATAGAATTGGAATTAGAATTAGTGGGGTCTTACTATTGTTTGGATATTAATTTGTCCTTTGGTATTACTATTTTATTAGATTACTAAATCAACTAATACCATAAAATAAAAACCAAAGGCAACAAGCATAGCCCGCGCCGATTTTTTATCTAATAAATGCATCCCTTCCAGAAGTCGTGGGTTGTTGCACGTATTAGCTCTAGAATTACTACGGTTATCCGCGATAATTTCTACTTTAATTTGGTGTCTAGTTTTTAAAGATGTTTGCTTGTACATTTTAAGAACTCATAGAGGTTGAATTAATTTGGTGTTTTAGCTTGTTTGACAAAAAATTTGTAAATATTTTATTTATTTATATAAAGTATCACATTTACTGACCAGAAAGAGTAGTCGAATAGGATTAGCTATTTAGCTGAAGTTGTGATTTGTCATTGTTTACAGAAGGTGGCAGTAATCAATTTCACATATTTTCTTTGAATGTGGTAGGAGTAGTTATGGATGGAAGGAAATAACATTGAAATGTGATTATGTAACTTACCTTGAGCTTATACCAATAGACAAAATGTGAGAGAGAAATAATGTATCAGATTCAAAGGAACCAATGAGTCCAAATTTCGCCATGGATAGTACTTCTATTTAATTTTAAATCCAAGATTTGTGGCTTCCAAGGGAAGTAAATTCATGAGACATAAATATTTTGGGACTCTAACGGTCCAAAGAGTTGCATTCGACTGCCATTTAGCTACTTATGGGCTACAAAATTAGCTGATCTATGTATGTTGAATATCACCGGGCAAGTGAATGAGGATAGCAGACCTTGAATCTCTTGGATCACAGATTCCTTGACCAACGCACCTTCTAAGATAACATAATCAAAATGCATGAGTTGGGTCAGTTTCACCGCCGTTAGGATCACTCTAGCCTAAGCTTATTCTACCTCCATAACTTGATCAACTAGAGCTCAGGTGTTAATGAATGTCCCTTCACAGTTTTGGCACACGATTTCCAGACAAATCTAACTGTGTTGGATGAAAGCATCATAAAATTGAGCCAACCTGCCGCTGGAGGAGGCCACTTCTCTACTGGGTTTTGATGGGAAGGAATAAGGCTGGATGAGTCGTGAGAGAAGGTTTTCTTAATGTAAAGCGTGAGGTCAGTAGGTGAACATGAACAATTGACACTTCCAATAATTTGTGGAGGGATGCTTGTATGGTTGTAAAGGGGAAGTTAAACTATTTCCAATAGTCGATGGATGCCCATGCTTGGAGTTGAATGTTCTTCATTGATGTCTCTCTTTTTAAAATAAGTGATTTAAGAGGAAGGATATCCCTATGAAATTTCCATGATCTCAGAGTTTTCCTTTTATACGAGGTAACATATTACAACAACTGATAGAAATACTTGATAATATATTCATATAATTATAAAACATGAGATCATCATGGAACGTGCCAGAATTGATTTGGTATGTAAACCATGATATGTAAAATGAGTGGATGTGTATTATTTAATTTACTTAATTTGATTTGAGTGCATATTACCATGTTTTCCAGTGCAAGTGTTTTTGCACCCCCACCCCCATACACATACATATAAAAGCACCAAATTAAAGAGTTCTCTCTCTCAGATGGCACATTTTTTTTAATATTTTTTTGCTGCTTATATCTTGCTGCAATTGCAATATTGCAGATAATGGGTATTATCGTATGAGTTAAAAAGACATCGAGTGTGGTGGAAGCTGAAAGAGAAGCAATGGAAGATCGTTGTTCCATCAATAGTCCCAGAAGGATCCTCAGTTTCTCTAAAAATAGGAGGGCAACAGTTTTGTTTGCTGATTCAGATGAGAAGGCTTCTGCTTTCGGTGTTTCAGGGGAGCGTGGTCCAAAGCCTTCAGAAGTTTATGGGTTTGTAGGGTCCATTACAATAGTTGTTGCTACAGGTGGCCTGCATATCTTATTTCCTTTTATAGAATTATTTTAGAAGACTTGTCAAGTGTCTTCTTCCAGGAATTAAATTACATGCATGACACAAATCATAAGGTCTTTCTAAGGGTTGTAATTGGGTTCGGTTCCGGGTAGGATATCTTTGGTAAGGTAGTTTAAAAGCTGTGGAAACTAACGGAGCAAAATTACCCAAAACCAAACATAGAATATCTATACTCCATCTGGACATTTAAACTTGATAATATTAAAGGCAATTTAACCTCCTTCACTGAAATGTTGATCATTCAAAAGAACAATTTTTATTCAAAACAAGGAATGATCCATCACCTTCTACATCTCCAACCCTTTGCTAAAATGATTATTATCCCCTTCTTCTTTTTTTTTTTTTTTTTTTTTTTCTTAGCATAGAATGAGAATTCATTGTAACAACTTGTTCTATTGCACCTTCCATGGCCATTCCAAAGAAAATAAGATATCCCCAAACTATTTCATGTATTCCCATGCTTGTATAAGGATGAATGTTGCTCCACTATCTCTATGGCTTGGGTAAGAAATTTTTTGTGTTGAAGGTTTGTAATGTGGTTTCAAAAAAAAGTCCTCAGCTCAAAAGGGTTTTCAAGGGAAAATTAATTTCAAGGTGGGCTGATAGGCTATATATGGTAAATAAATAAAAAAATTGCCTTACTCCTGTTTATGCATGCATGTAAAAGTGTGAAGCTCCCTCATTGCGTGAAATGGAACATACTCCATGTGGGGGTATGATCGTCTTTTGTTGAAGGTGCTAGAGACATTTGATTTAGATAATATGATCAATTTCTTGGCTTAAATTTTTAGTTAGAGAAGTGGTGTTCAAGTGGTTTTAACTTGCAAATTTCAAACCTAAGGTCTCAAGTTCAAATCTTGGGAGAAGGTATTTTTTCACTTATTAAGGCTGATTTTGCCACGTCAGCTGTGCCACATGTGTCCACATGTGCGGTCAACGCACATGTGGTAAACTGGGGTTTAATATTCAAGTTTTTAAAAAGTTTGGGGCTCAATTTGCATTAACCGAAAGTAAATGACTCAAAATCCAAAAATCCAAGAGTTTGAGGGTCTACGGTGCATTTTACCCTAATATATTAGATAACTACTGTTATACTGAACAAGTACCACACAGATTAAGCTATGGCTATTGAGGTTATAACAATTAACTATCATGTATTTTCACTAACTAACCTCATGCAATTACTTAGATGACATTTACTCGTAATCATTGATAAGTACACATAGGCATACATCACATTTATAGCTTACATACATCCTAGAGTATGCTCATTTTGTCTAATCATGATATAATATAGTTCCTTGATCACTATATACCTTAATTAACATTTTAAGTCGTGCCAAAACATTTTCAAGCATCAAATTTCCACTTTCACAACATAGTTCTAAAAACAGTCCATGTGATTTTTGCGGTACTTTTGGGGATTTTTGTAATTTTCTACAATGCCCCATTAGCTACCAAATCTTGACAGAGATATAGACCACATTACAAGGTATTTTATTTCTCATTTGGATATTAGAAAACCTACATTTAATGCATTCAAATTAGGGCTCAAAATAGGGAACTTCAACTGTTACTGCTGTACATTTGCAGCAGTTTCAGTTGATTTTCTACCTCACTTTGAGGATTTTTATGAATTTCTGTAGTAGCCTTTTCAGTTCCAAATTTGTGCAACCTTTTAAACCCTATCTCAAGGTATTTTATTCATAGGTTAGGTCTTTAAATCAACTAACCTAAGCCTTATAAAAACAGATCTCAACATGGCTGCTCACACAACCAATTCTGCAGCAGAAATGATTTTATGGCCTACTTTGGTGAATTTTTGGAATTTTTGTGTTACGTGTTTAGCTTTGAAATCTGAACATGCTTGTAGACCATACAACAAAGTATTTTTCTGTAGGTTTATACAACTAAGCAAGCAAATCCATCTATCTCAAATTGATTTGGCTTTTGATAATTCAATGTATAACCTGTTATTATTCGTACCTGATGTACTTTTATATATAGTAATTGATTAGGGTGGAGCAGAAAACCGATTTGCCCCCGAAATCGAGCCGAAAACCGCACAAACCGCACAAACCGCACCAATTAAAACCGAGCCAACGGTTGCGGCGTATACGACGGTTTTAAGGTGGTTAAAAAACCGAAATTGCGGATTGGGTGCGGTTTTTGGTCCAAACCGCACATATAAAACCGCACCGCAGCTGAAATACAATTACAACTTAAATAAGGTAACTACAATTAATTAAAATGACTCCTAACTAAAATACAATTCTAATTTATGGGCCCATGGATGGGCTTCCAAAACCTGTTATAATATTGTAACCAAGCTTTTTGTCGTCTTCTTCTTTTCTGTCCTGCATCATTCTCCTCGCCTTTGAAAAAAACTCGACCTCGAGTTTTGAAATAGCGAAGAATAATAAACCATATCCCATGAGAGACATTCCAAAGGCACATCCGAACGTTTAATGTCATGAGCACAATTTTTGGAAACAACATTGACACAAGCACGAAAGTAGATGCAGCCTTGGACTTGAATATAGGATTTGGTAAAAGAAAGTCAACATGTTCTACCTTACTAGTATCATTCTTGTTGTGTTTAACTTCTTGATCCTCACGATTCACCGCTTGTACTGCACTTTCTTCTTGATTCACCGCTTGTACTACACTTTCTTCTTGATTCACCGCTTGTACTACACTTTCTTTTTGGCCAACCACCTTTACATCTTCAATTACTTCAATAACCTCATTAAGATCTTCACAAATCTCAGCATGTTGAGGTTTTTGTTCTGTCTCACTGACTTCGTATTTCTGTGTTACGCGTTCTACGCGTTTCGTGTGTACATCTACCTTTGCTACATTTGTCTGAACATATGCACCAAGTTTTGCAATGTTTTCCTCAATTATTCCAAGACGATCCCTCCGCTAAACTGTAAAAATATAAAAGTTAAGGGGTGAATATGTAAAAAGTTAAAAGTTCATGGGGTATTTTAAAATATTTACGAAACCTTGGGGTGCAACCTATAATTTGCCAAGATATCAACTAAACAGATCAGCAGCACGTGAAGTATCCTATTTATTTTTTCTTTCCTTATTCGTTTATGCTTCTTTCTTTTTCTTTCTTTCCTATTCTGTTTCTTCTTTCGTAGCTCCTTCGTCTAGCGCGTCGTCGGATCGACTGAGAATGATGGCTGAGGCTACGGCTACGGCTGCTGTCGCGGAAAAGGGCAGGTGACTCGTCGGAAGCGGTGGCCCTTTCCAGGCAAGTTTCCTTGTCTTTACTGCTTCTTCTTCTCCGCTTCTCTTTTCTTTATTTTTTTTTTGTTTTCGCCTGTGTTGGCTGCGATTTGGGGCTGCGACTTGGGCTGTGTTTGGCTAGGGTTTTGGGCTGAAATTTAGGGCTATTATTGGTATATATATGTATATTGTACTGGGTTTTCCTGTGGCTGTGTTTGGGTAAGGTGTGGTTTTGTTGTGGCTGTGTTTGGGTTAGGTTTCGGTTTTTTTTTACGGGTAGTGCGACAAAAAGGGTCAAAAAGGGTTGGTTTTGGGCTAGGTGTTTGTTTTGAATTTATGGCAAGGTAGGGGCTTAGTTGCAACGGCTAGGGTTGGAGGCGGCAGATTTGTGATTCGCAGGAAATTAGGGTTTCGACAGAAAAATGGGTAAGGGTTTAGGATTTTGTTTGAGGTGATTGCAGAAAGTTAGGATGGTTTAGGGTTTGGGTGCAGCGACAGAAAATTAGGGCGGGTTAAGGTTTGGATGGCAGAGAAAATTTAGTACCAGGTTTTTAGCTCTGATACCAAATAATGGGGAACCGTCTCACGAAGAGAATTTCCATCTCACGCAGAGAATTTCTCACACAGAGAATTACACACTCAAATAATTATATATTAATGAATGAATAATAATGGGTGTTTACATCCATATTTATAGTACTCTCAATCTACTCTCCTAATCTAATTAAAACTCTAAAAAATAATTACAACTTAAATAAGGTAACTACAATTAATTAAAATGACTCCTAACTAAAATATAATTCTAATTTACGGGCCCATGGATGGGCTTCCAAAACCTGTTATAATATTCTAACCAAGCTTTTAGTCGTTTCTTCTTTTCTGTCCTGCATCAATTAATAAGATCTATTAAAAAAATAAATAAATGTCTAAAACCTAATTTGCTCAACATTAAGTCGAACACGAATTGACTGAAGGAAAAGGACGGAGAAAAAGGGCGGCGGCAGAGGAACACTTGGATTCCAATAACTAATTGTTTTCAGGTAAGTAATTCACTGTGATTGATGTTATTATGTTCTGTAATTGTATGAGGACATTAGGAATTGGAGATACATGCAAAACTATTGAGGTTAGTTAATAATATTATGCTCACATGGTGGAAATTATAAAACGATCCTTCTGATTTTGGACATCCATCATACATATATATGAATGGATGCGCATTACTTTACTAATAAAGTGAATATGCAGGCAAGCTAATAGATTCCTATTATATACTAGGTTATAACCCGTGCAATGCACGGGCTAAGTTTAATAATGGATTAAATAATTTTCTAAACATGTGATGAAAATGATATTTATAAGACAATAACACAAAAAATATATATATTTATAAATGCATCGCATTATCCTCATGATCAATTTTATATATAAATTGATAAACACAAAAAAAATGTTTTATCTTCTCGTTGAACAACTACCTATGCATTTTAAATTTCAAACTCCTTGAAGAAAAATTAAGGCGTAAAACTCTTACCTTAAAACTAAGGAAAAGTAAGTATGAAAGTCAGGCTTAAAACTCTTACCATAGCTGCATGTTTCTTCCCTTTCTTGCTGCCAGGGGCTTTATCCTTTCCCTTGACCATCCTTGAGAGAATACCTACTTGCTTTGAGTTCCCCTCAGCATTAAGGCTCTTGATCAATTCCCCACGGCTACTCCAATCTGAGACCCCTCCTTTCTCCGTAATTTTACATAAGAACATATTTGGGTCGGTCTTTAGAGTAACAGATGAAATTTTAGGTTCTGCAAAAAATAGTAGTGCAGTTGGTGTACTATAAAGTATAAACTCGTACCAAAAAAGAAAATGTCAGAAGGTAACAACATAATAATATTCTAGCTCAGTGAGTTGTTTCATCAAACATCTTAAATGCAAGATAAAATGATGCTAAAAATAAGAAACATGAATTTGATTTTAACCACATAATTGAAGAGTGACAGTACCAAGTCCTAGAAACACAAACATTATAAACATAAAATCATATTACCCTTGCATAAACATCAGCATAACATACAGAATCAAGGAATTGATGAATGGAGATTTGCACTGCCTTTCAAAATTATGGTTTAGAAACATCTATATAATAAAACATAACCCATTTTGAATCTTTACCCACTTTAAAATTTGGGAAAGCACAAGGACGGTTTAGATTTCATCTCAATTCTTCCAACTTAATCTAAAGGTTCACATTTCATCTCACACACAAAAAATCCCGCCCAAATTATATTTCTACCTACACAGTACTTTTCTCCCTATTCTCTCTCCCGTCTCTTTTTTCCCCAATTTTCACAAACAATCTTGGCAATCCGTTTTGCTCCTCCCGCCGGCGAGTCCATCCTTTAGTCGACCTCAGAGATAAGTGAAGTTGTTTTCAGCAGTTTCTTCTTATACTGGTGATGTATGGTCACATAAGGCAATCTAACATTTAATGCACATATATGTAGAATAGCTGAGTCATATAGAGGTGAGTAGATAGTCAGTAAATGTAAGAAAAGATTTGCAAGAAAGAAACACATACTTTGGACTGTTTAACAATTTTCCAAGAAATCAGATAATCTAGAAAACAATGTTTTTAGATATGAAATACTGTTTGGGGTATTAAATGAGACCAACACAGAAAAGTCAACACAAGAATATCAGTTAGAGTATAACCATTGACCAAACTATTTAGTTTTCAAAAAATATTTTTCACCACTGAGTTTATTACGACTCTTCTCCTTTTTCTATTGGTTATTGTTGGTTTCCTATAAAAAAATATGGTTTGTTGTAAAGTAAATCAGGCAACTTATGCTTTCTTGTAATTAACCCATGTCTAGAATGGATTAGTTGACCGTTAGGAGTTTAGAAGAGCAAATTGTCAGTATGGCAGTTTATAGATTATCACTTCTATAACATAGCATCGTCAGTATATACCTTCCTGCATCATCAGTATACACTGTCCTGTCACTGCATCCTCAATGTATACCTTCCTGCATCATCAGTATAAAACTGTTCTGCTATGTTATATATATATATATATATACTGGTTAGTACTATCCAATGTGTATATACCACTGTTCATTGTGCGTATACCACTGCCCAGTACTATCCAATATATATCCCCATATTTAACATTTTATATCATATTTTTCTTTATCTCCCCCTTAGTATATAGATAGTTTTCAAAAACAGATTTTGAATTTTAAAAAAAAATTATAACTCATTATATTTCACATGTCACAACAGTCACTATCTCTGTCCTTTAATATTTTTCTTCTCCCCCTTTGTTCTTATAAAAATGGGGGAAAAGTAGACTTTTCAGAAGAAAAAAAGTCAAAAACACCCTAAAAGTTAGTAGGAGTTGATAAAGTACCATCCCAAACCAGGATTGAGACTCTGTCTCACAAGGACATATTTGGTATGTGCTTGTGGAGTGACTAGGTGAGGAGTGTATGCATCAAGATGTATTTCAGAATACAATGCAGATTTTCTTCATTTTGACGAGGAAGTAGTTTCCATTTAAAAACAAAACTAAAACAGACAATATGCAAAGTGAAAGTAACAATCAGGTGAAAGTGCAGAGTAGGACTCAGAGAACATAATAGATGACTAGAGTAGGACTCAGAGATAAGTGAAGTTGTTTTCAGCAGTTTCTTCTTACACTGGTGATATATGGTCACATAAGGCAATCTAACATTTAATGCACATATATGTAGAATAACTGAGTCATATAGAGGTGAGTAGATAGTCAGTAAATGTAAGAAAAGATTTGCAAGAAAGAAACACATACTTCGGACTGTTAACAATTTTCCAAGAAATCAGATAATCTAGAAAACAATGTTTTTAGATATGAAATACTGTTTGGGGTATTAAATGAGACCAACACAGAAAAGTCAACACAAGAATATCAGTTAGTGTATAACCATTGACCAAACTATTTAGTTTTCAAAAAATATTTTTCACAACTGAGTTTATCATGACTCTTCTCCTTTTTCTATTGGTTATTGTTGGTTTCCTATAAAAAAATATGGTTTGTTGTAAAGTAAAACAGGCAACTTACGCTTTCTCTTAATTAACCCATGTCTAGAATGGATTAGTTGCCCGTTAGGAGTTTAGAAGAGCAAATTGTCAGTATGGCAGTTTATAGATTATTACTTCTATAACATAGCATCGTCAGTATATACTTTCCTGCATCATCAGTATACACTGTCCTGTCACTGCATCCTCAATGTATACCTTTCTGCATCATCAATATAAAACTGTTCTGCTATGTTATATATATATATATATACTGGTTAGTACTATCCAGTGTGTATATACCACTGTTCATTATGCGTATACCACTGCCCAGTACTATCCAATATATATCCGCATATTTAACATTTTATATCATATTTTTCTTTATCTCCCCCTTAGTATATACATAGTTTTCAAAAACAGATTTTGAATTTTAAAAAAAAATTATAACTCATTATATTTCGCATGTCACAACAGTCACTATCTTTGTCCTTTAATATTTTTCTTCTCCCCCTTTGTCATTATAAAAATGGGGGAAAAGTAGACTTTTCAGAAAAAAAGTCAAAAACACCTTGCAGAAAAGTTAGTAGGAGCTGATAAAGTCCATCCCAAACCAGGATTGAGACTATGTCTCTGAAGGACATATTTGGTATGTGCTTGTGGAGTGACTAGGTGAGGAGTGGATGCATCAAGATGTATTTCAGAATAGAATGCAGATTTTCTTCGTTTTGAGGAGGAAGTAGTTTCCATTTAAAAACAAAACTAAAACAGACAATATGCAAAGTGAAAGTAACACTCAGATGAAAGTGCAGAGTAGGACTCAGAGAACATAATAGATGACTAGAGTAGGACTCAGAGATAAGTGAAGTTGTTTTCAGTAATTTCTTCTTACACTGGTGATATATGGTCACATAAGGCAATCTAACATTTAATGCACATATATGTAGAATAGCTGAGTCATATAGAGGTGAGTAGATAGTCAGTAAATGTAAGAAAACATTTGCAAGAAAGAAACACATACTTCGGACTGTTTAACAATTTTCCAAGAAATCAGATAATCTAGAAAACAATGTTTTTAGATATGAAATACTGTTTGGGGTATTAAATGAGACCAACACAGAAAAGTCAACACAAGAATATCAGTTAGAGTATAACCATTGACCAAACTATTTAGTTTTCAAAAAATATTTTTCACCACTGAGTTTATTATGACTCCTCCTTTTTCTATTGGTTATTGTTGGTTTCCTATAAAAAATATGGTTTGTTGTAAAGTAAATCAGGCAACTTATGCTTTCTTGTAATTAACCCATGTCTAGAATGGATTAGTTGCCCGTTAGGAGTTTAGAAGAGCAAATTGTCAGTATGGCAGTTTATAGATTATCACTTCTATAACATAGCATCGTCAGTATATACTTTCCTGCATCATCAGTATACACTGTCCTGTCACTGCATCCTCAATGTATACCATCCTACATCATCAGTACAAAACTGTTCTGCTATGTTATATATATATATATACTGGTTAGTACTATCCAGTGTGTATATACCACTGTTCATTATGCGTATACCACTGCCCAGTACTATCCAATATATATCCGCATATTTAACATTTTATATCATATTTTTCTTTATCTCCCTCTTAGTATATACATAGTTTTCAAAAACAGATTTTGAATTTTAAAAAAATAATTATAACTCATTATATTTCACATGTCACAACAGTCACTATCTCTGTCCTTTAATATTTTTCTTCTCCCCCTTTGTCATTATAAAAATGGGGGAAAAGTAGACTTTTCAGAAAAAAAGTCAAAAACACCTTGCAGAAAAGTTAGTAGGAGCTGATAAAGTCCATCCCAAACCAGGATTGAGACTATGTCTCTGAAGGACATATTTGGTATGTGCTTGTGGAGTGACTAGGTGAGGAGTGGATGCATCAAGATGTATTTCAGAATACAATGCAGATTTTCTTCGTTTTGAGGAGGAAGTAGTTTCCATTTAAAAACAAAACTAAAACAGACAATATGCAAAGTGAAAGTAACACTCAGATGAAAGTGCAGAGTAGGACTCAGAGAACATAATAGATGACTAGAGTAGGACTCAGAGATAAGTGAAGTTGTTTTCAGTAATTTCTTCTTACACTGGTGATATATGGTCACATAAGGCAATCTAACATTTAATGCACATATATGTAGAATAGCTGAGTCATATAGAGGTGAGTAGATAGTCAGTAAATGTAAGAAAATATTTGCAAGAAAGAAACACATACTTCGGACTGTTTAACAATTTTCCAAGAAATCAGATAATCTAGAAAACAATGTTTTTAGATATGAAATACTGTTTAGGGTATTAAATGAGACAAACACAGAAAAGTCAACACAAGAATATCAGTTAGAGTATAACCATTGACCAAACTATTTAATTTTCAAAAAATATTTTTCACCACTGAGTTTATTAGGACTCTTCTCCTTTTTCTATTGGTTATTGTTGGTTTCCTATAAAAAATATGGTTTGTTGTAAAGTAAAACAGGCAACTTATGCTTTCTTGTAATTAACCAATGTCTAGAATGGATTAGTTGCCCGTTAGGAGTTTAGAAGAGCAAATTGTCAGTATGACAGTTTATAGATTATCACTTCTATAACATAGCATCGTCAGTATATACCTTTCTGCATCATCAGTATACACTGTCCTGTCACTGCATCCTCAATGTATATACGTTCCTGCATCATCAGTATAAAACTGTTCTGCTATGTTATATATATATATATATACTGGTTAGTACTATCCAGTGTGTATATACCACTGTTCATTGTGCGTATACCACTGCCCAGTACTATCCAATATATATCCACATATTTAACATTTTATATCATATTTTTCTTTATCTCCTCCTTAGTATATACATAGTTTTCAAAAACATATTTTGAATTTTAAAAAAAAATTATAACTCATTATATTTCACATGTCACAACAGTCACTATCACTGTGAATTCAATAAATTTATTTTTGTATTTGTTTATTTTTTTGGTTGAAAAATATGCCATCTGAATTCCAGAATGTCATGAATGAAATCTTTAATCCTTTTATGGATTTTATGATTATCTATATTGATGATATTCTTGTGTTCTCAAATAACATAAACCAAAGAAAACCTGCAAAAAAATTAGGATAAGAGAATAAGATAACATAATGAATATAAAAAGAAAAATAAATATTTCATGGATCAGATGAAAACTATTAAACTACAACCAAAAAAAGATAAAAAAAAGTTTCAACTGAAGCACTCACAGGTAAAATGAGTTGAAGAGATTCATGGAGTAAACTCAATGAACCAGAGTTTCAACTGAAGCACTCACAGGTCTGTTTCAAGGACTTGGAACTGAATCCCAGCTTAATTGTTGTTGGAAGCTTTATGGTGATGGGTAGGATAATCCCTGGTTGTGTTGTATGTGTAACCGGATCAGTGAGGCCAAATACATGAATATATTTGTAATTTATAGGTATACACCATAAGCTAATTCAAAGCATATGAAGCAAACTAAACTAAACCATGAAAGACTAAGATATTTTAACTTTTCAATAATATTCTTGCCTATAGTCAGCACTATTAAGAAGTCATAACACCCAGATATCTTGATCCTCTATTAAGACGTAGCAACCTCTATTCAGATATATACCTTCCTGCATCATCAGTATACACTGTCCTGTCACTGCATCCTCAATGTATACCTTCCTGCATCATCAGTACGAAAAAGAAAAACAAACTCAACTAACTAGTCTATCTACATGAACGCAACGACATGACAACTAATAAGTCGAGCAACAAATCAACATAATTCATACAATTCCAGCCTCAAAGATCCTTAACTAAATAATCAGCAAAACTTCAAATTCATGCACAGTTGAAAATTTAACATATCACCAATTTCATCTCACTATCGACCCTTTCGTTTGTGTGTGAATCCAATATACCAAATCAATCAAAATCTCAATCCAATTCATGATTACCAATGCTCAATAAAAGATATTCAATATCTATTTTATTATCTCTCTATACACTTGTCATCACATTTTTTTCCTATCTTTTTCTTTTTTTTTTTTTTTTTGAGCGAGTGCATCTTAGCTCCAACTCGCATATTATTATCTTAGCATGTGCAATGTCCATTTTTCTTAGGCTTTTCAAAATTACCCATATAGCGAACTTTCCACCAGTGACTCCCAAACTTTCCACTAATGTTCTTTCAAGCAGTACTTGGACAAGTTTGTTGTGGTATTCATAGATGACATCTTGGTGTATTCCAAATCAGAGGAAGAACACGCAGAACACCTGAGGATAATATTGAAAACACTAAGAAAGGAGGAGTTGTACGCAAAATTCTCCAAATGTGAATTTTGGCTACAAAGGGTGCAGTTTTTGGGGCACGTGATCGACAAAGAAAGTGTTTCAGTAGATCCAGCGAAGGTGGAGGTAGTTATAAATTGGGAGCAACCAAAGACGCCAACCAAAGTTAGAAGTTTCTTGGGATTGGCAGGTTACTACAGGAGATTCATACAAGACTTCTCGAAGTTATCAACACTGTTGACGAATTTGACAAGGAAGACGGTTAAGTTCGTGTGGACGGACAAGTGTGAAGAGAGCTTTATGGAGTTAAAGAAGAGGCTTAGTGAAGCACCAGTGTTGTCAGTGCCCGACGATACTGGGGGATTTGTGGTTTATAGTGATGCGTCACTCAAAGGGCTTGGCTGCGTTCTGATGCAACACGACAGAGTCAATGCATACGCATCGCGACAGTTGAAGGACTATGAGAAGGAGTATCCAACTCATGACCTGGAGTTAGCAGCAGTAGTGTTTGCACTGAAAATTTGGAGGCACTATCTGTACAGAGAAAAGTGCAAGATATACACAGGCCACAAAAGTCTGAAGTATATCTTCACTCAAAAGGAGCTAAACATAAGGCAGAGGTGGCTAGAATTGATCAAAGACTACAATTGTGAAAAAGTAATACTTTATGACAATCTCATATTTTTCTTTATCTCCCCCTTAGTATATACATAGTTTTCAAAAACAGATTTTGAATTTTAAAAAAAAATTATAACTCATTATATTTCACATGTCACAACAGTCACTATCTCTGTCCTTTAATATTTTTCTTCTCCCCCTTTGTTCTTATAAAAATGGGGGAAAAGTAGACTTTTCAGAAGAAAAAAAGTCAAAAACACCCTAAAAGTTAGTAGGAGCTGATAAAGTACCATCCCAAACCAGGATTGAGACTCTGTCTCACAAGGACATATTTGGTATGTGCTTGTGGAGTGACTAGGTGAGGAGTGTATGCATCAAGATGTATTTCAGAATACAATGCAGATTTTCTTCATTTTGACGAGGAAGTAGTTTCCATTTAAAAACAAAACTAAAACAGACAATATGCAAAGTGAAAGTAACAATCAGGTGAAAGTGCAGAGTAGGACTCAGAGAACATAATAGATGACTAGAGTAGGACTCAGAGATAAGTGAAGTTGTTTTCAGCAGTTTCTTCTTACACTGGTGATATATGGTCACATAAGGCAATCTAACATTTAATGCACATATATGTAGAATAGCTGAGTCATATAGAGGTGAGTAGATAGTCAGTAAATGTAAGAAAAGATTTGCAAGAAAGAAACACATACTTCGGACTGTTTAACAATTTTCCAAGAAATCAGATAATCTAGAAAACAATGTTTTTAGACATGAAATACTGTTTGGGGTATTAAATGAGACCAACACAGAAAAGTCAACACAAGAATATCAGTTAGAGTATAACCATTGACCAAACTATTTAGTTTTCAAAAAATATTTTTCACCACTGAGTTTATTATGACTCTTCTCCTTTTTCTATTGGTTATTGTTGGTTTCCTATAAAAAAATATGGTTTGTTGTAAAGTAAAACAGGCAACTTACACTTTCTCTTAATTAACCCATGTCTAGAATGGATTAGTTGCCCGTTAGGAGTTTAGAAGAGCAAATTGTCAGTATGGCAGTTTATAGATTATCACTTCTATAACATAGCATCGTCAGTATATACCTTCCTGCATCATCAGTATACACTGTCCTGTCACTGCATCCTCAATGTATACCTTTCTGCATCATCAATATAAAACTGTTCTGCTATGTTATATATATTTATATACTGGTTAGTACTATCCAGTGTGTATATACCACTGTTCATTGTGCGTATATCACTGCCCAGTACTATCCAATATATATCCACATATTTAACATTTTATATCATATTTTTCTTTATCTCCCCCTTAGTATATACATAGTTTCCAAAAACGGATTTTGAATTTTAAAAAAAAATTATAACTCATTATATTTCACATGTCACAACAGTCACTATCTCTGTCCTTTAATATTTTTCTTCTCCCCCTTTGTCATTATAAAAATGGGGGAAAAGTAGACTTTTCAGAAAAAAAAGTCAAAAACACCCTGCAGAAAAGTTAGTAGGAGTTGATAAAGTCCATCCCAAACCAGGATTGAGACTATGTCTCTGAAGAACATATTTGGTATGTGCTTGTGGAGTGACTAGGTGAGGAGTGGATGCATCAAGATGTATTTCAGAATAGAATGCAGATTTTCTTCGTTTTGAGGAGGAAGTAGTTTCCATTTAAAAACAAAACTAAAACAGACAATATGCAAAGTGAAAGTAACACTCAGATGAAAGTGCAGAGTAGGACTCAGAGAACATAATAGATGACTAGAGTAGGACTCAGAGATAAGTGAAGTTGTTTTCAGCAATTTCTTCTTACACTGGTGATATATGGTCACATAAGGCAATCTAACATTTAATGCACATATATGTAGAATAGCTGAGTCATATAGAGGTGAGTAGATAGTCAGTAAATGTAAGAAAAGATTTGCAAGAAAGAAACACATACTTCGGACTGTTTAACAATTTTCCAAGAAATCAGATAATCTAGAAAACAATGTTTTTAGACATGAAATACTGTTTGGGGTATTAAATGAGACAAACACAGAAAAGTCAACACAAGAATATCAGTTAGAGTATAACCATTGACCAAACTATTTAGTTTTCAAAAAATATTTTTCACCACTGAGTTTATTATGACTCTTCTCCTTTTTCTATTGGTTATTGATGGTTTCCTATAAAAAAATATGGTTTGTTGTAAAGTAAAACAGGCAACTTACGCTTTCTTGTAATAGTGCAGAAGAGATTTAATATTGCCTTTTCATATTCATGTATGAGTGTGGTTGTATAACTGAGCTTACTTGATCATACTTTATTTGACTGATACACTTGACTAGAGAGTAGAAACGCACGGTCACTTAAGGCATGACATGAAACTTACAATGACAAACAACTTGAAGCCATAGCGATTCACTTATATTACTTTATATAGTACCTTGTTTTTTTATTTTAGTTGATGCAATTGAAATTTTTGGTACTGATAAGTTAGAAAATTGAAATAGCCAAACAAATCTCTAGATTTGGGGTTCTTGAATTATTTGTTTACCGGCAAGCAGTAAGATGCATTATGCCATATGAATATTTTGTTTGCCATTTGGTATGTTTTCAAGTCCAAATTTTCTGTGACATGATCAAAAGATTTAGTTAATTGTACTCGCTAAAGTTGAAAACATAAAATAAAAAAAATAAAAAAAAAGTTGCGTCTCAGATTATCTTTTTTTTTCAGAGACTTTAATATTATTCTTAGCATCTTGCACATGATTTGGCACTTTGTGTAATTCTGACAGAAACTCGTTATTTTTCTGCGAGAAGTTGTTTTCCTGATATGGGCATACTTTCCGGAGCATTGGTTACTCTCTGTTGGGATCTACTACCATCCTAGCAGGTTGGTACGATACCCCTTGCTTTCCTCTATTCGCATGAGTTACCATTTTTTTCCATAAATATGCATCTTTGTGTGCACTCAAACAATGCCTATGAATTCATTGAAAGGATAACTTCAGTCATGAGTCCAAGTGGCTCAATATTCATCAAATGAAATATTTGTAAATGAAAATTGGGAAAGGAAGACACTTCAATATGTGTAACATTGACAATAACCTATTATTTATTACAAGGATTTTGAACTTTGGCATCTTGAAAATAGACCGCTGCTCAGATAAGTCACTCAGATAATATGACTTGTTAAAAAACGTCACTCAGATAATATTTGATCAGACAATTCATATAAGTTGTTAATATTCGTATTTTACCCGTGCTAGGTATTGGGCATTAGCGGTGCCAACTTATGCTATGGTGACTATAGTATTAGCCATTGGATTTTACGTTGGCCTCAACTTCATAGCGACCCCTCCTCAAACTGCTTTCAACACAATGTTTGGTGAGGCAGGCTTAACTCCAACCCTTTTTGCTTTATTGTGTTGCATAATGTGTATTAAGCTATGCAAACAGTAGCAGAAATGGATTTGACATGCTAGCTAATGAACTCTTACACTACTTATAATTTATCTTGATTTACTCTTTTGATTTTGACAGATGAATACAGCAGAGAACCTGTGCGCTTGGCCCCTTCAATGGAAGACAATGAGCCGTCTATTCGGCCAATTTCCGATATTGGAATCAGCCAAATCAATGAGATCATGTTCAACAATTTGAACTGACAATTTCCCCTCACTAAACCCCCCCCCCCCCCCCCCCCGTCTATTCGGCCAATTTCCGATATTGGAATCAGCCAAATCAATGAGATCATTTTCAAAAATTTTAACTGACAATTTCCCCACACTAAACCCCCCCCCCCCCCCCCCCCCCCCCCCCCCCCTTTGGAGCAGTTATTTTACCGAGTAATTTGGACCTGTGCTACTGTGAGGGACATTTATAATAAACATAAATAT